>RXPK01000437.1:0-243420 GCA_004143645.1 Protaetia brevitarsis | reverse complement strand
GTAGTTAATATTTTATTTAATATAATAAGTAGTTTTTTACTATTGCATTTAATTTTCAGTCTTCTATAGCTGATACAAGAAATGTTTATCGTTTGTTACTTTAGCACTTCGTCCTTTCATATATTTCCACCCATTCAAACTATTTTACACCGTTGTTGATTTGAACTTGAATTTTATTTGTAGATATTTTTAATTTAATTATTTTAATAGTGGCTTAATTTTGAAACTTCAACGTTTAAAAAAGTGCCTACTATTTTGTACTACATCAATAATAATTTTATTGTTTTATACGTATTTATTACGTTGAACTCACTAGAAATAGTGGCGGGAAACTTAAATTTGGCTATTAGGGATTGTGTATGTTTATATCACAAACAATTTAACTATGCATTGAAAAGATACCAGCATAGCTTATAACTTCTCAATAATTTCAAATTCCCCAACCAACGAAACTATAGCGAAACGATAGAAATGTTAAAACGGACAAATACATATATGCAAAGTGTTATTTATCAGCACACATTTAGGGCTTTCTATTTGGCTCAAGGAGTTGGCCTCCGAAATTGCTCCGGAACAACTCTTATGCAAAGTAAAACGAACTAACTTGTGCTAACGGGGTGCAAACGGGTGTAGATAAAAATAAGATGGCAGTTAACTGCAACATAACCTATGTAGATTTCATAAACCATATAAACTGTATATTATCGTATGTCGTTCAAATATCAAGTTGAATTTGAAACTTCTGTGATTTGAACGAAGTTTGTAAAAAGGTTAAAAAGAAGCAATATGAGTGATCACATAGAATTAAACTTATTTGACGCGATCACAAGCAATAGTTATTGTATAAATGTTTCAAGAGAGGAATATGAACAAGTTATTAACAATAATGGTTAATAACAATTTGATTTTGATTTATTCCTCTACAACGTTTTTCAAAAATATTGAAGGCTTAAGTATGGCGGCATAAATTTTAATCAATTTTCGTAATTACCTGGTAATTTCGGTTATAGGCACTTTTATTTAAAAGGTTTTACCGTTTTTAATGAAAATGCGCATGCGGGAACAGTTCACCCATTGTACAAGTACAGGTGGCGTAGGGAAAAAGAGAGGTGGAAAATAGAGCTGTTCCGTTATCAAATGCACCTTGCAAAAAGAACGCTTAAAAACTGTGCTGGTGCAACTCGGAGCAGTTCCGATACAACTCCACCGACAAATAGAAAGGCCTAATTCACACAACGCGCTTATAATGTCCTTATTACGGAGTCACGCGTGGTAGATCTCTTTCAAATAATATACCAAAAAAAATCTTTCGATGATAGCGCCATCTGTATTTTCACGTAATAAAACAATTGTAATAGCGTCTCTATCTTTTGCAAAATTTAAGTGTGTATCCGTTTTTGCGATGTTTGAGCTGGGAAATTTTAAGTGCCACGCCCTAAATATAAATAAATAAATCACAGCCCAAATTGATGAACTATGCATCAAAAATTCGTCCGAATTAACTAGATATTTCCAAGATACAATCAGTATTTTTATCCGCGGACGCCGCTGTATAATTCCCGCTTTCTTCGTGTCGTCGTCTGGCCCGATGCTTTTTTGCTGTCTCCGCTTCGATTAACAGAAAAAAAGTTGGGGCCCTGTACCTAATCAATTTTCTAGTCTCAATCACTTCTCAACTCTCAGGATCGTCAGGATCCTCGTCAGAAGAGAAGCACGCGCGATCAGTCCGGACTCCTCCCCGCCAGAAAGCAAGCCGTCGCAGTAGTGCGCTGTGCGACGGAATTGTCCCAGTATATGCAACTATACAGTCTTTCCAAGTGTTTATATTTTGTATATCAATTACATAGGGTATTTTTTTTTTTCGGGTGGAAGTAGTAGAATTTTCACGGAAAAAATAAAAAACAAAATAAGTTATTTTCAACAATGAAATGTTATATAATTTAATCTATGTATTATTCATATTTTAATTCAAAAGTGTCCTACGTTTGATTGGATTTAAAGTGCCTTCAATTATGTACTTTAAAATAATATAGCACAAAATAAATGTTATAACATGTTATAAACATTGCCTTACTTATACTTCTACGTATATTAATAAATCTGTATAATTATTATTACTATTACTGTTTAGTGTAAAATACTACTATTGTGAGATGATTTTATTTTATATTATGTACTATAATAAATATATCTATTAATTTTTTACATTTTATTGGCTTCGATTCGTACTACTTATAATCCTGTACTGTACTTTATCCTGTTTTCTCAAAAATAAAAAAAATGCCTTTTTTAAGATCATCTTTATGCATTCCACATTTGCAACATCTAATCTGCTTAAACAAGCAAGTTAGTGTTCCATTTAGCAATACACAGGATCAAGATTAACAATGATATACAGGGTGAGTTTTTTATTTTGAGACAACAGAATATCTCTAAAACACTGTATCAAATCAAAAAAAGATCTTAATAAGATTTGTTATAATGTAGGGAGCTTACTGAATGGTGCCGAACTAATTTTTAAAGATGTTTCCAAAATTGATCAAAATATCTTTAAAATTCCGCTAAGCGAAGTTATTTATATTTGTAGTAAGTAGTAACTTCAATCTAAATACATTAAAATATCTACGTGTTGTAATTTATTGTAATTAAAATCACAGATCATTTATTTATTATAGGTTTTCATACTTCGATGTTCCCATCGCTAATATTAGCCACAAAATTTAAACTTTATTGTTAGTGAAGGTCGACTGGTTTATGCTTGTATGCTCTTATTTGATAAAAAAGTAAATGGAGCAATAGTAAACGGTAAGTTGTTCTACAATATATTATCTGCACACACCAAAACCCACAATCCACCTGTAGCAACAATGCATTGTTAAAGAGAAGAGGGCCTAAAGTTGGACCTTGTGGTACGCCAGTAGAAACTAAGAGAGGGGAAAGCGCAAAATAATAATTGTAACTAACGCAGTTCCATTCTTACACTCGGGTATGAGCAAATAAAAACTGTAAACGATAATTTTTGGATAAGTATAGCGTCAAAAGCTTTTGAAAAGTCAGTTACTAACATCCATCTGCTACTCGCTGATAAAGGAAAAGTACTATGTACATAAATATTCCTTTATAATGTTGAAATCGCACTTATAGTTTCTTAAACACAATATTGTTTCTGTGAAGCAGTTGTAAACAAAATATTTTACAATAATGTTGTTACTTTTACCTTATATATCTTTTAAAATCGCTGTTATAAATGGTATAGATATTTTCCAGTATATTTAAACGAGCCGGATTAGAAGCTAATTATAATGGAAAAATAAGATTTTAATTAAAACAAAATGACGATTCCACTACAGCTTACCTATCCAAAATCACAATAACTCTGGTCTAAACAATCATTATAATGAATGTTACAATTTTTATACAGTGAAGGTCGTAAAGGTCGCCCCCCCTCCCCTGATATAACTTTGAATGATATGAGATAGAAGCAATGAAACAAAAACCAAGTGAAATTAGAGAATAATTTTGTGATTTTTTGCCTATAGAGATACCACATGGCTTCTGATGTAAAATAGAGGGCGAAGCTAATCTTTAAAATTAAGCTAAAGATAGCTACGCCCTCTATTTTACATCAGAAGCCATGTGCGTATCTCTATAGGCAAAAAATCACAAATTATCTCTAATTTCACTTGGTTTTTGTTTCATTGCTCTATCTCATATCATTCAAAAGTTATCGAGGGGGCGGGGGGGAGGGGGGGGCGGACCATTTACGACCTCACTGTATAAATATAAGGAAAAATAAAACCCCTTAAAATTGATCTTTTCAATATTTTATTTAACTTTTTTTCTCAATCTTCTTTACGTCAATATATATTATATTACCATATACACTAACTTATAAATTAGCGACTAAAACTATCATATTCAAACATTGAATCACTGTGTAGAGTGCACTACACATAGTAATAATAATAATAATAATAATAAAAAAATAATCTTATTTTGAGAGTAACCTTATTGAAATAAAGTCAAAATTCTTGTTTTTTTTTTATTTTTGATACACACATTGCAGCATAATGGATAAAAGTATAACGAAACAAATCATTAAATTTTAATTACATTATACACACCAAAGCAGTTTTTTTTTTAAATTTTGTTTTGCAATTTGTTGTAAGTGCTTTTTTTTGGTAATTTTTTAAAAATATTTTGCAACAGTGTTCCGCCAGCAAATGCACGACACTACCTATATATGTAACTGGCTTTACTGGAAACTGCACACTTTTTTTGGTATTTTTTACACATCTAGAAATTTTTCGTTTTAATCATTTGGGTTTTTTCAATATTTTGTATTTTTTTTTGGTATTTTTTACACATTTAGATATTTATAGTTTTAATCATTTGGGTTTTTTCAATATTTTGTATTTTTTTTTGTCTTTTTACCACGGTCATTTATTTTATTTAATAATAAGTATTTTTCTTGCGTTTTTTTTAAACACTTTTTACAACATCAAATTTATACCTTTTCGTACTACTTTTACACCTTTTTTTTTGTCTTTCGGATATTTTGTTGTTATTTTTTTTTATTATTATTAGTGTGAAATGTTTAATACGCCCTATACATGGAAATGTGAACAACAACTAAAAATTATTAATAATAGAAAACAAAGAACAAAACTAGATTCAAATGTTTTTAGATACTGTTTCGCCTATTTGTTTTTAAGTATTTTTTTGAATAGCCCATTACCTAGAAGAAATGTATTTAATCACGCAAAATTATCACTAAAACATCGTTACTTATGTTCAAGATAAAAAAATTTACAAAACGATGTAACAAAATTTACACTCAACAGCTTATTAGCGAAATAGAGCGACAAACACAGAAATATTCATAATATAAATGTATTTATATTGGCATTTGTTGTGATACCTCAGTTATAATAAAAAAAAAGTAATAGTGTGTACTTCGCCTCATTTTATAATACCATATCCGAGCCATAAACATTCTCGTCAGAATATGCTATGTACAAAAAGAAATCTTCTTCATGGTGTTCCTGGTATAAAGAACCCATGGTGGCAGATGTTGGTGGAATCACATTGTTAACGAAGAAGAAAAGGGCATCCTCAGGCCTCAGGTGGATACGTTTCCTGATTAGGAAATAGAACTGACCGAGCGTCAGATCTGAAGGAACCAAATACTTTTTCTTATCCAAATCTCCAATCCTAGCCTTGGGAGCTTTTTCAACTATAACCTATTAAAAAAAGAAAAAAAAAAAACATCGAAGATATATCTATATATTGTATAGGTGACTCAGACTACTATCTTTAGCCAATAATCTATTGTAGTTAAATCAAAAAATAGTCTTTTAAAGAAAAAATATCTGACCAAAAACTATAAGAAATTTAATTACTATTTTAAGACATAACCTGTATTTTTGTGATAAATTAAATATGTATAATAAATTGCTGTAAAATATAGAATGGGCAAATCTTCAGACTGGTGGAATATATCACAAATAGTCTATTTAGAGGTGAAGAATTAGAATTACATAGAATTCATTAAGCAGAAAAGGCAATACCATTCATTTTAAAATAAGAAAGTTTAGTATCACTGACTTCCGGTGTAACGAAACGTTTTCGGAACGTGCAAATATTTTTAGACCATCCTTCAGACAAACTTTTGTTATTAAATTACAATACATACATCACACGAGAAAACACAACGGATCTGCGGTTTGAAATACCCTTTACAAAAGCCTTAAAACATTACACATCATTTCGCAATAGTACAATGCGATTAGTAGATGTAGACAATGCCCAATATCAAAACAAACTAATTTCGAAATGATTCACCGACAATTAACTCCCAGATTAATAACACGAAATTATCATTTTTTAAAATAAAAACATCAGCTGACCTTACGCCATTACATTTTTAACACAACATACCTACGTCATTTCAAATGTCCATGCAGAAAAAAGGATTTTCTAAAAATAATATATTTTGACAGCTAGATTAGGGAATTAAAACCGATCAATAATGGCCTTCCCCTATCCGACGAAAATGATTAGATAGGACCCACGGTGAATTTTCACGATTATAAAACGGAGAAAAATGGTGAAACCCCAGCAAAACAATACCTCCATAATAGGTATAAAAGTCGAGTTACATTATGTCATTGTTCTTTAGGTACTTACTGGAACTCTGTCCGGGTATTTCCTACGGATTTTCTCGCCCTCCGCCTTCCTCTTCTCGAACGCGTGTTCCTCTTTGTATTGGAACTTCATTTTACTGTTCAGACACCGAAATTTTGTACGAAATCTCTCAGTTTTACTGCCAGACTGTTTGCTTTTTTCTTGTTGTCACTCGAAAACAATCGATGGCGTATATAAACAACTCTAGAATCGTTTACGTACTGAAATGCGATATGAAGTATTTATTTCAAAGGAGATTATTCCACTATCATTTATTTTCGCAATAACCGTACAAAGGGATTATTATCAAAGATCTATTATCTTAGTAAATGCATAAGATATATTTTTCTTTTACATACAGTTTTTAAGTTGATTAAGAATTGGAAACACATAATTTTCGGTTGTGAAATTTAGATGTCAGTAATATCTGAGTGCAACATAATTATTGATATTTAATTAGGTTTTGGTAAATGGCTGCAGATATATTCAATTTCTTGTTTGAATTTAGATTCTAAAATAATTTAAAATTTTGTTTTATATCAAAATATGTGTGATCAATAAATTTATAGAAAATGACTTACATTTTGGTTCATATGCCTACTAAGCTAACCTCAAAATTTGACATTTTTGACATTGGCTTTTGTTACAAATAACTGTTATTTTCAATAGTATATACTTTATTTTTTAAACTATTTGATGTCAATAGCGATGGCTAAAAAAGTGTTGTTCGTCTGCTTAGGTATTTTATCTAAATATTTATTTTACTAATTATATGCTCAAATTAAAATTACTTTTTTTCACAGGCAACATTTGCAGATCGCCAATAGCAGAAGCCGTATTTCTACAATTAGTCAAAGAACGAGGTGTCGAAGAGCACTGGGAGGTAGACAGTGCGGCATTAGGTGGTTGGCACGTTGGGAATTTACCAGATATGAGGGCAATGAATGTTTTACGTAAGCACAATATTAGTTATAATAACACAGCTCGACAGGTAAAATTTAACATCTGGTTCCCTCTTTATCGCAACTGTAGAATTATTTAAATATATAGATTAGCGAGGAAGACTATCATGAGTACGATTATATATTTGGCATGGATGAAAATAATATATCAAATTTGAAGGGTGACGCTCCAAAAAATTCAAAAGCCGAAATTTTATTATTAGGTGATTTTGATCCTATGGGTGATAGGATTATAAAGGATCCTTATTATGTAAGTTAAAAAATAGAAAATTTTGATTCATCGTTATTAACGAAGATTTTATTTTACAAGGATTCCGGCACCTCTGGTTTTGAAAAATGCTATCAACAATGTTTAAGGAGTTGTAAGGCATTTTTAGAACAGCATAAGTGATATCTTTTTATATATATATATATAAATTGTAATATTTCTTTAAAAAAAATGTTTAATATATATTTTTAATTTTATTAAAAGCATTTTTAAATTTCTTATGGCGTCACACTTATTTGACATTGCGCTTCATTTACTGTCCTCAGCACATGTAATCTGATTACGGAACGCTAATTTAGTAACTACCCTAGTAGCAAAATTTAAATTTCCCGCAAATATTTTTTAGTAACTTCAACATTGAGACACGAAATTACCAATGATTTTGTATTAGATTACTAGTTACTTTGATGTCTTTCTGTTGAAGTTACTAAGAATAATTGTGGGAAATTTAAATTTTGCTACTAGGGTTAGTACTGTTAGCAGATTTCGAAACACATCCTACAATTTAGCATGAGTAGTTTGTAGCTAAACGCACAAAATAGAACGAGGTGAGTCACTTAATATTGTACAAAAACCTCATTTTTTTTTTTTAGATCCTAATAACAGAGGTATGTAAAGTGACATTTAATATACATCCATAATACGTCATAGTAGGGTAGTCTGTGATACGTCATATTGACGTCTATTTAACGTCATTCACGTCATTGTGTAAGTTGGGAAAGTGCAATGATAAAAATGGGGGAAATAAAACAAGAAAATAACAATAAATACAGACTAGTTTATTGGTAAATGTTCCTTTTTTATGAATTTATATTACATACAACTGCGACAAAAATTAAACTATCAATTAAAAAAAAAGAATAGTACGTAAGTTGTAAAAATATAAAAATGAAAAAATTCAAAAAGTACATACGTCTAACGTTGGACTGGATATTTCGGTTAAAAAAAATTGATGATACAACTCTAGCACGATTATCACCGTGACGAGAAATAAAACAAGTGCCATACCAATTCCAATGGAAGCCCTATGTTGCGGAAACTTAATGCGGGTACACTTCCGTTTTCTTTTTAAATTTTTAATCCAGTTTTGTTTCGTTTTTTTTTTTTTTTTGGAAACACTTGAGTTAGTATCATCAATTTTATACAATCGAAGTTATTAAAAATTCGAACAGATTTCACTTACGAAACATTAATATGATACAAAAACAATGCGACAACGAAAATGAAAGCCTAGTTTATTTTTTTTCTTTCCGCACCTTAATGTAAGAGTAATTAATAATAACTAAGAAGGGGAGACTACATAATGAAAGGAGACGAATCCGAGCCCGTAGTAGAATTGAGTTTATGCGTGTTGTCACCAAAATGGCCCCTCCCTCCCCGCCCAACCCCGTTCTTTGGAACACATTCCCTTCCTATTTATACGTAATGATAATAATAATTGCAAATGTAAGATCGCACTTCAACAATTGCACGCAAATTACAAATAATGACTAAAAAGATTAAACCTAGATCTCGTATAGCAAACCAATATACAATACAACAACATACACGATATAAGAAGATAACATATTAAGAAATATACAGGGTGCTCAAAAGTTAAATCTTTACTATTACTAATTTTGTTTTATTATTAGGGGTGGAACCAAGGGAATAACTATTAAAAAAACTAACATTTCCTTTTATATGGATATAAAATATATAACCTGATTCTTTAAAGATAAGCTTTTGACTGATGTTACACCTTCAAAATTGATAGGAATAGTGAAAATATACAGATTTACACAAGCAAAATTTCGATTTTATTAGATAATTACAAGTAAAAAAAAAAAAAATACATTTATAACCAGTTTTTTTGACATAAGTTTTTGCGGAATGCTATATTTAGTTTCAAAAAATTAGCGAAAAATAGCGGAGCCCCCAATAACCAAATTTAAATTTCCCGCCCACTATTTTCAGTGACTTCAACGTAAACCCATTAAAATAACTACTAATGTAGTACAAAATCGTAGGTAATTTCAAGTTTCAAAGTTGAAGTTACTAAGAATAATTGGGGGTTATTTAAATTTGGCTATCTGGGAGGTAGGTCAATTTTACGGATACATTGAATTTTAATAACATGAGATAATTTAACGAAAAGTAGGACTCCTTCTTTCAACTTTAATTGATAAAAAGATGTATAAAAATGCAGTACTTCCTAATTTATATAGTTTACTACAATTTTCTGATTACATAACCTAATTATGTACTTTCAAACGTATTCATTGATAAAGTTCGACGCATTTTTCTAGTTTATATTACCGCAAACTTCGACAATCAGATCTAGCGCGTAAAAATCTTGAAAATTTCTTGATGGGAATAAAAATATAATACGTAATTCAGTCTTAAGAGCTAGGGCCAAAGCAATATTCGTGGAAGTCGATGTATCGAATTGCATACGTGTTCTAAAAGTGTTGTTTTGAAGAAGAGCATACGTGCCCCTCATCCTAATCCCATCAAAGTGTTATGCAGTGATCCTTGATTTTTGTTTTTACCAAATTAATCAAGGAAACAAATTAATTTAACTCACTTCGTAGTTTTAATAAATCAAAAAAAAAAAAATTAGGAATGATAAAAAGTTAACTTTGCGCACACTGTATATATAATAATAATTTATTTTCTCTTAATTTAGCAAAAATTGATTTTTAAGATTTTTCTTAAAAAAAAAAACAAAAACAAATCATAACAAATCTTTCACATCAACCACTAATCATTATTTTAATAATTATCAATTTACGGCTTCATACTTTCCTTCTTTAATTTAATATTAACTGTTTTAGTTACATATTTTCTTTTATTACTTTTATATTACGTTATCTCTTGTCTTCCTTTAATTTTTATTCATTTATTTTTAAAGCCAACTATAAAACTAATTATTAAGTCGGTAATTATAAGAATTCCCTTTCGAATAAAAATTGTTTATAAAATGTTCACTTTTTTTTCTTCATTAAGTATAAATTAACGTTTTATTTTAATATGCTCTACCAGCACGTGATTTTCCTCTGATTTCAAAGAATTCTCGCTACATAGATGATCTAATAAATCATATATACACACACCTTGGAGTATAAATACAATCCTATACTAATAAGAATCGCATTTATATTACAGGCTGTATGTTTAAGGATGAAATCAAATCAGAAATGGATAATTTTGTTTACAAAACGATGAAAAAAATTATAAAAACCACATTTTACGATACACAACGATTATATAATCATTTAATGTGTTTTTAAGTAATAAATATAACTTAAGATTTAAGTTTACATAACTTTCTGACGACGTTCTTCTTTTTGGTATATATCCTTCTCCATTTGAGTAAGAGTCCGTTTGCAAAAACCCTCTTTTATTTGTTGGAAAAAAATCGAAAATTAAATACAACACACAAAAATTGAGTTCATCACCATCTAGAAACCAATTTCTTTCTGCAAATTTCTCCGACATAATGATGGGAAATTTTGCAAACGGATTTGTAGAATTCCTCTATCGTTCAATGTGTGTTTTCTGCGCATTTATAATAATGTTATAATAGTAATAAAAAAAAGTAAATAAACAGAACATATTATTTACACTATGTATATATGTATAATATAATATTTTATAGAAATGGCAGCATACGAGCTATGTGTACGAGTAAACGCAACGCATTGCCCCACAGTCGTCGCAGTGGGGCATATCTCAAGGCTAAAAAGTGCCACAGGGACATCACGAGGAGAACCTGCAGTATACGGTAGGTCCAGAGCACTTTCGACATCTGTTTTCTGGCCTTTGGTAAGGTGTCTAGGTTCTCTTTGAAGATAAATCTGTAGTATGAAAGTAAAATGTTAAATAATAATATTATTATATACTGTGTGAATTTTTTATCTTGAGATAACGGAACATCTCTAAAACACTGCATCAAATCAAAAAAAAGATCTTAATAACATTTGTTATAATGTAGGGGGCTCACTGAATGGTGCCGAACTCGATCTCCCACCTCACCTCCCCAGAGTGGGAGGGGGGACAACTTTGAAATCCTAAATGGGAACCCCCAGTTTGTATTGCAGATTCAGATTCTAGCCATCAAGTATGTAGTTTTTGTTTGAAACCTTTTTTCGATTCGTAACAGATTGCGCTGTAATCGCAAAAAACATGATTGTGAACGTCTAGAAAAAATATACAAAAACGAGAAGCAAGCAAACATGATTTTGTGTGTTTTTTAATTTTAACATTAAATAACATTTCAAAAAGCCATTCAACAACGAGGAACTTTACTTTATCATACCCATTTCAGAAAATGTGTTCGAAAAGGTGCCCTTCCACTTCGATACATTTATTTATTCGCAATTGGAATGATTGCACACAACTGAGAAGTGTTTCCGGCGTAATCCTTGAACAAGCGTTGGTGATTCGCTCAATCATGTTTTTCCTCGTGGTTGACACTTCTGTATAAACGTCAGGCTTTAAGTGGCCCCACAAAAAGAAGTCAGGGGAAGTAAGATCTAGAGTTCTTGCAGGCCAAGGCACTGGACCACCTCTTCCGATCCATCGACGATTGTAGGCTCGATCTAATACTTCTCGTGCTATTCTTGAATAATGTGCTGGACAACCGTCATGTTGGAATCACATTGTTTGTCGTACGTCCAAGCGAAGGTCTTCAAGTAACACTGGAAGTTCGTTCTGCAAGATGTTTCGATATTTTTCACCATTTAAGTTTCCATCGATGAAATATGGATCAATAAGCTTATTGCCAATTATTCCATACCAAACATTTACGTTCCAAGGATGTTGACGTTCAACTTGGGGCAACCAATGGGGATTTTCGATATGCCAGTACTGCATGTTGGGCCGATTTACCGTACTGTGATTTGTGAATGTCGCCTCGTCAGAAAATAATACTCGAGCAAAAAAAATTGGGATTATATTATATCCGTTGAAGCGCGCATTGACAAAATCGCACTCGATTTTGAAAATCATCGTCATAAAGTTCTTGATGCATGGAAACTCTAAATGGTTGATATTTCCTACGCTTCAATATTTGACAGATAGTGGACTGAGAAATTCGTGATCCGCGAGCTATTTCTCGAGTACTAATGTGCGGATTATTGGCTACTGCAGCTAATACCGCGATTTCATTATTTTCTCCAGCAATTGTTTTTCGGCGATTACGTTTTCTTGGCTGTGCAGTTCCTTCGCTAGAGAACTGTTGAACGACTCGGTAAAAAGAAGCGCACGATCGCACCTTGTCGGAAAACGTTGTGAATAAAAGATTAACAGCATCATCGATATTCCTACCACTTTCTCCATAGATGTAAATCATTTCAATTCTCTCTTGTAATGTTATAGCCTCCATTACTATTCAAATATTCAACACTAACTAATTTGTATTGGCTTAATAATTAATAATCTAAATGGGGATCGGACAATGTGTAAGTATTCACAGCTCGTCAAGTACTGAATAGAGTACGGTTTTGTATCGTTGAATAGCATTCCAATTACGAATAAATAAATGTATCGAAGTGAAGGGGCACAGTTTCGAACACATGGCTTTTTGAAATGTTAGTTTATGTTAAAATAAAAAAAACACAAATCATGTTTGCTTGCTTCTCTTTTTTGTGTATTTTTTCTAGACGTTCACAATCATGTATTTTTGCGATTACAGCGCAATCTGTTACGAATCGAAAAAAAAAGTTTCAAACAAAAACTACATACTTGATGGTGTAGAATACGAATCTGCAATACAAAATGGGGTTTCCCATTTAAGATTTCAAAGTTGTCCCCCTTCCTACTCTGGGAAGGTAGGGTGGGGGATCGAGTTAAGCACCATTCAGTGAGCCCCCTATATTATAACAAATCTTATTAAGATCTTTTTTTGATTTGATGCAGTTTTAGAGATATTCCGTTGCTTCAAGATAAAAAACTATACAGGGTGAGTTAATTGAACAATTGAAGTAAAAACAACATGTACCATTTTTTAAGGTAAGGTATAGCCAGATATCACTACTTTTCTTTTTAAACATTTTGAGAGATACCTGAAGGTAACAAGAAAATGGCATGCTTCAACCTGACAGTACAAGGCCTAGGAGTTAGTCAGAAGGGACTTTAACTGATAACTACAAATAACGTAGGCCTGCGAACATTACTTTCAAGCACTAACTAAATTTCAGGCTATTCAAGCCTCAGTAAACAAACACAAAAGATAAGAAAGGCATAACACAGGTGGAAAAGGAAACGAACAAATGAATCAAAAGAGATTTGTAAGAATTTAGAAAAAATGTTGCAGAAGCAATCAAAAACTGCTCCAGAAAATGCTGGAAAATCTTAAGAGCAACAAACAAACCGGAAAAGATGGCAGGCGATCCAACAAGTAGCGTCTTCGAAGGTAAGCTATAGCCAGGCACCATTGCTTTTCGTTTTTACACATTTTCAGAGATACCTAAAGGTAAGAAGAAGTGGGATGTCTCAACCTTACGGTACAAGGCCTAACAGTTGGGCAGAAGAGGCTTTATCTGATAACTACAAATAATAGAGGTCTGGAACATTATTTTATGTCTAAATTTCTACTATTCAAACTTCAATAAACAAACACGAAAGATATCAAATTAATGCAAAAAAAGAACAAGTTGATGAAGGCTATAACACAGACGAAGAACAAAAAGAACAACTGACGCAAAAAGGTTTGGTAACAATTTAGAAATGAGTCGTAGAGGCAATCAAAAACTGCTGCTCCATAGGGTGCTAGATAATCTTAAAGGCAAAAAACAAATTGGAAAGGATGTAAGGTGACCCAACATGTACTATTTTCTAAGGTAAACTATGGCCAGGCTCCATTGCTTTTCTTTTCTAAACATTTTCAGAGATATTCAAAGCTAACAAGAAGTAGGATGCTTCAATCTTATGCTACAAGGCCTAACAGTTGGGCAAGAAAAGATTTTCACCGATAACTAATAATAATGGAGGGTAGGGAACGTTACTTCTTAGATTTAACTAAATTTCTACTATTCAAACTTCAATAAACAAACACGAAAGATAGCAAAATAATGCAAAAAAAGAATAAGTTGAGGATGGCTATAACACAGACGAAGAACAAAAAGAACAACTGAAGCAAAGAATATTGGTGACAATTTAGAAATGAGTTGTAGAGGCAATCAAAAACTGCTGGTTCATAGAGTGCTGGATAATCTTAAAGGCAAAAAACAAAATGGAAAGGATGTAAGGTGACCCAACATGTACTATTTTCTAAGGTAAGCTATAATCAGGCTCCATTGCTTTTCTTTTCTAAACATTTTGAGAGGTACCTAAAGGTAACAAGAGGTAGGTTGCTTCAACCTTATGGTACCAGGCCTAACAGTTGGGCAGAAGAGATAAACAGATTAAACGGCTAAAGGACGAAAAGAACAATTGAAGCAAAAGACATTGAGAACAATTTACAAAAGGCTTGTAGAAGCAATCAAAGACTACTCCAGAGTTCGCAGCGCTGTAGTGTGACCCAACATGTACTATCTTTAACAAATTAAATGCAAACCTAAGTTCCACAAATCTTCGATTATTTACGCAACCAAAACTAAAAGTACTGTATACATAACGTAATTCAGAATTGTTGGCAAAATAATTTTTAATTCATATTTTGATGTATTGTAGTTTCGGTTACATAAACAATCGAAGATTTGTGGAGCCTAGATTTGCATTTAGTTCGTTTTAAAGATGGTACCATTTCCTAAGGTAGAGTACAGTCAGGCACCATTGCCTTTCTTATTTTAAATAATGTGAGAAGTACCTAAGGATAAAAAGAGGTAGGCTGTTCCAACATTATGGTGCAAGGCCCAAAAATGATGCAGTAAAGAAATTTTGACAGATAAACTGGATAAACCGGAACAACAAACAAAAGATAACATCACCCTTTCGAAAAATATATGTATATACAGTTTGAAAGGAGAGCTAAAGATGAATTTTAAAGAAAGCAACAACTATAGATATATGGTGGAACTCCTAGAGAAAAATGACTGAAAAACGGCTGAAGGAAGCTATCCAATTTTATTGTGGATTCCAGAAGAACATTTCATATTTTAGAAGAAATGATCCACATAAATTAATCCAGAGCAACTTTCATAGCATTGCTAGATATGGAAAAAGGATTTGAAGTCAAAAGAGCGGTACATAGGAGATATTTTGGTAGATAAACGAGAAATTCCTAAGTGCAGAATCTTCGACAGTATAACCAAGCTTAGAATACGAAGACAGACAGTGAGGAGAGCAAGAAAATCAAAATTCAGCAGTTTAATGAGGAAGGAAAGTTAATTGACGCCATAAAACAAATGGACAAGGCGAAAATATTCTAGATGAACATCAGAATACGAAAACAATGTTACGATCAACTAACACATGAATTGTACATTAACTTTGAAGCAAAAGATCTATAACAAGATCTTATTTATAGGAAAAATAACAACATAGATTATAATACAAACTTACCTTCGAATACCCAAAACGTAATTCTCGATGTAATCATCCCAATTGATCTGAGTCACGTCGAAACAGAACTCTTTTCGATCCGATTCGCTCAGGGATATACTAAGGGTCCTGACGTTATCATCTTCGAATTGCCACTCGTTCGTGGTGAAGTATTCCAAGCATTGCGCCGCTTTACTTAGTTTATCCTGTACTTTAGTCAAGCTGAAACACGAAGACATCGTACGATTCAATCGCACATGTTAAAATAAAGTAAGATGAAACTTACATTGGTTTGCCCCCAAATAACCAAACGCAAGCGTCCAAGATATACGCAGGCAACCAATGCAATATGAACTGGTTGATCGTGTTCCTATACACTGAAGGCGTCACCGTACCGTCAGGATACCAATGTATTTCCGAGAATGGATGTTTTCGCATGTACTTGAAGCATAATTGTATGAACACGGACCACTTGATCGGTTTTCGTTGCCCCGTTACGCAATTATATAGCGGAATATCCCTAGTTTTATCCGTACCGATCTTCCAAGCGGAAACTAGCATCAGATTGATGACCATGTCCACTGGGACTATGTCGGCTACTTTGTTGGGATCGCATAGCATGGTGCGGAACAAGCCCTTTCCAGCAGCTGCTATTATTCCTGCAAATTCGTTCAATTAGGTACAAGTCATAAGGAATCCCATTCATATTACCAGTAGGACCGTTCCAATTGTCCACCCATCCCTTCAGAGGGCCATAAATACAACTTAAGACTATACTGGGTCTGACTATGACTAGAGGCAGATCTCCTTTGTTTTCCTTCAACCAGCATTCGGCCAAGGCCTTCGTGAAG
Source organism: Protaetia brevitarsis (assembly GCA_004143645.1). Lineage (NCBI taxonomy): Eukaryota > Metazoa > Arthropoda > Insecta > Coleoptera > Scarabaeidae > Protaetia > Protaetia brevitarsis. Next base: position 226,687 of record RXPK01000437.1, on the reverse strand, counting down.
GTGTAAGTGTTCGGCCTGACGCCAACTAATTGCAGGGTTAACGAGTCTACCATTTGTTCGTCCAAGATGTTCACTAGGGACACTATCTGATCTGGACCTATCGATGATGGTGGGTAGACCATTTCTTTTACTACTTTTCTATCGCAATTACAGTAAGCTGTGGAGACGTGCACCTGAAAGTTTGCGAACCCCAAAAATCACATTGTTATCTTCCTCATTTCAATTAGCTGAAATTCGCTTCTAAATTAACCAATGATATGGCCAAATTTGACACAAAGAATCTGGAGAATGTATTCGGTACTTTGTTTATAGATCTCCAAAAGGATAAAATATTGCATCAAAAAAGCAATTTAAAAAAAAAGGGTATCAGAAAAGACAACCAAATACTTTTTTTTTGTAGATCCCCGAAATAATTATATGAATGTATACAAATTGGCGGAAAAGTTACACGCAGCGACATTCTTTGTTCAATTGACGAGTAAAGGAATTATAAAGAGACGCAACTAAATGCGAGAAATCGTACCATCATTTTCTATTCTCTCTTCTTGAGAAGAATATTTCTTACAGAAAGTGCAACCCTCTGTAGGAGAATTTCAAAAGTAGCCTTGAGTAATCGTTCAGCTGTGTTACTGCTTATCAAGCACACCAACGTTTTAATCTCTGTATACGGGATGATTCTCAATGTATGCGATAAACTTTAAGAGCTGATTCCTGGGGTTATTTTGGTCATAAAAGTTCATATGAGTATATGTCCAAAACGGTTTGGTTTTAAAGTTATTGAATGTTTAATAATAAATTATGAACTATGAGTAACACGATATAATATCACAGTTGGTGCTTCAAAAACTATTTTGGTGAGAGGGAATTGTTTATTTGTCAATAGTTGTCAGAGTATTCATTCTGTTTATTGCCAGTTTCTCAGTTTTTAAAATGAATTATACGAATGCTGAGATGTGTGATATGCATTTCGTTTACGGTCTTGCCAATGGAAATTCGCGTGCTGCTAGACGTCTTTATGAAGAACGATACTCGAACCGTATCATCCCGCATCATTCAATATTTGCCCGTCTTCACCAACGTCTTAGTGAAACGGGAAATTTAAAAAAACGGACGACTGATAACGGGTACCCATCTACAGTGAGAACTTCACAAGTTGAAGAAATGGTACTAAATGAAATTGAGGAACATCCTACTACAAGCACCAGAAAAATTGCGTTTGCTTTAAACATTGGTCAGGCCACAGTTTGGAGAATATTGAAAGATCAACTGTTGTATCCATATCACATTCAACGGGTGCAGGCACTTTTGCCGGCAGATTTTCGCAAAGAGTGGCTTTTTGTCAATGGATGCAACATAAAATCGCACAAAATCCTGACTATTTGGCTCAAATATTCTTCACCGACGAGGCTACTTTTCTCTAGAAACGCGATTATTAATTTTCATAATAATCACATATGGGTCAAAGAAAATCCGCAGGAATTAGTGAATGCCGGTCATCAACATCAATTCTCTGTCAATGTGTGGAACGGAATTGTTGAAGATCACTTGATAGGTCCACATTATTTTTTACCGACGCGGTTAAATGGCGAGGTATACCGCAATTTTCTTGAAGAGGAGCTACCACTACTGCTGGAAGAAGTTCCGTTGCAATTAAGATCACAAATGTATTTTATGCATGACGGTGCTCCAGCGCATTTTAGTTTAGTTGCTCGCGAGTTTTTGGACAATACGTATCCAGATCGGTGGATAGGACGGGGAGGTCCACGGTCTCCAGACTTAAATTCTTTGGACTTTTTCTCTAGGGTCACCTTAAATCATTAGTTTATACGACTCCCATTGAAAATGTCGATGAACTGAGAAATCGTATTATCGCAGCTTTTCAAACCAATTCGAAATACCCCTGGTATTTTAGAACGGACTCGCCAGTCAATACGACGGAGGATGGAAGCTTGTATTGCAGTTGGGGCGCATTTCAACAGTTAGTATAAGTTAATTTTGTTTTACTAATTATTTTGTTAATTTATAATAAAAACATTAATTATGTTAACTTACTATTAAACATTGTACAACTTTAGAACTAAGCGATTTTGGACATATGTTCTTATGAACTTTTATGGTCAAAATAACCCTAGGAATCAGCGCTTAAAGTTTGTCGCATATATTGAGAATCACCGAGTATATGAATACTCTGTGCAATTGTATCTACTAGCTGGCTAAGAAGTTGTATATTTTTATACTTAGTCTGTTTGTCTTCAGGTTAGCGATCAGACAATGTGTCGTATTTAAAGTAGATATATTGAAGGTTTTTTTAAAAAATTGTCATCCATGATAAAAGCAATACGTAAGATGGTAGATTAATTGTTTGATAACATTCTATCATTTAGCAAGGGAAATAACAAGTCCAAATTCTGAAGCAATAAGAAGTGTAAAGAAAGTTAAGGTAAATATTCAAAATCTTGATAAAAGATAAAAATAAAGTCCTAAAAATAAAAAATTATAAAACTACAACTACTTAGGTATTATTACAGTAGAATCCCGATTACACAAACATTGCTTTTTAATCATTTTTTTTTTTTCTTTTTAATTTAAATTTTAACAAACTCGAAAATATTCAAAAAAAAAACCGTTGAAATTAGAGATAAAGAAGTAATTGTCTTCAAATAACATGTACGATCCATTAAAGTAACACAAACAATATTATTTTGGTTAAAGTTGCAGTTACAGTTATTGGAACTAATTGTTTAATGATGTTTGTGAAATTAAACTAATAAGGTTTATATTTTTTACTTCATGCACAATTTACTAAAATATTTTATCAATTGAAGACGGTATCGAAGATAAAAAGACCAGAAGAAACTGGTACAAAAGCATAAATATGAAATACTTTCAAATTTTCTAGGTTAGGTGAAATCTATCGAATAGTTATCTCGGTTCACAAATTTGTAACCGGTTGATGCACCTGCCCAAAACAAGCAAATTTAAATTTCCCGCAATCATTTTAAGTAACTTCAACGTTGAAACACAAAATTACCAACTACTTTCTGGTACGTTTTAATAGCTTTACGCTAAAAAGAATGGCGGGAAAATTGAATTTTATTACAGGGCTGGTAGATGCCGTTGACTTTTTAAACGCGATAGATATTTAGTGATAACATTTTCTAACGTTATTGGTGCAAGCAGTATTTACCATAATAATCAAATTTAATTACGATTAATAACTTTAATATAAAGGTAATAAAATAACTATTATCAAAACACGAAACCAAGTAATTTCATAATTCAACTTTGAGGTTACTCAAAATTATTGCGGGAAATTTGAATTTTGTTATTTGAGTACCGAATACAATTTTCGCAAATCCCAAATACGTTAAAAAAACAGCAAGACAAAGTAAAAAATAACAGAAGGAACATAGAAAAGGAGAATATTTTAGTTATTTCCGATAGAACATTAGCGTTTCAAACGCGTCCATTGTACAGTATGTTAATGTTAAATAATTAAATTGCAAATGGAGGGGCGTTTTAGATAGGCAACCAATCTAACAAAGTCATCTAGTGTGATCCGTAATGCACAATTATTTTAAAACCTAATATTCCGATTTAAAGTTTAAAGACTTTCTAATAGATCACATGCCAGCTGTGTTGTATCACCAGACTGCGTTGTAACCAATAGGGAGATGTCGTCCGCATACATAACAAGATATGCGTCAGATAAGAACAGGGCAATACCGTTTATATACATATTGAATAATACTAGTCCAAGTAGGGACCCCTGCGGTATCCCACTAGCTACAGGTAGGCAATGAGATGTTATTGATAGCAAGTTATGATCTTGGTTTAGAAATGATATTTTAACCAACTGCACTTTAGTTTTTAAATATGAAGTAAACAATTCAAAAAAAAAAATTCTCTACCACCATAGGCATATAATTTATCCAGTAACTTATTACGATGGACACAGTCAAAAACTTTCTGCAAGTCACAAAAGATCCCAAACGGTGCAGCTCTTTTTTCAATCTGTTGCATATCTTATTATAAAAGATCAATTAGTGCTGTGGACGTCGATTTTCCTTTTGTGAAACCGTGTTGGCTCTGTGAAATGATGTCGTATTTCTTTATAAAACAGTTTAAGCGGTGTAACATACAATATTCTAGAACTTTAGAAATCACAGAAGTTAACGGTATAGGTCTATAGTTATTCATAAGTATATTCATTCCAAAAAAAAAACGCCATTACTTTTGATGCAAATCGATTTTGTTTCATAACATTTTTTCCTGTTATATCTTTCATAAGTGGACGTTATTCGCTTGTTCCGTTTATTTGAATCCATCCGTAAATACAATAATATAGATAGTAATGTCAATTTCATTTCATAATATGTCAAGTTTTGATAAATGTTACTTCCACTATCCATAAATACATCATACATCTTTAAAATCCATCCCGGGGCGGTTTCAAACACGTAAAAAGTTATTCGAACACTAATCCTTATAACCTCTTAATTTCGACAATAAAATGCACGGTTTTAATTATTTATAAATATGGTTTAAGGGTATTTGTCGGCAAAAAAAGGCTTCAAGTACACAATCGAAATAAAAATCGAAGCATTGTGCACTACGGATTATAACTATGCGATTTTGTTAGATTGGTTGCCTACCTAAAACGCATTTAATTATTAACATAGTGTATCTACTCATTTTAATATATTCTATTGACATGAAATGTTTCTCACAAACTAAATTATTTTTCAAAGCATCAATATCCATTACGGTAACATTAACATCAACGCAATTTTTCATTCACCCCTTGCTCTGTCATCATCTTTCACGGGAAACTTGTTTGTCGTTTTTTTTTTAAACAATTTACATAAACACACGTACGATCCGCAGTGGTCATTTTTTTTTTAGTATGTATTGCTATATTCAATATAAGTGGTGTTACCGGTTCGCAAGTCCAAATGAGACTGACGTAGGATCCGAGAATCTCAGAACCTATAAGACATACAGCGCCACCTAGCGGCCTATTATTCCCTTTTTCGTTTCACAAGTGCTTATACGGTTGCATCTCTTTATAATTCCTTTAATCAACGCTTACAAATATCAATTTTTTTATAAAATTCACTGATCACGGATAATTAACTATAGATAGATTTATTTGTACTACTTATTTAATACTTTTTTCTTCGAATAAAGATAAAAGACATTTTTATCGATCACCTTCGAATAAAGATAATAGTTAAATTACCTTTATCCGTTAGATTATCTAAATAATATTTTTTTGTAACTCTGATTTATGCACACTTTGTTTATATTTTGCCAGGAACATTAAATAGTTCACTTACCAGCGCTTGAAGGTTGACCATTCTTTTGCACAATTCGACCAGCCTCTGCGTCCCCAGTACATTTATGGTGACTGAGAGCTTCAATTTCTCGTCGAATTTTACCGTGGCAGCACTATGAAAAACTACATTTACGCTTCTAGCCAACATGGCCCTATCAGAGGGACTGATCGCCAATTCTGGTTGCGTTATGTCGCCTTCGATGGGCAAAACTTTCTGTAGGTCCGAGGGTCTGTCCCTTCGTATCACATCGAAAAGCTGGAAAAGATCGAGTTAAGCGTTAAATAATTTTAAATGGTTTGAGGAGAAAAAAAAAGCTGGATGAAAAGATAGTTTTCATTAGGAGAGGCTGCCCTGCATAGTTTGGTGGGACGACTCGAAAGGAGCCTACATCAAAAGGAAGTTGCTCTTGCAGGGCACCTCTGATGACAAATCAACGCCTTCGATCAACCGATCCTTAATAGACCGAAACATTAGCCACACGACCAGCAGATGGATTGACCGCATGCTAAGAAGCAGATTGATCTATGCCCAAATCCTAGATAAAAGCATTGCCACGGGGACCACTAGAGAGTGGCCTTAAGAGGGAGTACTATCACCAGTGCTGTGGAGCTTGGTCGTGAATGATCTGATCAGGTCATTAAACCACAAAGGAATATGGATGCAGGGGTTCGCAGATCATATTGTCGTAGTAGCTAAAGGAAAGTTCCAGGCCGCAGTGGCAGGCTTCATGCGTAATGCACTGCGAATGGCGGAGGAATGGTGCCTTTCTCAAAGACTCTCAGTTAATCCACAAAAAACAGAGTTGGTTGCTTTCACCAACATGAGGAAACTCAATGACCTAGGCGGCATTAGACTGTTTGGGCAAGAGCTACAATTAACCAAAGAAGTAAAGTGTCTGGGTGTTACCCTCGATGCGAAACTGAGCAGGAACAATCACTTACAATTAGTTAAAACAACGAACAGGACTACGCAACTATTTTGGCGCTGCAGGAGAGTTGCTGGTAAAACCTGAGGATCAAAGCCGAGGGTGATCCATTGGCTATATACTGCTGAGGTACGACCAGCGATAACATACGGGGCAGTAGTCTGGTGGAGAAGGGCAGAAGTGTCCTCCGCAGTGAAGTTGCTAACTGCTGTCCAGAGACAGGCATTGCTGGGAATCACTGGTGCAATCAACAACACAGGGACCACTTCTTTGGAGACCATTGTGGGCCTCCCAGCTTTATGTGAAAGCTGTGGCTATGTAAACGAGTTTACATGTAATCTGCACATGTGAAGAACTGAAGGTACTCAGCAAGAAATTTCGGGAGAGATCTCTGTTGGAGCCCTCGAAGGTGCTCAAGTTTCCACTGCGCTTTATAGAGAACACCAAGCTGCTCGAGTGGAAATAAGATAATCAATAGGGATGGTACAATGAGCACTAAGCTCAAGTGCCCGGACATCAATGCCCACCCTAACTTGAATGAATGAATGAATGCGATCCTTAGACTGAAAACCAACAAGACATGCAGAATTGTTGTAATAAGGAAGACATATGTAAATCAAAGAAACAAGTTAGAGAAAATATGAAATGGAATGCCATTGGTAATTAAAAAGAGTAATTCTGATAGATGTGGGGGAGTAAGAAAAATTGAAGACTACTATATGCAGAATGGATTAGGATTGGAAATAACATTATATCATGAGTAGGTAAGAATAAAGACCAGAAAAAAAAATTGTCGAAAACTAAATGGAAATTAGGTTGCAATATGCATCAATTCTAATACCCAAAAATAAATCCAAAATAATAAGACCCTTAAAAAGTTACGTCCATCAAAACTTTTGTGAAATCATTATAATATTATAACTCACCGGTGAACAAAGCATATATGCAGAATGGATTAAGATTGGAAATAACATTATATCTGAGTGGGTAAGAATAAAGACCAGAAAAAAAATTGTCGAAAACTAAATGAAATTAGTTTGCAATATCATCAATTCTAATCCCATAAATAAATCCAAAATAATAAACCCTTAAGGTTACGTCCTTCAAACTTGTGAAACATTATATATTATTACTCACGGTGAACAAAGCATATAGCACATGATAAGATCGGGAATAAATATTTTTTGAAGTAAGAATAAAACCAGAAAAAAAATTGTCGAAACTAAATGAAATTAGTTGCAATATGTACCAATTTTAATACCCACAAAAAATCCAAGATAAGACCTAAAAATACTTCCATCAAACTTTGTGAATCATTAAATATTTACTCACCGGTGAGAAAAGCATATATGCAGAATGATTGAGTTGGAATAATATATATCTTGAGTAGGTAAGAATAAAGACCAGAAAAAAAATGTGTTTAAACTAAATGAAATTAGGTTGCAATATTACAATTTTAATTACCCACAATAAATCCAAAAGAATAAGACCCTTAAAAAGTTACGTCCATCAAAACTTTTTGTGAAATCATTATAATATTATTCCACCGGTGAACAAAGCATATATGCAGAATGAATTAAGATTGGAAATAATATTATATTTGAGTAGGTAAGAATAGATATCCAGAAAAAAATTGTCGAAAATAAATGGAAATTAGGTTGCAATATGTACCATATTTAATACCCAACAAGTAATCCAAAAGAATAAGACCTTAAAAATTACGTCCATCAAAACGCTTTGTGAAATCATTATAATATTATTACTCCACCGGTGAACAAAGCAGCTGTTGTAACCTTTCTCCCAGCTTTTGGCCCTTCTTAGGTCTAATGAGAGATATATCTTGGAAATCCCAGGACAGAGACCAGCAGCTTTTCCATCAGGACTTCCCCATGAAGCCCGTTCCGCCAGTGAAAAAATCGTCTTGCCATTGTAAAATCACTGACGGACACTTGTAACGTGGGCACTGCGTTCTGAACGTCAAGGGGAAGCCATGTTCTCGTGTTGGCGACCATCTGTCGTCCCCCTCGAAAAGAATCACGAAGAACTTATCTTCAAACCTATCGAAGACAAATCAGGTTCCATATAAGTATCGTTTACGTCCCGGATCTTTCGTCGCTTTTCTTCTTCCGTTCGAGGAATGACTTCAGTATATCACCCTGATCCGATCGATTGTTACTTATAAATAAAGGTTACTTTATTAACGAGTTACTATCACAAGATTGGCTACCAATTAAGCGGAGTTTATTTTGTGCTGAAGATGGGAAGTGTTCTTTTACTGCGAGCTTCTAACTGTTGGATCGACTGGGGCTTAGAAGCACTGGAAGATCTGTTCTTTGGAGTCCTTCATTTCGTTTAGCGTTTCTGTTAGTGGTTGGCTCGATTATGCGACGATTCTGAAAGTAGGGTAGAGGTGATGCGTTAGATGAATTGCAGTAGATTTAATATTACTTTGAATAATTTGACAGATGTTTGACAGTGTTGTCAGAATATCGAAAAAAATAATATCACGATGCGGTACCAGTGTTATAGATTTCAAAGATGACTTTGAATCGGAAAAATACGCTTCATATAATTATATGCTCCGATATAAATAATCAAGCGAAAAGTCGGATATTGCGATCGCGTCCTTGAGCAAAATTCAGAGGTAAATTTGTACAACGGGAAAGCAAGTTCGCCGGTAAAATGAATATAAACGTTGCTTACGGCAATCGACTAATTAAACCGTGTGCTCGCTATCAGAAAAGATACAAATAATAGGGGTAATCTCGTGAGAATTTCCAACAGCTAGGTTGTTCACTATTTACAATTAAAACATTTTAGCGAATTTAAGAAACTTACATACACTGACAAGAAAGGCTCTCTTCATTCAAAAAAGTATTCTTACATCAATGACATGGTAGTTTTCGGTAGTCCAAATATATTTCCAAACAAAAAAAAAATATAATATATTTATTACTGTCCGAAACAAAGAAGTGTTCCGGAATACACTGCAGTCTTTTCGCTTTCTTTTTTATTAGTCATTCCAACTTTTACCCACTTGATTTATACAGCCATTCCAGTTATCCTAGTAAACTATAGTACTAATCTGTACAGGTTTCTGGCTGACTAAATCGAAGTAATCTTCTGTGTTTAATTTTTGGATTGTCAAAAAACTTCTTGCTTTTTGCCGTCCAGAGCTTCCCATTCCACACAGGTTCAGTTTCAGTTTTAATACTGACATATACAATAAAGCCAAGATGATTCCACTGACTCAGTGGCGGCTCGTGGTCGGAAGCGTAGGGTGTTCACAAAATCAAGAACATGCAATTATTTTTAACTAAATCCAATATTATTTTTTTTTCGTACATGTCCTCTTAAATTTTCTTGTAAAGTCTCTAAATTTGCCCCTTTGTAGTTTGCGTCAAATTAAGTTCTGGGTTTTGGTTGCCCATACTTTTTAACTTGAATTTTTTTGTTCATAACTAAACGAATTAAAATGTCTTCGAATATTGCACAGTAAAACTGTTCGCATCCATAGTTCTTACTTATATAATGCTGTTAGTGTTTACTACAATATTACTTTTTTGTTGTTGTGTGCATTAATTATCTCTTTTACGTACTGTATATTTCATTTCATACTTTTTACGTACCATATATAGTCTTTTTTGTTTGTCGGCTGCACCAAAGAGCATTAGTGGCCGGCTTTGCTTTTCGGCTTTTTGCAGAGGGATTTAACGACGCGGCGTAGTTTTTAACTGCGCGCTGCGCAGTTGCCAATTTATTTTTGTTTTTCTAAAAAAATCAATTAACTGTTATTTGTATCTTTGAGGGAAATGTACGTTTTTTGGGAACAGTTAAAGATTTACGAATTTAAGTTTGTATTTTATGTGCGGGGGGTTTAATAAACGTATTGCTGTAGATTGAAGTACCTCTCAAACGAAAATATTAAATCAGTGTTTTAAAAAAAATAGAGTTTTTTTTTTAACAAATATATTGTCTAATTTCCTTTTTTTTTACGCCAGTTAAACTTAAGATATTTAATAATTTAACACTAAGTATTTAAATTGTTACATCATAATTATTGTGTTTGCTTATATATCAACTTATATCATCTACAATTTTTTGAAAATCTTTTATACCTAAAACTAAAATATAAAATTAAATTTAATACAGACCTGTTATTTAATTACTCATTTTAAACTGCATGAGTGTGATTAAACATTGAGCACTTGGCTTAATAATCTTATCACAAATTAAATAGATTAATATATTCAAAATTTTAAATTCCAAGCAACACGTGTGAGGCCTCCCCGATATCTATATCACACTGGCTCTCTCGCTCCCCACGTGGCGAAGCAGAGAGCCAGAAAATAAACAAAAAACCTGGAAACAAATCCGTCCAATACGGAAAAATATAGCATGTATGAATTAAATTAATATTAAATGTATTACATAGACACGAAAATCTTTTAAAACTTAAATATAAAGAAATATCACCGTTATCCCAAAATATCAAAACAACTTTCAAAATGAAAATTAACATTAAATTAAGAAATTATTTCAGGATAATTGTTTTTTTTTTTTAATAAAAAACCACGAGCAGTATTTATTTAATAAATTAAAATAATTACGCCACCCTTTGGTTCATTATAAAACTGTCACCAACAACAGTATTAGTTCTTTTGGTTAGTTACGACCTATGAACGGTGAGTCATTCATAAAACAAAACAAATAATATAGTTTAATCCGTAAAACACGATATTTGAACGTTGATGTCCACCGATTTATTAACGTGACCCGAGAACGCAACGCAAGCGACATAGGAGCCACTAACTACACATTTGTGGCACCGTTCATATGGAATCTGCCGTATCTCTCCCCACCTCTGCCTACTTGCTTTATGCGGCTAGGCATTGGATATAAATTCAACCGTTAGTCCCGCCTACCTCGGCGCCACGTGCTCCGTCGTCGGTCGCTTGCCGCATGTACATACATATGTTAAGAAAGGAATGTCCCGTCGTTATTCGTTATATTTCACGATATATTAAGATCGAGTAATAGATTTTATTAGTTTGTAATCGACGATTTGTTAGGGGTTCAAGTGCTCATGTAGCTCCTATACAGAAACCGCCACTGACTGAGCTGCATTACTTCTTCGGTCTTCTTTTTTGGTGGTACTAAAGGCCTGTAAGTAAATCTTGCCTTGTTTGTATTATTCCATGTTCTTTGTGTTTTCTCTTTCAATCCAACTCTTTGCCTGCTCTAGTGCTGCATTTTTAGGTACTCTTAGAACAGGTTCGGGATCCTTTTCTTGTTAATGAACTGGTGTTTTATCTATCCTTGTTTAGAAGACAGGCGACAGTGCACAATATATTCCATGAACTGCAGTAGAGTAGATAGTTACTAAAATACTGGAGCATATTCTCTATACCAGAATTTATATAAGTGTTAAACCATTGTTTGCAACGTATCAGGATGATTTATACCTGGGAGGTCAACCACTACCAATTTCGTTAATATTACTCAATTCATATCTGCGGCACTGGAATCGACGTAAGCGGATGTCATCTATACAGATTTTTGCGAAAGCCTTTGACTCCCTTGATATTAACATACTTTTGATGAAGCTTAGTTGCATCGGTTTTTGCCCTTCGCTTATTAATTTAATGGAGTTCTATTTGAAGGACAAAAGTGCTCTTTCCCCGGAGCTGCTCTTTCTGCTCCTACTCCGCTGACAAACCAGTTCTTAAAAACAGCTCCTCCTCCGATTATTAGGAGCAAATATATCAGACCTATAAGAGCAAGTGAACAAGTTTTGTTTCTCGACAGACATGGTTTATAAATATCGTGTTCGTGTGATTACAGTATGCTATATACATACATAGAGCAACACGTCTACTTCATAAGTTTCGTTGGTCCCTTCCTATTTTTGTAAGTATTTTATTTTATGAACACTGAATAAATCTATTTTTTTCGATTATTAATTAAATACTGTATTGGGTTTAATTACAAAAAAAATATTCATTATTATTATTATTGCAGAAAATAATGTGTTAAATGGAATTATTATTAATTATATCTATTAATAATAACAATCATATTGATTTAATGTTTTGTATATAAAAGTGCATGATGAAACACAACCGCATCATCTTTTTTAAGTTTATAAAATATTGACATTTATTGTCGTCTAATTTAAATTATTCTGGTATTTTTTTTATTAAGTAAAAATATTGCTAATATGTGCTAAATTACCTGTATGCCATTTTGGGCATGTCCTATTTTTTATATTTACTAATTTATAATTATAAGAATATAACAAATATTTTATGTAATTTTTTCATTAACAATCAAAAAGAAAAGAACCTAGATCGAGTTCGAGTAATCATATCGAGACATCTAACGGCGCAAATTGGAACCAACGTAGATCTTCGCACGCATCAACAAACAGTTGTATTTTGCACTGTTTGATTCCGGATGAGCTTTGTGGCCACTAAACTGATATTTGTTCGTCCGCTTCTAAAGCTCTGGATTTGTTACAAGGTTAATTTCACTATGCTGCATGCGATCAAATATGACTTTAACCGTGCTGGTTATGGATGAAGTGGATTTAGAAATCAAGGAAAGTTGTTAATATTTTTTTTTTTATGTCGGGATTTTCAAAACTTATTATAATCAAAATTATTATTATATATTATTGAAATCATCTTTCTTTGAAAAACATATATAATCCATATTTTTAATGATGGTTGTATTTTGTATATATAGCATACTAATTTTGCTGTTTTACACTTTGAGAGAGTTTATTGAAGATATACATTCTAGTACTTGCTCTCGTTATTAAATAATATTATAATTGCGAAATTTACATTACCATCAGTACCCAGAATATTTTACTGAGAAGAGACAGAAATGTAATAAGAATTATAATTGCTGAATTCTGGCTTCACCAGCAATGTTTCATTGACGTTCAACTAGTACGAAGAGGCAAAAGATAAAATTATCTTCTACTAAAAGTGAGGTAAAATATATGTGGTACACTTCCTTCATACCAGAACGAATAACACTAAAATTACGAATATTGTAACTTGTGACGCTATAAAAGATAATATAACCTGTTAGTTAAATTACTTTAGTTGATAAAATATTTGTTATTAAGTTGAAACCTTCTTTATGTGAAACGCCTTAATACATTTCTATTTAATAGCTTTATATCTTTTATTTATTTCTGGTATTTAGGTATCACACATTACCATACATTTATTAATATAAGCTGTATTATGTATCTGTGCTTACAGACAATCTTTTAGGCGCTATAGATATGCATAGAATCTCATCATCAGTGTTATCCCAATGGAGCATTTGTAACTAATTATATATAAAATAAATAAATAGATATAGCAAAGTAATCTACATTCCCTAGATCAGTGGTTCTCAAACTTATTTAGACACTGTACGCCTTTTTACCCACAAAACATTTTAGGTACTCCTTCTCAGTTACCGGTACTAAGTAAACTATAATTAAAATATTAAACAAATCTTAAAGCCTTCTATGTAGCATAGAAGTATAGTGTTAACCTTTGAAACTGAATTACGCATCATGTTTAAATAAAAACAAAGAGATATTGTTTACAAACATTTTTATTACATTAAAAACAAACACACACAAAATTTAAAGAACAAAAAGCGCTTACTTTCAAAGAGATTAGTGAGAAGGGTGAGCTTGTTTCCCTTTGCACAGTTTATCAAAATTGGGTTTTAACTTGGTTAAATACAATCTTAAATCATCTTCAACATTTAATTTGTTTCTAGATTTATTTTTAAGATAGGTTAAACTTGAGAAACCCTTTTCACATAAATAAGTGGTGGAAAACAAGAAATTTAACAGCAGTGCTTGACAGTTCTTTGTATTCCTTCCCAATACCGATCCAGAAATCTAACAATGTAGTACCAGCAGTCAAATATTTGTTTTTCAACGTGGGATCACATGATACTTCAATGAGGTGTTCCTTTTGAAAGATAGTCAGATTAGTGTCCATAGCATCAGCATTAAGGGGTCACGTATCCAGTTATACTGTTTCTCCAAAGGTGGAAAGTACTCTCTTATGCGGATCTTCAATGCATTCAAATGCTGGCCCATTTGAGTCTTGAGTTCAGTGAAATCAGATATGTTTTTCTCATTATCTTGCAAAAATGTAAGTAATCTTTCAAACGGCTCGCAGTTGTTATTTTCTATTTGTTTTTCCCAGAGAATGATCTTTTTTACCATTGCATCAGTTTTCTTTTCTACATTAAAAATATCAGAAGCACTGCCTTGCATGGATAAATTCCAGATGTTGAGTTTTCCAAAAATATCACTTAAATAAGCCAACTTCAAAAGCCAATCAAAATCAGTAAGTACAGAAGACAGATGGGATTAATTTGTGTTCGGTAAAAAAATTATGTAATTCTTTGTGGAGTTCAAATACACGGGACAAAACATTTCCCCGAGAAAGCCATCGTACCTCAGTATGTAGCAATAAGTTCTCATGGAGGCTCCCCATATCCTGGCATAGAATTTTAAAGTAACGAGATTTTAGGGGCCTAGTTTTTATGAAGTTCACAATTTTCACACTCTGATCAAGGACATCTTTAAGGTTCATCAGGGAGGTCTTAGCCACCAAAGCCTCTCGGTGAAGGACACAATGAGTGAACTTACACTCAGTTGAAACCGTTTTAATATGGCCTACCAGCCCTGTGATGTGACCGCTCATAGCCTTTAGCACCATCCATACACACTGACACACAGTTTTTCCACTCGAGCTGGTTTTCGGAAAAAAAAAGAATCTAACAGATTGAAAATATCTTTAACTTTTGTCGATGTTTTAAGTGTCTTCAAATATTTCATCTTGAAAAATGTCACGTACAAAAACGATCAGTTGGGCTAGGCCAGCGACATCGTGGTTTCATCGAGTTGTATACCAAAGCAAGACTAGCTCGAATTGCTCCAACAAGTTGTTCTTTTGTCATACGCCATATCACTAATTCTCCTTGAAATGTATCATTTGATAATGGAATTGCTGTAATTCTTTTTGCCTCGTTCTCTCCAAACATACAAGAAACAATTTCTGCTGCGGCAGGAGGATTAGGTTTTCGCCAATAGTATGGTTTTTACCAGACTTCGCAATTAAATGACTAACTTTGTAAGAAGCTTTTAGAGCACTTTCATTTTGTTCTGCACCAGAAAAGTGTTTTATCGTGTTTTTCCTACTTTTCAAATCTTCCAAAAGACGTTCAAAGTACCGTAACTCCTTTTTGACTAAGTTCTCATGTTTGCTTTCAAAATGGCGTTTTAAAAGAGAAGGTTTCATAGAATTGTTTGATAAAATTTCTGAACAAACAAACAATGCGTTGGATTAGGCTCGTCTGAGCTTCCAGTCCAAGTAAAACCTAATTTTAAGTACAACTCGTCATATTTTCTCTTTTTACTTTTATATTCATTTGCCAGTTTTTCGGGTATTTTTATTTTTTCCTTGAGCTGCTCATTAGTAACAAGACGTTCAGGTCTACTTTCATTTTGTGAAGTTGATGGCCCAGAATTTTGATGCAGATCTTCATGAGGCCTTTTCTTTAGGGGCCATTTATCCATTGTTAATTTTTATTGTAAAATTCACTTACGTGGTACCTGACTCAGTTTTCAAACAGATGTCCGTAAACGTGTTTCAACAGGATTGAGTGTCCGCAGAATAACACACGTACCCCCTAAAAAAACGCGTACCACAGGTTGAGAACCACTGCCCTAGATGATACACATAATGGAATTATAATAAATAAAATGACTACTTTTTTATATAAAATGTCTAAAAAATAGGCTTATTTGACTATCTTGTGTTCTACAGTCAAACAGCAGCAATATTAGCAAAAACAACGAATTGTAAATAGATATTTTAACAATTTTAATTGTTTAGCTAATTTTTGACTAAATAAATTAGATATTACATTTAATCTTTGTTTAGTTTTACCACATTATTTTTTTCTGTGCATTATCATTCTAACAACGAAATGTTACTATGGTACTAATAGCTATTGTTTTCAAATGAAATTGCACTTTTTCATAAGGAAGAAATATGGTTTGTTAAGTCACTAATTGTTTAAAATATTTTTTGCTTGCTTGGCACCTTAATGAATATTTCTTCTGTCACTATTTAAAAGAATCCTTTCCATTTTTTTTTGCATTAATGAATATTTATTAACGGCAAAGAAATCTTTTTCTCAATCTATAGTTTCTATTATGTGTTATGATGGTTGCCAATGTTCCTTAAATGTAAGGAAATATGCTTTTATTTAATAAAATTATAGGTATTATGCGAAACCCTGAGGTTCTGTTGATCTAATGATATACTTAAATAAAAGCGATCGTAGTTTTAA
The DNA here is from genome assembly GCA_004143645.1 of Protaetia brevitarsis. Classification (NCBI taxonomy): domain Eukaryota; kingdom Metazoa; phylum Arthropoda; class Insecta; order Coleoptera; family Scarabaeidae; genus Protaetia; species Protaetia brevitarsis. The sequence continues at coordinate 210,037 of RXPK01000437.1, read as the reverse complement.
TCAAAGAAATAACTGAAAAAAATTCTTTGGTTTAAAGAATCGTTTCTATTAGTGCACTAAAATAACATAAAAATTGAAGTAACTATTTGCAATGCGCGATAGAATAATGTGGAAATTCAAAATTTATTAATCTAGCATAAACTTTTAGAAAATCGCTTTCCTCTAACTAAAACGTACTGAAAATTAAATTTATAAACTATGTACACATACATAAGTACATACATACGTTCCTACCTTGATACAAGTATATTATATTTTTATACTCCATATGTAATAGACGTCAAAGTATATACTATTGCCAAGCCATCGAAAGTTTTACATAATAACCGTTTGTAAACAAGCTTTTAATTTTAGTGCAGGACTTTTGATATTTAACCCTGTACAATATCCACTTGTACTAATATATCACATGTAGATTTTAAACTGGACGGATTAAATACTTTGTCTCCATTCGTTTAGATTTGTATCGATGTTAAAACTTTAAAACACACATTAATAATGCAATACAAAATAATTAAAAAAAAACTTTTCCTTCACGATTAAAATATATATGTATGTATCGTATTTGACCGGACATGAATAGTTGTTCCGATAAAAATAATTACATACCACCTTATCGATTAACTCTTTTATACATATATAGACTCGTTTGTTAAATAACTGGGCCACGATAAGAAAGAAAGTATAATACACCGCACTTGAATTAGACAATTTACTTTTTCCATATACACTACCGGCTATAAGTATTCATTCAAATAAAAAAAAAAAAACAGATGGAAACTAATCATGTACACAAAAAAAAAAAAACTTTATCCTGATGCAATTACATAAAAAAAGTACTTTGATAACTTCAGAATAATAATGTTTTCACTAATTTCTGAACAAAAATAATTATAATTTCACTTAAATATGAGTTTAAAGCTTTTTCAGATTGTAGACCCCATGACGTATTATCTAAGACACTCTCTGCAGCTGTGGAACTTTAGGAGGTGCAATACGATCTTCAAATCCGAAACTTCGTTTATAAAAATAAACTTTTTCTATTTTGCGTTCATAAAAACGCAATTGTAACACAGCTCTTTGCGTATCGAAAAGTGCTTCATTGTGATACGCCTTTTTTCATTTCTATAGGTTGGCTGTATTGAATACATTATGACAGAAAGCAAAATTGACGTTTAATGCATGTAAATTGTAAATACTTTAATCAAAAATTCTATACAAATTTAGTTTACATTGTTATTGTTATGAAACGTGGAATTAGCTGTATACATTTACACTGAAGGAACAAGTATCTTGAGCATGTATTGTTATGCCAGGCAAATTCTTCGTAACAAAGTTTGCTGAGTTATGTTATTGGCTTTAATGGTAGACTCTTGTGATTGAGAATTCATTCGATGATATAACTCTAGAATGACCAGATGTACTTGGCCCTGATAAGTTGTGCGCTACAGCCACTTTACTTTTTCATAGATGTTTCGATGTAACCTCAGCTACCGCAGATGACTTCCATCCACCATGACGTTTATAGTTAGCAAATCACTGCTGCGTCTGATAAGTGTGTAGCACTAGAACGTCTGAAGCAATGTCCAGCATAAAGCTCTGAATTGGGCAATTTTAGAAAATCAGCTATTAATTTAGGCATTTTGCCAATCGTATTAATTCCAATCGGGCACGATATACAATAACCATTGCGATATGTAAGAAAGAATCTTGAATGATTAATATTTTTTGGTCGCAGGGCGACATATTTTTTAATTAAAGTAATCCATCTTTCATCCGTAATTGCAAAAACTCTTACGATATTATTTTTTGTTTTAGGTACTGTCACCAAAATAATATCACTCTTAAATTCTAAATCATGTATGGATATATTTGTTAATTCATCTCGTCTACAGGCACCTGTGTAACCCATTATTAAAACGATCTAAAATTAAATCCATTACATAAAAAATTACATTTTGCAAATAATATCGTACCTTTATTGCTAAATACAATGCGTCAGAACTTCTTCTATAAATTTATTAATATCTTCAATGCATAAAATTTTAGATTTCTTAGCCTCGTATCCCTCAGAGAATCGTTTTAAATAGGCTTGTAATTAATATATTTTGATATGTCTGTATTTTATAAATGGAAAAGCAAGAACGAAGCATGGAATACATAGACCATAAGGTAGAAGATTTCTTATTTTTACCTTGTAATTCAAAATATGCCAATAAAATGTTTTCAGATATTGTGTTGACATTATTCTGTACAGCGCATAGTTCAAATTGATGGTAGCATTTTTCATATACTGCTTTTGATTTTTTCGGTAATAAATTTATGACGGCGTTATCCGCAATTTCACGCAGTTGTGGTGGCGTACAAGATAAATTTGTCTCAGTATCACTCATTTTTTACAGTTTACAGAGACTATATTATGAAATATATTGTTTAAACAATTTAATAGCTGAATTTGAATTTTGAATTCGTCAAATGTCAATCGTATGTCAATGTGACCACTTCATATAAAAATAAAACTCAACATTTTAATGAGATTTTTATTAAGTATTTATTATCAATTTATAATGCAAAATAGAAAAAATAGTATAAAGAACTCGTTTCATAAGGCTTTTTGTCGCACTCGTTCATTAGAACTAAGTTCTAAACTTGAACTCGTGCGACAAAATCATGCCTTATGAAACTCGTACTTTAATATACTATTTAAACAGTGAGAGATAGAAAGAAAGTTTCAATTGCAGACTTGCATCGTTTATGTAGCCCTTTCCATTGATATAGCTATTTCTATAAAAGGTGTTACAATAAGCACCGAACGATATATGTTGTGCTTATTTGATCGAATTTTAGAAATTGGTTATAATAGATGGATAAGAGTTCCGTATATGGACAATACGCTGTTGAAAATATTATCGGTGTTGGTGTTAATTTTGCGCTAGTCAAATATTTTAGTGTTGATTTTTACAAACTTTGCCAGACGAGTTGACTACGTGTGTTTAATAGAACAAAAATTACTAGAATTTCATGTGAATTCTTTGTTCAGATATGAGGATTTACTATTTTTCTAGACATTCAGACGCGTCAACTAATCAAAATTTTCCCTTCAAATAGAAATATAGAGACCCCACCCCCAATCTAATACGGTATTGCATTATACGCACCACGTGCATTGCACGTGTATCTGTTTTCGAGTTTGTTTCTGCGTATAAACATATCCAAGCAAACCACCAGACGTGTACTGACCTGCAAAGTGTAACCTTGTGTTATTAAACGTTAATTCCAGTGTGCATAAAAAAATTCAACATCTTAAAGATGTATTGGGAACATCTATTTACGTAATTAGTTCAGATTTGAGTCAAATAGCACTTAATTTTATAATGGTTCTGCATATTTATAATTGACAAAACGTCTTAAGGCCGTTTTACACTTAGCTATTTATTGCGCAATTTATTGGCCAATAAAATACGCAATAAATAGCTAACACTAATTTTTATATTACATATTGACAGTAATTCAACTCGTGCACAAATTAATAATAAAATTAATTTGATCTCTTTCTCTGAACGCGGCAAATGGATCATGTTCGTTATTTCAGCTTATTTCTTATATAAATAACGATCTTGCCTCTTTTATCATTAGTTTCATAATTATTTTTATAAGAGTAAGCTATGATTCACTTTAATAACATTAAAATATGCATGTGAGCCAACATTTTTGACCGGTAGTGTATATACATAGTTCCACTGCAAGTTACAATATTGAATAATGGACGTCGATATGATCTAATCAGCAACTATTATTTCTTTTATCGGGTGTAGAATCATTAATCAATATTTACATTTCATAATGCCAGGAAACTATATAAACAAATTGTTACAGGCACACTACTTCTGGTAAGGAATCGAAATTGAAATTAATTCCTCTATATACTGTTTTTCCCATATTTTGCCCGGATATTATTTGAATTAATATTTATCTAGATAAGTGCGTCAATCTTCAGAATCATAAGACATTTGAGTTAATAGGTAAACAGCATTGGTTTCCGTTACATGTTAGTATTCGAAGATAGAATAGACGTACAGTGATAGTCGTATTTAATGTCTCCCCATATGGCGGAAAAAAATATGAAAACTACGGTCCCTGGATGTCATAGACAGTTCGGCTTTTCTCGATTTACCCAAGTACCTTCCTTAGAAAGCATATATAGAAGCTTATTATCGTTTACATACACTACCATTTTTTTTTACTAATTCTCCATCATAAAGGGAGACATTAATTCACATCACCATTGTACATACAATGAAGTGGTTATAATAATTGCGATTTGATATGATAAGCTACGCAATATTTACGTTTCTTTTTTTTTGTAGTCTAAGACTGATGTTGTACATTATATTGTTTTGACGTAAAACTTGTTCGTAGTGACCATATCTACATGCAGGAAATGTTTCTTCGCCACGGTAAAAAGAGTTAATAATGATGGGTATAAAACGGCATAAAAGTTTTTCCAAGCAAGATTCTTTACAATACTGGAAAACATATTGGTAATAATCGGGAACATGAGTAACATGGCAACCTGCTGGCAGGCTGAAATGCAAATCCAACATTCTCCTTTAAAAGCGACAGTAAAAAAAGTAGTGAAGTAAAGAAAGGCTATAACAAATGAGTTTTTTATTAGCTTTAGAATTTGTCGATTTCTGTAACGACAATACATAAATCTTGTGGGACGTCGAGGATGTCGGCGCATATAATAACTACTATGTCAGACCGATGCACTTGCGAAAATCGGCAAGTTAATTAATCCGATCCCGAAACAATAATGTTCGACTGTTAAAATTCTCAGTATAAAGTCGAAATTTTTCTATTCGATTCATTTTCTTCAAAGCATCTCACCACAAATTCCACTGAAATGGATGCACGTTTCGATACCAAAACTATCATCATCAGGAGTAATTGAACTAAAAAAAAAATCCCTAAAGCTATCCAGTCATGGTTGACTGCGGTCATGCTTAACTAATCACAACTACCGCCTAATTTAAAAGATTATTTTGGTTTTCATGAGTTTTCTTCATATAAACAGCAGGATTTATCGGAATCTAAGATGTATGTAACAAACTTACTTTTAGGTTAGATTTTAGCATATTATGACGAATATTATTTATTTAATTTAACTCCTAATACCACCCTTGTCACCAAATATCATTGTCATTATTACGTATTATAATCATTGTTTTTACATATTTTGTTCTCGGATAAGTACAAGTCAGATTGTGTAATTTATAAATTAAATAATAGAAAATATGAAGGAATTTATTCTAATTTGGACATCTTAAATTTATTTTATATATTAATTTACTTATGAAGAATGCCAAAGAAATACGGTAAAACGTGTCTTCATTCCGAGAAACACTTTTATAGCAGTTTTCGTTAGTTGATTTAGCCTTATCAATTGTTAAAAATAGTTGTTTTTGGGCCTCTGTCCAGAAACACTCATTTTGCAGTACATCAAAGCGACAAAAATGTCACTGGCCATACATACAAACCGTACTCATACTCGCAAAACTGTAATTTCTGTCCTAGTGATACAAATAACTATATATCACTAAGCCAGAAACTAGTTTTGCGAATATGAGTACGGCACGAATATTCGCAAAAAAGTTTCTGGCCGCGCAATACACACTATTTTTTGGGCGGACAAATCTTAATTTTGAATTGAAAATAAAAAAGAAATTTTGACGCTAGGGAGTTGAACTATCAACCTGTACTGACAGGTTGGCACACATGTTACATAGTATTTTGACGTTTCCGAAACTTTTTTCTGTAATTTTTAGTTCATTTATCAGTTATATCAAATAATTACGTGCAATGGAGACACGAGGCCTATTGCATAAAAGTACAATTACAAGTTACAGGTGATATTTTCTTACAATTTGTAAAAATGGAGGTCGACTCAAGGTCAACTCCATACTAAAGCGCTAATAGAGAATGGGGATGCTAGATTCTCTGATAACCTACTCAGACGCAGCAAGAAAGAAGCTAAAACCATTATTGGGCTGGTAACTGGGCACTGTCCTCTGAAGAAGCATCTATACAACACAGGCCGTGTAGGCGAACCGTGGTGTAGAAGATGCGAACTACAGGAGGAGACGAGTGACATGTACACTTCTCACAGGAAAAATCGGGACACCAGCAATTCAGAATTTTAAAATTTCTTGATTGTAAATGCAACTTTCCCAGGACGTATTCACTTATCATAGCCATAAATCACTTAATTATGTATATTACTGCGATCAAAGGTAACGACTAGAAATTTAAACAGAAAAATAAATATATAGAGAGAAAAAGGTTATGTATAGAATAAACAAATCAGAGTTTCGGTGGCGGCGTTTCCTTTAGAAAACCAATGAAAAAAATTACATAACCACAAAGGAACTCTGAATAGACGGCTTCATTTAGAAATAATATGTATTTAACTTGTTTGATGTTATGTAGAGATAATTCTTTTTAAGAAAAACACGTGGTGATGGGATTTCATTATTAAATATTATTACTTGTTAGTGCTGCTTTGATACTAGTTACTTACTTGGATTTATGCTCGCGAGTATTAGTTTAGCAATACACAATATATCAATCAGCCTCCTCAGTTTTGGGATAATGTGATTTTCACAGATTTATTGATTACACTATTATTGATGTATTAATTGCTATTGTTTTTAATATTCCTTAAATATTGTATACTATAAAGTTTTCTTCTATCTATAAAAAAATACAAAACCAGGTTTAAGTTATTTATAAAATGCTTAAATAAAGTAATTAAGTTCGCAAAGAAATTATTTATTTATGTAACCCTCCGTTTATTGTATTTTCAGGAAATATATTTTAGCTCACCTCGCCTGTGTAATCTGACGTCGTTGATCTATTTTCTTGAGATATGGCCAATACTGGGTCTCTTTACAAACTGTCTTTATGTAGCACAGGTTTATTAACAGTTATTTAAAATATTATTGGATCTATAATACATAACAAACATTATAAGAAAGCATATTGCTCGTTAATCTCAGTTAGTGCTAAAATATTTATTTTTGAATTTTATACATTTAATACTTTTTCGTTGCTACTGCCTGAAGCTGTGTTACAGACCAAAAGTGTTAGCTATTTTTCAATAAAATAGAACAACATTGGATTACACAGGCGATAGTTAAGATATTTTATTTCTTGAAAATACAATAAATAAAATAAATATTTTTTTTGCGAAATAAATTGCTGTAAAAATGTTGTAAATAATCTTAAACTGTTTTTGGTAATTTTGTAAAACATAGAAAAATATTTTGTAGTAATACAATATTTAAGAATACTAAACAACAATAATAATGAATACATCAATAATATTGTAATTAATCAATGTGAAAATCACATTGTTCAAAAACTCAGAACGCTGATTGACATATTGTCTATTGCGAAAGCAATACTCGCGAGGATAAATCAAACTAAGTAACTAATATCGTAGTAATAGGTAATATAATTTTAAAATCCCATCGCCATGTTTTCTTAAAAAAAAGAATTATATATAACTCTACATAACATCAAACAAGTTAAATACATATATGTGTATTTCTAAATGGTGCCGTCTACTCAAGAGGCCTTTTATTTGTTATGTATTTTTTTTGCATTAATATTTCTGTGTTCGGTATTTCTAACGAAACACCGCCACCAAATTCCAATATATTTATATAATGTATAAACCTTTTTCTCTATATATATATTTATATTTCTGTTTAAATTTTTAGTCTTTACCTTTGATCGCAATAATACACACAAAAAAAGTGATTTATGGCTTTGATAAGTGCATATATCCTCTGAAAGCTCCATTTACACCCAAGAAATTTTAAAATTTACGATTGCTGGTGTCCCGATTTTTCCTGTGGGAAGTGTAATCTGCACATGTGAGGATTTGAAAATACTCAGGCAGAAAATTTCGGGAAGGATCTATTGGAGCCCTCGAGGATTCTCAAGTTTCCACTGGACAAGATACTGGGCTTTACAGAAAACACCAAGCTGCTTGAGTGGAAGTAAGAGATTTTATAGGGACGGTACAATAAGCACTTAGCTCAAGTGCCTGGACTATAGGTGCCCACTCTAACTTAAAGAAGAAGAAGAAGAAGAAGGCCCAGTTCATCTTAGTAAGATTGCGCAGTATCTTGATGACAATTTATTACACATCTGTCATGTTGAATAAAGTGTGCCAACCTTTAGTGACATTTTTGCCTGCCTAGGCCGGAAAACAGTAGCCGCTTTGAAGTGTGTTTCTTGTGTGTTGAATTGAGGGTTTCTGGACGGAGGGATAAAAAATATGTTACATGTTTTCTGAATTCCTCGAAGTCTATTGGCAGCAAATCGGGGTACTTTTTAATGAATTATAGCAAATCTTTGGCACTCTGTCTTGTCTGAACATTAAGTATGTAACAAAGAATGATTAGGTATAACAACAATATTTACTGATGTACATGTAATGTAATGTATTGTGGTGTCAAAGTATCAGGTAAAAAGTTTGGTGATTTGAAAGCATTAATAAGTGACACGAGCATTTAAAAGAAAACTGCTTGGAAAAGAAGGATATAAGGAATATAGCACAGCATAATAGTGTAAAAAATATATAGGTCTGTTTTAAGAAATTGAATTGTGCAGTTTTAAAAAATCTTTTATATAACAGAAATTTTGGAACACTTTGTAGGATATGAAGGGAATGTTTTATTATGTTTTGAGAAGACAGTATTAGTATTGATATTTTTAATACGCGAAACTTCTGGCACCTACTCGAAGCAGGCAAAAATTAATCAATTATTTACAATGATGTAATTTTTAATTTTTTAACAAAAACCCAGAAAAAAAAATCGAAAATATTTTAGAAAGAAACCACCCAAATTTTTAAAGCAGAAGAATTTTGTTAAACTCGAAACTTCTTGTGAGAATCACTGCAATAGAAACAGTCCTTCATGCCACAGAAATCATAATACGTGAAAATTACTAAATTGTGTTTTTAGCTTTTACACAAAGATCCTATTGCGGCGACTTAAGATTTTTCCTCTGTAAATTGAATGTGTTCAAAGTCATTTAATTTAAATTTATACATACATAATAAAAATTATTGAAAGAGAGCGATTCAAAAATAGAAAGAAAATTTGCGCGTAAAAGAAAACCATTCTCTTGGACCAGACTTCCTTTCCTCTTTAAATACCAAAGAAAGCAATTCCGAATGCATTGGCGAACTGTCATAAACAGGTTTTTAATAATACAGCTGTTAAATATAAACAAGAGGTCACTGACTCTACGATCTTATCGATTTCGTAACAGTTGATTGCTTTAACGATTTTTTTTTTTATGAAATTATTAGGATAACAGCTTCCAATTGTTCTCTAATTCCGTGATGCAATTTTTTTGAAAACATTGAACAAGGTAGGTAACCTCCAACACTTACGCTCTTAGATTAATTAAAATAACACATCACGCGGTCTTTAATTGTTAATTAACTTTAATTTTATTCACGCATTAGTGCTAAATTATAACCAGTGCAAACTTGTAATATGGGAACAATTAATTAAGACTTAAACCAGAAAGTCTCCCATGTATCCGGCGTAATATAATTATGACTATCGTTAGAATTGCTCAGATGAATTTGGATAATTATTACATATATAAATAGCAGTTCGTGCTGTTAAATACACTCTAAAAAAAGTTGGTAATTTTCCTTGCAAAAAATAAAATTTGTCCTTACTGATAAGAAGTAAAAGTAACAAAGTAGGGGAAAATTTACAGAAATTTGGGATTTTTTTCTATAATTCCAAAAATTTACCTCAATTATAGGAGTCTTTTTTTAATTCTACGGAAATTTATTAAGTAAAATTTTAAAATTTCTTAGTAATACCTGAAAATTACATTCAAATTCATAAATTACTGCGGCAATTACGGGAAATTTCCCAAGTAAGAGTAACATTATAAGTGAACGCATGCGCACACTGGTGGTGTGGGGTGATCATGTTAAATCCTGCATAGTCGTTAATAGTTGTTTGTAGTCGCTATGTGAGTCCATAATTCCAATATCAGTGGGAAAGGAAAGAAAATTCAGAGGTAAGTACCTAGATTATACAACGTGTGTATAAATTGTCGCAAAAGCAGCGACATTCTTCCTTCGTTTCTGAATCTAAAATCTAAATGGTAAAATATGGTACTATGCTTCATGCGTCTTCAGGAGCCACTTGAAAGTAACATACATTTGGCAACACTGTAGTCGCATACTACCGTGATGGTAGTTACAATACTTGTCAAAATTGACAGACCAGAATTACAAATGACAAATTGGATAACACAAATGATACATAGGGAAAAGCAATAAGAAAGCTTTATTAAAACAGAATTAGTAGTTTTGATTTTTCGAACGCATCTCTTGTAATAAATTAGCGACACTATTACCTACGCATATGCTCAAATTGATATCCGTCTGTTTGTAAACACATTTGCAATCTACGAGGTATTGTCTGTATTACTTGTTCAAGCCTTTCCGGTGTAATTTCTAATACTGCCGCGTTAATTCGTCCTATAACTTCGTCAGCGTCTTGTGGAGGTGTTGCGTAAACTTTCACCGTTATGAAACCCCAAACAAAAAAGTCTAAAGGATTTAGGTCGGGAGACATTGCAGGCCATAAGATAGGACCACCGCGACCAATCCACCTGTTAGGGAAGTGTTCATCCAACCACTCTCTCACATTACGAGAAAAATGTGCCGGAGCTCCATCATGCATGTAAAACATGTTACGGCGTATATTCAATGGCATCTCGTCAATAACTTGTTCTAATACATTTAAATACCCATTGGCATCAAGTCGATTTGGCAGATCGATTGGCCCAACGACACGGTGATTTATTATACCCAGCCAAACATTAACTGAAAACTTTCTTTGGTGACCGTATTCCCGAAACGCATGAGGATTTTCATCTGCCCAATGGTGAAAATTATGGGTATTGAGTACACAATCTCTGGTAAACATTGACTCGTTGGTCCAAAGAACACCTCTTAAAAAGTCGCCATCTTCTTGAATCCTATTTAAGATACTATGACAAAAATTTAAACGGTGTATGTTATCGTTTTCATAGAGCGGCTGTACCTTAGTTATATGGTATGGATAAAGAAGGTTTTCACGTAGAACCAAATGAACGGTCTTATTACTGCGGATATTGAATGTGGACGCCAACTATCGAGTACTGACGGAGGGATCTTCGTGTACTGAGTCTAGAATTTCCTCTTCCAGTTGTAATGCACGCCGTTGTCTAGGTCGACCAGCGTTGGCATTTCTTTTCTTAAACGAACCAGTTTCACGTAGACGTTGGTCCAGCCGTCGAAATACGTTTCCAGTAGGATGTCTCCGGTTTAGAAAACGTACGAGAACAGGAATATCTGCCATGTTAGCATTTCCATTACAAAAACCGTATACCATATACATATCGGCATATTCATTAAATGTAAAAACCATTGTAAATAAACAAAACAATAATACGAGAACGATAAAAACACTGAAACAGAAAAACTAATCAAGAGAATACGAGTAATCACGAAAAAGAGCAGAGCTTGCATAAAATTGAACACTTCAGATTAATGTCGAAATTTGACAGTAATGGTTTTGATTGAAATCAAATTAGAACACAAAGTTATTGTCGTACAATGTTGCCAAATGTGTTTTTTCATGAGAGGATGCTTATGAAGAAATGTTGAAACCAGGCTCTAAAATCAAAAAGAAACTGTTTACGAAAAAACAGGAATAAGAAATCGTCTAAATTCAAAATTGCAGCTGTCTATACCGACAAATAACGAACACAAACGCTTATTAAGGAATTAAAAAACCGAACTTCAAGAACCTCGTGAAGACTTATGAAGCATAGTACAATATTTTACCACTTAGATTTTCGATTCAGAAACGAACGAAGTATGTCGCTACGTGTAGCTTTTGCGACAATTTATATACACGTTATATTTTCTAAATATGTACAGAAGTATCTGTTATTATTATATATTTGCACTAATTTGTCATGTCTCGCTCATAACTGCACAGAACATTCTGTAGATTGCTGGATATTCTTGTACATGTTGCTGACATACATATAGTAGTCCACGGAGAACCCTATGGAACTGTAAGCGAATCGTCGGTAAAATTATGCATATTTGACACGGCTCATATCCAAAAATCTATCCACATCAAGTAACGGACACGGAAATGTATGTACAACAGCGCTGTCATGTATGTTTAATACCAGGTAGAGTGTTCTTTTTGTAACGAGATTCGCATCATTTCAAATGTGTTTTAATTAGCGGTACTTCAATATGAATTAATAAATTCGGCCAATATTCTGCTATTACAAATCCAAATTCCATATCAAATCGACATGTATTCAGTTTGGTTTCTTTCAGGTTAGTGGTCCACTACAAAGAAGTTGCGTTTTTCATGCTTTTGTCAATAGATACTCAATAAATAAACAGTTTTCTTAAAGTGCTGGTTTTTAATCTCATACCCATTTAACTTTTACGTTCATATATTAATTTATATCAAATTTTTTTCATCATCAAATACCAAAATAAAAATGCAAAACCCATCTCGAAATCTAAAAATTATATTCTGTGTACTGTTTCTGACTCTTGAGTTAGAAATAACCTTTTTCCGAAAGCACAAATCAGTAGTAGATTTGCAAAAATAACAGCTCTTACATACTTTTCCTGCTCGGGAAAAATACTTCGAAAAAGAAGTTTCAATTTCAACTGAATTTTCCTGTGGAAATTTCAATCTTAATTGAATTCTCCTGTGGAAATTTCAGTTTTAACAAAATTTTCGTGTGGAAATTTCAATTCTAACTGAATTTTCCTGTGTAAATTTCAGTTATAACTGAAATTTCCCAGTGAATATTCCGAGTATATCAGGAAAAACACACCAAACTGCACAAAATTGCACCAAAACGGTACAGGAATTTTACCAAAAAATTTTAGTGTGTAGGTTATAAATATTATATTTTCATATTTCCCAATCTAATGTATACACGCTGTTTATAATCTTGTGATTTTATCTTCAAGGGGTGATTAAACATCATAAAATAAAGTCGTTAACGTAAAAATATTTTGCAAAAATTGCATAAAATAAATATTAATATAAAAACAAATATTTGTGGTTTTCATTTTTAAGTGGAACCTTAAAAAAGGGCTAAAAAAACGTTAAAACGATTGATCAACAACTTGTGCAAAGTAAAAATGTAAAAGATAACTTATTAGTGATTTTTTTTTACCAAGTAGGCTGATGTTTGTAACTTTTTCCATTTGTCAAGCTGTTTCATTAGTTGTCACTGCATTGCTGGTTTGACGTTCCGACCAAATCTCAATAAGGAACGTTGGTCCCTCGTACCAACAGTGAATACGTTAACATGTCATTAATCTAACCTATTCCACAAAGATTCACCGCTCTAGTAATCCGCGTACGAGAAACGGGTACACTGCAAACATATCAAGGTCGGGATTGTGAACCTGACCGACACCAACGAATTTTCGATGTCGAAGAAGTCTTAAATCTTATCTAAGAAGATCCTTCCAGTACACAGTAAAAAGTTTCTGTAATAATGCAGTAATAATCCTGTTTTATTTTACAGTATTATTACTGTATGAAATGAACTGATTTTTTTACAGGAAAATTACTGAAGCCTTGTAAAAATGTGAAATTGTGTAAAAATCAAAAACATTGATGTGAATTTCTGACAACGTTTAAATGTACCAGAAATTTACAGCGATCATACTGTGATATTAAGGGTAAGTGGGGGAAACATGATGACGCGATACTGTAAATTTACAGTTATACTGAAATTTTGATTCTCATCTGTAAAATTACAGTAGTTTTCCTGGCGGACAGTTTCCAGGAATACTACTGTGTATTTTTTTTTACTGTGTAGTAGGTAAATGTATCAAATCAATTGTATCCTTTCCATGTACAAAAGGTACAGGCTTTGCGCAACCTGATCATCCTCTACGTTTACAATTTTGTCGATGGTTTCTGTAATGGTAGTATTGCAAATATACAGGGTGTCCCACCGAACTGGGACATTAGATTTTTTTTGGACTTCTAGTAGAAATTTGATTTTGAAACTTGCAATGTAGACATGACCTACTGTGATCTATTTATGGAAAATATTTTCAACTTTATATCACTTTCGGTATATAGGGTGTTGATATCAACTTTGTTATTTTAAATGGAATGGTATAATTTTTATCGGTCTAATGAATTTGGCGAGTCATTTGCAACTAGTTTATATGAAGGTTCCCTATCCCTAAACTCGACCGTTTTTGAGATATTTTCATTTTCGTTGATTTTTTGTCATTTGCACCCTTTCAAATAAAATCGAATATTGCATGAGATAGCAGATATTTACTGGTTCTACTAAAGTCGATGTAAATGCAAGGACGTAGCTATAAGGTGTTATAGCAATAATCACTGAATCACATACAGGGTGTTCGAAAATGCGCCTCCAATGTGGTTACCTTTAAGCTAACAAAACTTTTTCTTTCAAATGGAACATAGTATTTTTTACCATAGCATTGAATGCAGCGCAAAATTCCACATCGATTGATAATAGGGTTTGGTATACCTATTCTTAATAGTTTTTGAAGTATTAGCATTTCTTGCAAAAAATTGCTAAAAATATGCCTAAATTCCAGGTTTCAAGCAAATAAAATGAGTTTTTTTCCTACAAAACACTCTCTACATTATTTGCCTAACCTATCTAAATATTTATGTTTCAGATATCTAACGTTCACTAATTTCTTACTAATAGTAATGTGTTTTAGTCATAGAGAACCTACATTAATTATTAGATATTAGTAGGCCATAAGATGTGATAACAAACAAGTGATATCCATGGTTGGTAATTTATCAAATTGCGCAGTAATAAACCTATGCAATATTAACAAGTCATATCTTTCATAGTGGGTCCTAATGCTGTCAACTCCTTCACACATTTTCTTCTAACAAGTAAAATATTGTAAATCGAAAGAAATAAGAAAAACATTGAAAGTTACATATACAAATAACATTTTAGACTTATTCTACATTCATGAAGAATGTAACAATGATTAGATACCTACACTTATTTGCAATGAATAAAAACCTAAAAAAAATAAAATACAAAGGGAAATAATTAAAGCAGATATCCTAAATACACCCATAATATTTCAAATATTGTTCACTTACTAGACCAGGGTATTTTCTTTGTAGGGGAGCCGTCTGACATGGAGTCTCCGAAAACAATGCAGCCTCTTGGCTTTTTGTATTAAACTATAGGTATTAAACGATACAAACAGATAACATAAATCAGGAACAAACTCTTAAAAGTCTTCGAAAATGTCCAATAGAAATGTTCTTTCAGAATAATAGTTTCTTAGTTTTTTTTTTTAATTTGACATATTTTCGTATGCATTTAATAAGCAAGCAAAAATATTAATATGTAGTTTGCTGTCCCATAATAATTATGGCTTATTAATATTTTATAATTAAAATTACATAAAATTTGCTAATAATTGGAAAACTTCCCAATGATAAATATCTCAGGTATGGAAACCAAACAATGCAAAAAAAGATAACGTATCATTCTGAAAAAATAATATTCAGAGTGTTTTTAGGAAAAAAATATTTTATTTACTCGAAACATGGAAATTAGTCATATTTTAGGCAATAAGTATCTCAAAAACTATCAAAAACAGGTATGCCAAACCCTAATGTCAATCGATGTAGAATTTTACACTGCATTCAATGCTGTAATAAAAAGTACTATGTTCCATTTGAAATAAAAAGGTTTTGTTGGTTTAAAAGTATCCGCATTGGAGATGCGTTTTCGAACACCCTGTATGTGATTTGGTCATTATTGCCATAACACTTTCTACCTACGTCTTTGTACTTACATCGACATTAGTAGAACTACTAAATATCTGATACCTAATCAGCTATTTAATTTCATTTGAAACAGTGCAAACGTCAAAAAATCAACAAAATTGCAAATATCTCAAAAACGGTTGAGTTCAGGGATAGGGAAGCCTCATGTAAACTAATTACAAATAACTCGATAAATTCATTGTACCGATAAAAACTGTACCATTCCATTTAAAGAAAGTTGATATCAACACCCTGTATACCGAAAGTGCTATAAAGTTGAAAATAACAGTGGGCCATGACTACACTGCAAGTTTCAAAATCAAATTCCTGCTCTGTGTTGCAAGCCGTCCGCTGTAATACAGACAGAAAGGTCTTGTTCTCTCTTTGAGGTATAGACTTGAAGATCGCTTCAAATGCCGAAACATGTAGTCTAGATATTTATCATAAAATAAAGTGACGAAGGACATCCTGTTATTATTTAATACTTTTCAATTACCTAAATATTTTATTGTGTACTAAAGTATTAAGACATTTTAGTATAACGGCTTTTCTCAAATCACGTGTTTTCGTCAGACGCCAAACTGCTTTGCAAACGTTGAGACAAAGAATAGTCGATGAATGGGACTTCATCTGCAGAGAAGCGTTAGACATTGTCACGACGTAATCAATGAGTATTTTAAATGATTTCGTTTATAGGACGTAGAGCTACAGAGGTTTTGAAAACCATCTTAACTTTTTTATTTATCATTCATTTATTTGTACAAAAATCTTCAATGTCATTTCTGCTCTTTTTTTCCAATCACATGCTGTTGCTGCAATAACTTCGTAATTAACTAAGATTCTTTTAACTGATTTTATCTTATTTAAACGATTTGGTCCATCTTATCTTTATGAATAAGGTTTTTCGTCTATGGTTGCGGTAAAAATCTCTTGCTGTCACTCAAAAACAATTTGCTTTTTTTGTGTTTCTAACAGATCCATGCACGGAGAAAATTTTAAACAAAAAACAAATGCAACCATCATATTATTTTGTTCTATTCTTTACATGTGTGTACTTCTTGTAAGTAAAATGTTTATAATAAACTATTTTTTCTCATAAAATGATTTCATTATTGTTAGACGCCCTAAACAAAAAAAAAAAACATTAATTTTTCATTCGAGATTCATATTTCCCTTTGATCCTTTTATTTTTACCCCTAATATACAGTCTAGCTAAGCCTTAAATGAACTGCAGAAGGAAAATATTTCTGTTTATTTAATGAACAGGTTGAGAATTGTTTCTTTAAATAATCCGCACACACCAACAATGTATTAAAAGGCTAACTTCTTCCCCAACATATTAACTTCTGTTTACCAAACAAAAATAATCGATAACAAGTTTCTAAACAGAAAATAAATAAAAAAAACAAATAACTTACATAACTCTTCTTGAGCTAAATCAAATCTAGCGCAGTTGACAGTGACCATAGCTTTTTTCCGTCAGAGAAAACACCCGGAACTGTCTTCCTGAATGAAACTATTACACTTAAGACACTGTCTAGTTAGCGGATAAAAATAAAAGACACGAAATATGTCAATTCAACCACTTCCTTATGAGCCTCGTTCGTGGTGTACTGAGCTTTCAAGAGCTTACGCACGTAGAATTTGTCGCCGTGTTAGTGGGTTACCTATCTAGGTCAAAGAGTGATTCCTATAGACTTCGCAGTCCGCTAGCGGACCTCAAGTTCAATGCCTCACAACACCATTAAAGTAACTGCTGCCGGTATAGAATGTTTTATATACGATTGAAGTATTCGGCTTATAAACTTACAATACCTTCAAACTGGTGATTGGGAAGAATATATATATGTGCTATTGTACATATATTTATATAAACATACAAGTTGAATTTAAAAGTCGACCCTATTACTTCACTTTCGTGTCTGAGATGTTTTCTCTCAAGGTCGAAGTAATTTTCAACTTGTGTTTATGTAAAATAGATTATGGCATAATTTACCATCAAATGCAATTATGTACGATTTGCATAAATTTACCTTAAAGGTGCAACATGGCATACATTGTTAGAGAAGAGTGTTAATTTTTATTAATACATGGTGAATGATTTAAAGGTGTCTAATTGTTTTAGTTCAGTTAGTTAATCGTCCCGTCCACTGCGACTACTAGGGTCTACTGTAAAGCAGTTGTTATCTTAGAGTTCATCCAACAAGTTCTGGCTCTTAAGGTAGCTCAGTATCTTGCTGAATGAGATTATTTTCAGGTCTTCTAGGGAAGGGTCACCCTTTCCGAAGGTTACATACCTGATTCTTGTAGCAGTGGCAGAAAATATGCTGAACTGTCTTCTCGTCAATCTTCTTAAATACAGTCGCATTCAAAACCTGATCAGAGAGCCCGATTCTATGAAGTGCTTTCTGAGTACACACACTAAAAAAATTCTTGGTAAAAATCGCTCTTTTTTGATAATTTTACGCACTGGATAAGTAAATAAATAAGTAATAACTTAAAGAAAAATGTCGAAATGTTAAAAATTTTCCTATAATACAACTATTTACGTGAATACTACAACGGGTGTATAAATTGTCGCAAAGCTATACGCAGCGACATTCTTCCTTCGTTTCTGAATCTAAAATCTAAATGGTAAATATTCGTACTATGCTTCATGCGTCTTCAGGAGCCACTTGAAAGTAACATAACTTTGGCAACACTGTAGTCGCATATTATCGTAATGGTAGTCACAATACTTGTCAAAATTGACAGACCAGAATTACAAATGACAAATGGATAACACAAAATGATACATAGGGAAAAGCAATAAAAAGCTTTATTAAAACAGAAATAGTAGTTTGATTTTCGAACGCATCTCTTGTAATAAATTAGCGACACTATTACCTACGCATATGTTCAAATTGATATCCGTCTCTTTGTAAACACATTTTGCCAATCTACGAGGTATTCTGTATTACTTGTACAAGCCTTTCCGGTGTAAATTCTAATACTGCCGCGTTAATTCGTCCTATAACTTCGTCAGCGTCTTGGAGGTGTTGCGTAAACTTTCACCTTTATGAAACCCCAAACAAAAAGTCTAAAGGATTAAGTCGGAGACGTTGCAGGCCATAAGATAGGACCACCGCGACCAATCCACCTGTTAGGGAAGTGTTCATCCAACCACTCTTTCACATTACGAGAAAAATGTGCCGGAGCTCCATCATGCATGTAAAACATGTTACGGCGTATATTCAATGGCATCTCGTCAATAACTTGTTCTAATATTTAAATACCCGTTGGCATCAAGTCGATTTGACAGATAGATTGGCCCAACGACACGGTGATTTATTATACCCAGCCAAACATTAACTGAAAACTTTCTTTGGTGACCGTATTCTCGAAACGCATGAAGATTTTCATCTGCCCAATGGTGAAAATTATGGGTATTGAGCACACCATCTCTGGTAAACATAGACTCGTCGGTCCAAAGAACACCTCTTAAAAACTCGCCATCTTCTTGAATCCTATTTAAGATACTATGACAAAATTTAAACGGTGTATGTTATTCGTTTCATAGAGCGGCTGCACCTTAATTATATGGTATGGATAAAGAAGGTTTTCACGTAGAACCAAATGAACGGCCTTATTACTGCGGATATTGAATGTGGATGCCAACTGTCGAGTACTGACGGAGGGATCTTCATGTACTGAGTCTAGAATTTCCTCTTCCAGTTGTAATGTACGCCGTTGTCTAGGTCGACCAGCGTTGGCATTTCTTTTCTTAAACGAACCAGTTTCACGTAGACGTTGGTCCAGCCGTCGAAATACGTTTCCAGTAGGATGTCTCCGGTTTGGAAAACGTACGCGATATTCCTGTTCTGCATGTTAGCATTTCCATTACAAAACCGTATACCATATACATATCGGCATATTCATTAAATGTAAAAACCATTGTAAATAAACAAAACAATAATACGAGAACGATAAAAACACTGAAACAGAAAAACTAATCAAGAGAATACGAGTAATCACGAAAAAGAGCAGAGCTTGCATAAAATTGAACACTTCAGATTAATGTCGAAATTTGACAGTAATGGTTTTGATTGAAATCAAATTAGAATACAAAGACATTCTCGTACAATGTTGCCAAATGTTTTTTCATGAGAGGATGCTTATGAAGAAATGTTGAAACCAGGCTCTAAAATCAAAAAGAAACTGTTTACGAAAAAACAGGAATAAGAAATCGTCTAAATTCAAAATTGCAGCTATCTATACGACAAATAACGAACACAACGCTTATTAAGGAACTAAAAAACCGAACTTCAAGAACCTCGTGAAGACTTATGAAGCATAGTACAATATACTACCATTTAGATATTCGATTCAGAAACGAACGAAGTATGTCGCTACGTGTAGCTTTTGCGACAATTTATACACACGTTGTATAGGAAAATTTTTGTTTCTTAGAAAAAAATCTCTGACATTGTAATATTACCAAGAAAAATATTAATATCTCTTAGAAAAAACCTAAAATATCTTACAATTTGGAAAATTAGAGTCAGAAATATAGTAATTTTCAAGTGATAAGGAAATAAGTGAGGTACACATACGTTAACTTAGAATGTTTTGGTTCAAGTCAGACGTAGGCAGAAATAACATGGTGTTCGTCCACACGCGGATCTGTTTTTGTTGTTTTAAATGTTTTATACTGGTTATTAGTAAGTTGGATATTAATTCATGGCGTGTGATTTTAAAGTTTTGTAATACAATTTTGACATAAATCTATTACTACTGTATCTGTAACTGTATCGACTTTGTATAAAGGAAATAGTTTTTCTTTAAGAGAATCGTAAGTACTTGATTACAATGTTAGAGATTTCTTGCATCAATCATTAGTCGACTATACATTATGCCCAAGGTTATTCCCAACATGCCATAGGAATTAACTGATTCCAGCAGCTTGTTGGTCACACAGACTTGAGTATGTGGCGATTGAGTCACTATTTGCCATTGGCGAAATGCGGTTAATCTAGCCTTCCTTTCCACAGCAATGTGCAAGAGTGGTAGGTCCAGAAGAACTGGTAGTATTAGTAACGGGTACTGCTCCATATAGGGTATCGTCGGATGTTACCACATCACGTAAAGGTGTCTAGGTACAGTTTGACAAAAATAAAAAGTAGGACAACTCTTAGAACGCATTTTGATTCAATTATTGTTCAATTCAAATCTGAGTTTTATTTTTCATTGTTTTCCTGTCACTCTGACATATGAAGGGTCCACGGGAATAACGATCAAAGTCCATTTTTTGTGAAAATGAGATAAGGGTGCCATTTTGTAGGAAATTCTGAGTATTATAATAATGCGCGTTCAAATTATTTCAAAAACGGTCCGTAGTCCGTAGAAATCAAAGTTGTTATAATGTAGTTTCGTGGTTAAAACCTTTAAGTTGTTCAAACTTTAAAATTCATTTATCTTCTTAATGTTATGAATATGGACTTTGATCGTTTATTCCGTGCCCCTTCATATGTATTTGTTCGTAAAGACGATATGCTGAAACTAAGTCTTTTATCGAAAGTAAGAATAATTAGTAAAGCAGAAAATGGTTGGTTTATAAAAAGAAATGCAAAATTGTATAAGCTTAATCGCAACTTAATGATATGTACTAACGCAAAGCTATCACAGAAAAAAAGGATTCTCTACATCAAAACAATATTTCTTTCATTTAAAGAATCCTTTTTATCTGTGTAGGCAAAAATACAAAGTGGCTATTCTAGGTGGTATACTAATTTAGCTATACATTATCTTAAGCGTAAAAAATAAAATTTCATGGACATGCATGATAATTGTTTAGTACCCAACTTGGGAGAACATATAAAA
Organism: Protaetia brevitarsis; assembly: GCA_004143645.1. Classification (NCBI taxonomy): domain Eukaryota; kingdom Metazoa; phylum Arthropoda; class Insecta; order Coleoptera; family Scarabaeidae; genus Protaetia; species Protaetia brevitarsis. Next base: position 188,234 of record RXPK01000437.1, on the reverse strand, counting down.
AACACTAAACTGCTTTATGTAAATCATCCCGGGCTTTTCAATAAATGATCCAAAAAAAACGTGGCTAGCAACACTAATTATCGCCTATTATATATTTAAAATCGCAATTAAAAATTAGCATTGGCAATATTTAATGGACAGGCAAAGGAAACTACCGTAAAGTGGGGCAATTCCGATCAGTTTTATGTACTATTTTTCTGAGCTGCAATTGTTATTATTGATCGAAAAAAATTTGAAAAAAATTATATATAATTCATACATCTTTTAGCTACACATACCACATAGTATATTAACCCAATGTATTTAAAACACTATTTCTTTTAATACATCAAGCGTGAATCGGTTTTGCCCCAATAATAGGGGGGCAATTCCCAATCACCCATCTATTTTTCTTATAAAAACCGATTTTGAAATCTACACGAGGTAAATCCAATAACCAAAAATTTGAATTAAAAAAAAGGAAAACTTACGGAAATAAACAGAAATATGTATTATAGAAATGGCAAACAGATAAATTATGAACATTAACTATAATAATTCAATAAACTAAAACTAAAACAAAAATTTCAATTCAACCGCTTCCCTCTCAGTTCCAAAAACGTAGCTTCCCCTTCTATGACCAGCTGGGATAATTTGGTTTTTGGAAATTTCCTTAAATTTCGTCAACTTGGAGAAATACAAAAGTCATCTTTCTCTTCCTTTATGAAGTAGTATTCTGAAGTTAATAAATTAATAAATAATAATAATATTCATGCCTTCGCATCCCCAACAGCTTTCGCCAATTACAAGTAATGAATATGGCACCTATTATTTTTCTGATGCTTTCATAATGGATGAAAGTGCCTCTATTTTACTGTCCTATAGCGCTTTTGGAGCTATTTGGGTTTATATTGCTGTCTCCCGCCAGGCCATACTTTTTTTTATAGTTTCTCACCATAATTTCAATAAAACCAACGTAGAAACATGAGTATGTCATATTTCTACGTTGTTCTATGAACATGTTCTTTGTCTTTTACTTTTTCAAACTGATCGGTGTTACCCCATGAAGGTGTTAATCTTCCTCTTACTCTCTTGTTAATTCCAAACACTTTTCATAAAGTCAAAAAAAAAGAACGGTGAAGAATGAATGACAATTGATTCTTTCACCTATCCCTTTTCGAAAATACGCTTAGTCCTGTGGGATTCCCCAGTAGTAGTTTGTTTCCGTCTGTATGAAAATATTACCTTCGTTGTCATTCCATCGGAATTTATTTTTTTAACATAGGAAACTTTAATGCAATACTTAAAAAGCCAGTTAGTTATCTATGTTATAAACAAAGTTTATTGAATGACTGTGTTGCAAATTCTTTCTTATCCTTTCCGATAGAGTGCTAGAACTAAATAATTGGCCGTCAAATCAGGATTGATGGATTTTACCCCATGTGATCGAAATTGCCCCACTCTACGGTACTAATCGATAATAGCCATCCTTAAAACTAAAACTGTCTGTAGTTGTATCGAAAACCAGTCACCAGTGTGCACCATACATAAGAAATAAGAAAATTGATGGTGTCCGGAAAGTACTGAACCCTCAAACAAAAAATTCGAATACGCTATACAGGCTGGTTTTGCACAGACAAAAATGCATATAATAAATACCATTTTATTTATTCAAAATATGTTGCTGATAGCAACAAATAAAATACATGTGTTATGTATTGTTTCAGAAACTACCCGCATCACGGAAACTACTGCTACATTGCTAATGTAATTATTGTAAACATTAAGAAACAAAGCTAAGAACAAGTATAGACAGACAAAAAGGTTAAATGATTGGAATTATTATAAGATGCTTCGCAATTTTACTACCGTTGCTGTTAGAAATGAAAGAAAGGCATATTTTCTTTATCTCTCTGCTCTCAAGGATAATAGACGCCTTTGGCACGAGTTTAAACAATTAAATATTTCGCGAGGAAAATGAATAGAAATTCCATCCAATTTGCTTGATCCTGTGATAAGATTAATAGAGCTTTTGTGGAAAATCCCCCTAACACTACTAGCGATTGTTCACAAATTATAAACAGTTACAAAATTGTAACATGTCAAAATATAGGCTCAATATTTAACTTTCATACTGTAGACACAAATACCGTATCAAAGTATGTCTCAACCATAAAGTTTTTATTATCGAATCACACTTTAGAAATGGTATAAAATTAGAGAATGGAAGATGGTTCTAGTACAACTTTCCGCCCTAGAGAGGTAAAGTACAACTTTTCTCCCTGAAATGAAAATTTACTAGTACAGTATGCGGCAAAATAAACAGGACTGAAATTATGAACTACGAATACGCTACGAATACTGTTTCAAACTGAACTGAGGGCATCTTGAACATGTGTTTTATCGGGGATGTCGTCGTGAATAATGTTTGCAACATTATATAATGTAAAGTAAGTACATAAATAATAAATAATAAACGTTTCATAATTTCAGTACTGTTTATTTTGCCGCATACCGTATTTACTGATTGTTTAATTTCGTTGAAAATCGTGGGAAAAAATGCCACTACGGTTATGAATGACGCTAGTACCAAAACTAACGAACTATTCGGTCGTGAACCCACCTAAAATTACCCTTGTACATGGCAATTCACTCATACCAACATACAGGGTGAGTTTTTTATCTTGAGACAACGGAATATTTCTAAAACACTGCATCAAATCAAAAAAAGATCTTAATAAGATTTGTTATAATGTAGGAGGCTCACTGAATAGTAAAGAACTCGATCTCCCACCTCACGCCCCCCCCCCTCCAGAGTGGGAGGGGGGAAGAATATCTGCTTAAGTTTAATAATTCAAGTTGAATTGCTAGTGAGATAGAAAATCAATGATAATTAATAATTCTGATAAGAAATCTTTTCTAAAAAAATATATATACGTAATGCGCCACTAAGTAAAACGAAGGTCTATAATAATTAACAAAAATAATTTAATTTCAAGTATGCAGCGACAACAGATGATTAACCTCAACATAGGTTTAACTACTAATTTATGCAACAGGTTTAGTGAAGTAAATAAAATAAAAATACGTATTCACGAGCAAATATTTGACCATATTATACCTTACAATTCAATTATAATTAGCAGGAAATAATAAATAATTTTCAAGAATAAATATTTGTAACTTTAAGGTGATATAACAAACACATCTGTATCTTTATTATTATTATTTATTTGTAGTAAATTTAAGTTCATACAAAATCGGATAATTGAAATTGAAGGTATTAATTAAATTATTCAAAATTATTGGCTTCAGTAATTACAGAACTTCTTAAATAAGAAGTTTATACACTTCTGTAGAATATATCAACAATTTACGAATACAAAATGTGCAAAGACTCGTCCAATTTCTAGAAGACAAAAAAAATGCACTGGTATGATATTACGTTTCTCGATGAATGTTTTCGCTACGACAATATGAGTTTACATCAGGTTTATAAAGTTTTTGCAAGCGAATGAGGGTCCATACACAACACTTATAGTAATTTTATTATCTCATATACAGGGTGATTCTCAATATATGCGACAAACTTTAAAAGCTGATTCCTGAGGTTATTTTGATCATAAAAGTTCATATAAGTATATGTCCAAAACGGTTTGGTTTTAAAGTTATTGAATGTTTAATAATAAATTATGAACTATGACTAACTATTGTGTTTTTGACGGAATTGTTTATTTGTCATTTCAATATTTGTCAATAGTTGTCAGAGTATTCATTCTGTTTATTACCAGTTTCTATTTTCTGAAATGAATTACACGAATGCTGAGATGTTGATATTGCATTTCGTTTACGGTCTTGCCAATGGAAATTCGCGTGCGACTAGACGTCTTTATGAAGAACGATACTCGAACCGTATCATCCCGCATCATTCAATATTTGCCCGTCTTCACCAACGTCTTAGTGAAACGGAAAATTAAAAAAAAACGGACGACTGATAACGGGCACCCATCTACAGTGAGAAGCTCCACAAGTTGAAGAAATGGTACAAAATGAATTTGAAGAACATCCTACTACAAGCACACGGAAAAATTGCGTTTGCTTTAAACATTAGTCAGGGCACAGTTTGGAGAATATTGAAAGATCAACTGTTGTATTTTCATACCACATTCAACGGGTGCAGGCACTTTTGCCGGCAGATTTTCCACAAAGAGTGGCTGTTTTGTCAATGGATGCAACACAAAATCCTGGACTATTTTCGCTCAAATATTCTTCACCGACGAGGCTACTTTCTCTAGGAAACGCGATTTCTTATTTTCTTTAATAATACATAACGGCCGAAGAAATCCGCCAGACTAATGAATGCCCCTTCATCAGCATCATTCTCTGTCATGTTGGGCCGGAATTGTTTGGATCACTTGATAGTCCACATTTTTTACCAATGGGTTAAGTGGCGAGGTATATGCAATTTCTGGGATGGACTACCTCTAGCTGGAAGAAGTCCGTTGGCAATTAAGATACGAGTGTTATTTTGCAGACGGTGCTCCAGCGCATTTTATTTTAGTTGCTCGCAAGTTTGGACATACGTATCCCGATTGGTGGATAGGACGGGGAGGTCAAAACCGTGGCCTCCTTGGTCTCCAACTTAAAATTCTTGGCCTTTTTCCGGGGTCACCTTAATCATTAATTTATACGACTCCCATTTGAAAATGTCGATGAACTGAAATCGTATTATCGCAGTTTTCAAACAATTCGAAATACCCTGGTATTTTAGAACGGACTCGCCAGTCAATACGACGGAGGTAACTTGTTTGCAGTTGGGGGCGGTCATTTTCAACAGGTTAGTATAGAGGTTTTTGTTTTCTAATTATTTTGTTAATTTATATTGAAATTAATATGTTAACATGTACAACTTTTGAACTAAGCGATTTGGACATATGTTTATGATTTTTATGTCAAAATAACCCCAGGACTCAGCGCTTAAATTTTGTCGCATATATTGAGAATCACCCTTATTATCATTAATATGATATCAAATACTTACGATTTTCGTCCAAGGAAAAATTTATTTTATATAAAGTGGTACAGTTACAAATGAAAGTAAAGAGTAGTTAGAGATTTAACGTCAAAATTGTATTAAAAAACTGAATCATTACGTCATGATGTTCTAAACATTTAATAGTTAAAGTTTTCTGGCCTGTAGTAGCAAATAGTTAACATATTCTACAAAGTTCAGAAATTGCCGTGAAGATGCGGTCCTTATTTCACTACACTATTTTCCATATTCGATATAAGTTTCTAACATGGCAGACATGGTTTATGAAATATTACTATTACTTGCCAGATAAATATATTATTAGGAACTATTATCACAAGAGTTGCCCGATTGCATACGCGTTGCCCACATAAAGTTACCCACATTCGAAATTTACCATGAATATCCAGTTATATGTTAAAAAACCTTCGAAAAAGTATTTATAGTTAGAAATTTATCTTCTGAAACTAAAATACCTCTACGGTTACGGGCCACACAAGTTGCCCAAAATCGCTACGGGAATTTTACCAAACATTTCTTGGTGTGGGATCTGTAACGTAGTTGTTCCTTACTTTTAAAGTAGGTGAAATTAATTAAAAATTGGCCCGAGAAATGTCATTTTATTACACTTGCTTGCTTTTTACGATTATACCAATACTTAAGAGCACTGGTAATTAAATTTAACATGTAAAGGAAATGTTAATTTAGTTACCACTTCATAGAATTGCAATGGAATTGTTGATCATGTATGTACTAATATACAAACGACAAATATAAAAAAAAAATATTGTGTACTAAAACTGTTTTATTTGCAAAATGCACCCACCACGTCTACCAGACTTTTAATGTGTACCATTATATTCTATTATTACACTGTTGCAATATTTTGATGTTTGTGACATATTTACTTCGTGTTCAATTTTGTATTCTTAAGTGTGCTAATACTAAAACACTTAACAATTAACAAAAGCAACTTGGCCAATGATGATTAGTGTTGTGATATTTTGTGCAAATAACAAGGATTGCTTAAACATTCCTTACAATTATAACATCAACAAATAGCGTTTAAAAAAATCTCTGCATACACCATGGGTTTATTGGCGTGTAGAGGATCGAATCTTTACTATTATGAATTCAGCTTATTACAAAGCATCAACTGAACGAGCGACCCAAATAACTCTAAAACTAATTCCTGTGATTATATTTAAATGCCGAACATGTCAATTGTCATTATCAAGGGAACAAACTTTAATGACGAGCCTGACGACTTCATTTTCTGACACTTCTGGACTAAAATCAACCTGGGAACGCAGCAGCCTTCCAGCTTTAAAATTTGAATAGGGAAGATACATGGGACTTGTGACCACTCATTCCATTCAAAAAAGTAGTATTTTAATTCTGTTACGGGCAAAATATTGTACTTATGGAAAAATCTTTTTTTAATCAGTAAGTAATAGAGAGTGCTATAATTTGGCTACCTGCGTGTGTGATAAATAGGGTGATGAACTTTCATCTGCGGCCAGGTCAGTACTAAGTTTCATATATGTTTGTTCCATTAACGTTTAACACAAGTAACAGTACACACTGAAAAACAATATTAATAAACATCGGTTATTGAGTTGGTTTATTAAAATAAAGAAGGAGTATATTTATGATCTCATTCATCACATATGTAGCTATGACATTTCCGGCCCAAACTGCTAACAATAATGTAGATATCAAATCGTATGGTTATATTTAGAGGCCCACAATAATACTTGATAGGTCCCCGTACAGTCAACATAGGTCTTGCGCAACGGTTCTATATTAAGTCCGTTTGTTCAACCTTTAACAGGTTTGTATCAAGATTATAGAGGTAATATAATAATTATTGTAGCAGCTGTAATCATATACGATTCAAAAAGTCTTAATGCATAGGGGTCTATCTGTAAGCATTAACGAGAAAAAAAATTTTTGTAAATGCCGTGGCTAGAGCCGACCTGTGCCAACCTAAATGCTGTCCGAGTATACCCCCAAACATACCACTATCATTCAGCCATTACCGCTGTTAGTTTGTGTGATCGTCGCTTGGGTTGCAAGCACTTTCGAACATTTTATTTAAATTCTTCCCGTCTCGAAAAAAACGATCCTTTTCAAGACCATCAGTGATTTTATATAGAAGAAAATCGAAGCTTTGATGCATCGGCAATAGCGCGGGAATCAATAGATCATTTTCGCGCCATATCAGTAAAAAGGCGTGTCTTTGCAAATTTTACGTATCTTGTACATTTATTTCTGCGTAATTCGAATTCAATTCATTTTGCGTTATTTGATTAAATAAAGCAAAAAGAAATAAACTCAGATTCATTTGAGTACCATTTATAACAAATTAACTCTCGGATTCGATAAAGCAAAAGAAAATATTTTACGTTTTTTGAACACTGAAGTCGCATATATCCGGTTTGAAACTCGAACGTCGTTATCAATATTAAAAATAATACTTTGCTAGTACGTAGAATGCTCTTAACAAAAAAGAATGTTTATTTTATAAAAAGAAGAAATTTTAAAATGCCTCAGTTTGCTATTTTTACAGGGCACACTGGCCGATTGGCCTTTATTTATTAGAATGACGTTAAAATGAAACTTACGGCAAGCCATTAAAGAATAATAGTAAATGAGCTGCAATGTATTTATACATTATAACCACTTTAGCGGTTTTGCTTAACAGACGTTTCCTTGCATCAGGCCCGGCACTAGAAAGAATTTGGCTCTAAATTTAACTTTTTTTTATTCTTTAATGATGAAATCCGCGTTTCGGTGGGTTTGTGCTTTATTATGTCGTGTAGTTAACCCCAAGCAAAATTTACTTTTTTATTTGATACACCCTGTATAGCAAATAAAGAATAAAAACGTAAGAAACAAGGTAAGGTGTTATTAAATCCAATTTTAAGGCACCTCCATTTGTCTCTAAACAAAGCGCATTCTTTGAAAAGTACCCCACTTTTCCTAACATTGAAGAGTAATTGCCTTTAAAAGCGTTTGAAGTTTTATATATTTACGATGTGATTCGCGAGTCTGAGTAAACAACATCCTGCCAATGAATTATTTATGGCCAGAATTATATTTTATTTTAAATATTTTCTGATATCTCTTTTTTAACCTTGATTAACCTTAATAGTACTAGCAGAATAGTAGTAAAAAATCTTAGTATTGGCATTCATATCCACAAAACCGGAAGTTTAGAAGGCGCTTTTATATGATTTTGTAAACATTGTTTATATCTGGGAAACTTGAATTTAAATTGATAAGGAAATATTTTAATTAATGAAATTTAGTTTAGTAAAAATACAAATTATACAGGCGTATCAATAAAAGTAAATTTTGCTTGGGCTGTTAAACTAACGACATATAAGCACAAACCCACCCGAACCGGATTTCATCATAAAATAAAAAAAAGTAAAATTTAGAGCCAAAAAATTCTTTAGTCCGGGCTCATGCAAGGAAACGGCATATTAAGCAGCCCGCTAAAAACTTAGATTATGTAATAAATACATTGCACTCATGTTAAGTATTATTTAATGGTATGCCGTAGATCTATTGTAACTTATTTGAATAAAAAGGCCCTTGATAAAATAGCAAAACTGAGGCATTTTAAATTTCTTCTTTATAAAATAAACATCCTTTTTTTGTATAGCATCTACGTAAGTCTACAAAGTATTTTTTATTTATCCATAAGGTAAGACGTTTTAGCCTTCCCGGATATGCGACTTCAGTAAGTTACAACAGTAAATATTCTTCTTTGCTTTCAGATCCAGAGTTAGTATTTAAATAAAAACGGTCCACTGAATCTAGAAGTTAACTCTTTCGGATTTATTTAATAATACGCAAATGAATTGAATCGAATTACACAGAAATAAATGTAATACAGAAAATTTGCAACACGCCTTTTTACTATGATATGGCGCAAAAGTAAAATCAAAAATAATACATTCCCGGCTTTTGCCGATAGCATCAAGCTTCATTTTCTTTATATGAAATCATGATGGTACTGAAAGGATGTTTTTTTCGAGACGGAAGAATTTAATAAAATGTCGAAGTGGCTGCACTCCAAGCGGCGACCACACAAAACTAACAGCGGTAATGGCTGAATATAGTGTGTGTGGGGGTATACTGGGACAGCATTAGGTTGGGGCCAGGTGCGGCTCTAGCCCGGCATTTTATAAAAAAAAAATTTCTCGTTAAGCTTACAGAAGACCCCCTGCGCATTAAGACTTTGATGTTATAGATTACAGCTGCATATATTATATATTTTCCTCATATCTGATAACCCTGTATCATACAACAAGATATTAGAAATCCAAACGGTTTGGGAATGTTTTTGTTATTTTACTATGAATATTCCAAGTTGGATGGTTAAATGTTAAGAATCGTTCATTTTGTTAAATAGTTTTGTTCCACTTTTGAATGCGTGTGAACTGATTTATCACACAACACAATTATAAACCATTGGAATTAATTTGAGCGAAAAAAAATCTATTGCTGAAATCTTATACAGCACCGGTTATTCATGTCCTGATTTTTGAGGTATTTTAAAGTATTTTAAAATAAACATTCTTACTCAAGAGCGGGAATTTTTATTTTCTATTATTAAAAATGATATCGGAATTATTAAATTCACTATACTGGTCATAGAAAAAAAAAAAAAAATAAGTATACACTTGGTACCTAATTCTGATTCTGGTATGCCAGTCGAAGAAAGATTTATCGCAGTCTTTTGCTTTACGTAAGAAAGAAGCTGTTGTGTAAAGATTATATTAACTACACGCATAGTTTAAAGTGAACGCTGATTTTATTTTTCGTTCACGGTTATCTTGACCTAGTTTTACGTCCTTGAAATATTATAACTTCAGTCATCACATATACATATTACGGTAACCTTGACAATGGGATTGCATGTAGTACCGGTCAAAGACAGCCGGGCAAAGTCCATCGCATATAATTGCCAGTTCTTATTAATCTACTCTTTACTGGCATTATAATATCGTTATCGCCTTTCTAATTAGGATTATTTCTCAGATAACCGTCTTGAGGTTGTATAATATCCGTAATATTCCTCTTAACTTTTATTTTTTTTTTGTTTAATATTTATGTAAATCGTATGGAAAGGTGGAAATCCCTGGCATTTTTAATTAGAAAGGATAAAACGAAGCCAATTGAATAATTCGTTTTCTGCTTATACATTATGGACATCCATTATGTACAGCTAAGGAAATATGGACGTGACAAACATTTTGTGATCTTAAAAATTAACATGTAATTAATATTAGATCCGACACTACATTTGCATAGTGAAAAGGGAATAATTAGACAATACTTATTCGATAACTACACACACACAAATCTATCATCAATCTTGAATATTTTATTTTATTCAGAATTCGAAATTATATAAATATATATTATAATGAACTAAATCTTGTTGGTTAGACATAAAGTAATTCCCTGAAGACTACAATATATTCTCTTGGAACAGATAGTATAAATATTTTGCATTGAAGTATATCTCCTCCAAATGACAGTTGTATTGTTGTTAGGCAATAAATGCTATGCAATCATAGTGAGAAATCTGTAGATTCACAATAAATCCCTCTATACTTTTGTTATAATGAATTACTCTATAAAATTATTAATATTTGTTCTTAAAACATAAATATCAAATTGAAATTACGCTTATATGTAAACATTTGAAACGGAATTTTACCCCACCATTTATTGCACCTCTAAAACTTATCTGTCATTGGTTCCTTCTTTTTAGGAGGGTTTAGGGGGTTTTGCATATACAATCGCTTTACTTGGCGTCACTTTTTTGATTGACCAGCTGAACAGTGTTTGTTGGTGTGGAGTGTAAGTAAATCTAATGGATGCCCCAGCCGTTTCACAGCTATTTAAAGAATGGGGTGGAATGGGGCTGATGCACCAGATGCTACCATTAAAATATTCGAAGGTAAGTACGTACGTGTTATCTAATATTAAAGGATTACTGGTTTAAAAAACTTTGAAATAATATTAGAGTCAGCGCCATTGTGTCGATAATTATATGAGCATGGTAGGTGCGTTACATTAACAAACATATGTAGGTATTTACTAGTTATTAGTTTTCAGTAGGTAATACCAGCAAATTATTATACTGATTGAAATTATATCACTAACCAACGCCGACTAGATAACAGGCTCAGGCATTGAGTGGGAAGTATCCCGAGAACACCGGCCGCAACGACGGATACGCATAACATCTACACCTCTACGCATCAATATCCCGTGCGCACTCCTGGAATACCCCGATACGCTACCTTTCTCCCAAAAAACATTGTAAAACTATAAATAATAAATTACATAATATTTCTTTATTTATTAATTTTCCCCTACCGAGGTTTTTTTAGTGTTACAGACAGAAAATTAGTAGGTAATTATTACCTTTGAATAATTTTGGAAAACTGAACAAATTTTATTCTCAATATAAATACATCATCTTCTTGCTTATATAGGAAGTTATGTTATATTCAATGTGATGCATTTATATTCAAATGGAGTAATTATTTTTTTGTGTATAATATCTATTCATTTTCTATTCATACTTATTTTTATATGGAAGGATCAGATAATGTAAAGTATACATTTCAATGATACATTGCTCATAAACAATATCAAAAAAAAGAAAAAAGAATAAAAGCAGTTTTAAAAGTCAATAATCAAATAAAATAACAAACATAGATTAAGAAAAAAACCTAACAATACTAAATAAACTATCTATTCGTCGGAAAATAGTATATTATTGAAAAAATATTCGTGTTCGGGATATTTATTTATTAAAAAATTCCAGGCGACAGTAATAATCGCCGAGTGAAAGTTCTTGGGATGTGCTAATTTTGTACGATCGATATTTATTCTTATGTGAAAAGTTTAAAACTTTTGCACTATTACTAAATCCGCAAACAATTTGTTTAGATGTCGTACTAGGATTTTATTCCACTAATTTCGATATCACTGACATGGACATCGGACTGTATCACGACTAGTAGTCGCGCTAAGAATTGATCCTTCGGGATAATTTACTACAAATTAATCCTGTGTAACTTCTGCTGAATTGCCACCGTAAAATTGTTTAACAATAAAAAGTTTTTGCTCGGGCGTATAATATTACATTTTTTTTATAAAATTACTGACCGCGATCAAAACTTACTAACCGTTATAAAATTTGGAGGACTGTACCCATATCCTAATATCCACCAATGCCTTGTTTAGAAATAAGCGAAATGAGTCGAACGCCGCGCCAGCACCGGCTAAACTGAAAACTAATTTACGTCTATGTTTACGCATTCCTAGTGAATCGTTTGAGGTTTCTATGAGATATTGTAGTTATCGCTGTCGTAGTGAATACCTATGACAGTGTACTTGCGCCCACATCAGTAGAATATCTTAATATCTAACAGCTATTGACTGTGTGGATGGGGAGATTTTATCGCTTTCGCTGGATTGGTTATTGTCTTTTATAGAATAAAGGAAAATGGTTGTTAAAGTGGAGAACGAACGGTCCCCGAAATACAGCGTAGACCTGGGCGTACCTGAAGGGTCTGTTCTTGGACCGTTGCTGTTTTTATTGCTCATTAATGACTTACCGAAACATATAACCTGGTGGACTTCCCATTTTGTTTCTTCGCGGATGATGTGTCAGTCATTGTAAAGTCTAGTACACTCCAGGATATTAAATTTAAAATTAAAAAGCTATAACAGCAGTGCAAACCGATTAATTTTAAATAACCAAAAAAACTAAAATAATTAATTTTTATAAACGTGAACCGATATTAAACTTTACCATAAATTTCAATAATAATGAACTGTACTTGGTGTAATACTTGACAAAAACCTGAATTGGGGGGATAATTCGGAGAGTGTCTGTAGTAAACTGAATAAAACCTATTATGCAATATTCCAACTAAAAAATGTTTTAGAACCAAGAACTTTAGTAGAGGTATTTTACTAGATATTCGTTGGTCCGTCACTAAAGATTGTCATCTGAGGGTGGATTTGCTTCTGGCGTACGTGGAAAATTTAGAATTTTGAAGAGGCGACGTGAACGCTGCCGGGAATGCTTAACAACTGAAGCTTTCTTTGACATGTGTCATTCTTTTAGCAAGTTTTGTAGTATGGTAGAAAGAGAAACCTGGTCATCTGTTTATGAATTAAATTACCCTGATGAAGCTTTCTCACTATTTCTGTCAACATTTACATATTATTTAGATATATGTTTTCCTTTAGTTAAATGTAGTCATGTAGAGGTAAAAGTTCTGATTTGCATTGGATTAGTCCCGATATTATTGAGTGTAGAGAGAGATTGTTGTTACTGAAAGAAATGAGTCAAAGGTATATTATTTTACAAGCTGTTTTCAATAATTACCAAAAATTTTACAAAAAATACATTGAAGAATCAATCGCGCAAGTCTTTTAATGACATGTTCATAATTAATTTTAATAATAAAGGTAAAGCCATGTGGACCTTGGTTAATGATAAACAGTCTACTGCTACAAAAAAAAAAAAAAATATTTTACGGGAATGTTTTTCATCCTCTCAAGAAACGTGCGAGTCTTTCAACAATTTCTTCTGTGCGCTTCCAAGTGAATTAATTGCTGCTAATCCAATAACTAATGAAAAACAATTTCCAGGAATTAGGTAATCATATAATAACGGTAAATAAATCATTTTTTCTCACCAGTAACCGAGCACGATGTTCTTGATATTGTGAATAAACTTAAAAATTCTACTTCTGTTGGGCATGATGGTATTAATACTGTTATTATTAAGAATACTTTTACTTGTTATTCAACTGTTTTAACATATTTGATTAATTTTTCGTTAGAAAGAGGAAATTTTCCCAGTAAATTGAAAGACTCATTACTTAAACAAATTTATAAAAATAAATTTACTCAAAGTTTTTTCAAAAATTTTTGAAACAATAATCAAAGACAAACTCCTTCATTTCTTTCAAATAAACAATGTTTTCAGCTTTACCCAGCAGAGGTACAGGTACGGCCCTAAATAGGCTTAGTAAGGAAATATATTCTAACATGGAGTATTCTTTGCTATCATATAATGTAATTATCTGGGGTATCGCGATCGACTGGGATAGAGTATTTATCTAGCAAAAGCGCATTGTATGATTTATCTTTGGCCTTCATTACAGGGAAAGCTATAGGGAAACGTTTAAAACAGAAAAATTACTAACTTTCATAAGATTAGACAAGCGTGTAAGAAAAAGGGTAATATTCCCCTTCCTAATTATAACTTGTGTTGCCTACGTATCAGAGAAGTGTCCACATACATAATTCCTTAACTGTACATACGTTATAGTTATTTAGCCGAACTTAGGAGGCATCTCACAAGAAAATCCAAACTTTTGCCAATAAATATTAATCTGGATAACAGGCGATAGTGGGGCAGAACCGAACCAATTTAGCAGATTTATTGAAACGTGTTAAATATAGTTGACGATTTAAAAACAGCAATTACTGTAACTGTATGGGAGATATAACAGAAGCCGTGCTAAATAATGTGTTCGAAAATATGAACGTAGAACCGATTATTGTTTGGAAGCAAGAAAGGTCACCTCTTTAGTATTACTTGTAATTGAAGAAGAGGTTAATATTTACATAAAAAAATAATCAATGTATTTTTTTTTCTAAAAAACGGAAACCTAGTCTAAATAAAAACAAAAAACGCAAATTAATTTAGATTTAATATATTTTTTTCTCAATTAATTTAATTTATGGATTTTACATTAATTATACAATGAGTTCACCCATGAATTAATAGTTATAACTATGTAATTAGAATCTTTATTTATAAAGAAAATGTATTCAAACTTCTCATTAACGAAAAAAAAAATAACGTTTGAATCCGCATGAACTATATTTATTTTATGTTCTAAATCACTAAATAGGATAGAAAATCATTAGATTTACGGTGAAATTTCGCTTTTAAGTTATAGCCGTGAGTCAAGTTAAGTGATTTACCTCGAATAAACATTCCACAGATTGTGAAATAAAGGACTAGCTCCATCTATAGAAAATCTCTGTAATGGTATATTTATATTCCATAGTAATTTCGTTATATAGGGTGTTTGAATATAGACGTAATTGTACCACAATGTTTGTCTGCAATCACAAATGTCATATTAGAAAAAGGGTTCTTCATGCCCAATAATTTCTTTCAACCAAACAGTGAAATAAGCGTGTAAGAAATTAAGAATTTCTGTCTTGTGCCCAGTTTTCTTAAGAAGAATTCGCGTTTGTTCTTGTGTCACAAGCAGCGAGATCATTACTCTGGTAAGCACAAAATGCTTTCATTTTCTAGGATATATTTGTAAATGTTGTTAGAATTATGTTTCTAACAACATTTACCAATATATCCTATATAACTTTAGAGATACTACACACACAAAAATCTATCATCAATCTGAGTATTTTTATTTATTCAGAAATCGAAACTTAATATATATTTAAATGAACTAAATCTTGTTGGTTAGAACATAAGAGTAAATTCTCTGAAAACACAATATACTCTTGGAACAGATAGTATAAATATTTGCATTGAAGTATACTTCCTCCAAATGAACATTGTTATTGTTGTAAGGAATAAATCTATGCAATCATAGTGAGGAAGTCTGTAGATTCAAAATAAAATCCCTTATATGTTCGGTATAATGAATTACTATATAAAATTATTAAGTTTTTTGTACTGAAAACATGAAATATCAAATTGAAATTACCATAATATTGAAACATTTGAAACGAATTTTACCCCACCATTTATTGCACTAAAACTCATCTGTCATTGGTTCCCTCTTTTTTAGGAGGGTTTAGGGGGTTTTGCATATACATACGCTTTACTTGGCGTCACTTTTTGATTGACCAGCGAACAGTGTTGTTGGTTGTGAGTGTAAGTAAATCTAAATGGATACCCCAGCCGTTTCACAGCTATTTAAAGAATGGGGTGGAATGGGGCTGATGCACAGATGCTACCATTAAAATATTCGAAGGTAAGTACGTACGTGTTATCTAATATTAAAGGATTACTGGTTTAAAAAGCTTTGAAATATTACTTAGAGTCAGCGCCATTGTGTCGATAATATATGAACATGGTAGGTGTGTACATTAACAAACATATGTAGATATTTACTAGTTATTAGTTTTCAGTAGGTAATACCAGCAAATTATTATACTGATTGAAATTATATCAATAACCAACGCCGACTAGATACCAGGCCCAGGCATTGAGCGGAAAGTATCCCGAGAACACCGGTCGCAACGACGAATACGCATAATATCTATACCTCTACGCATCAATATCCCGTGCGCACTCCTGGAGTACCCCGATATGCTACCTTCTCCCAAACATTGTAACACTATAAAGTATGGCAGTAAATTTATTTAATTACGTAATATTTCTTTATTTATTAATTTTCCCCTACCGAGGTTTTTTTGGTGTTATAGATACAAAATTAATAGGCAATTATTACCCTTGAATAGGGGAAATGCTTAGATTAAGCAGGTAAGTATTATCAGTTCAATATACAGAAGCAAATAATGACGGTACTTCAAATAATACTTTTATATACTTCTATCAAAAGTACATAAATTATTAAGGCATAAATATGATAGTTTCCAGTTGAGAAAATCTATTTAGTCAAATCTAAAATAATAATTTTTGTGGTGAAAATTTTATATGTTCATAATGATTTTAGTATATTGATTACATTTGAACTAAAAAATTGTTTCGTCTAACAAATTCACGGGTTTGGAATCCTGAACAAATTTTATTCTCAATATAAATACATCATCTTCTTGCTTATATAGGAAGTTATGTTATATTCAATGTGATGCACTTATATTCAAATTGAGTAATTATTTTTTTATGTGTAGTTACTCAAATAAAGTGAGGCTAGGTAATTTTAACATGTGATCAGCTGTATTAAAATCTATTAAAAATCTTTATTCCTCTAGAATAGAGTTGACCAGTGGAGTGACATCTTCACAGTTACATGTAATGCTGCTATTGCTCAAGCAGTCCTAGAAGAAGATGGTGAAATTAAAATGATGTTTTTCTGGTTTTGCAAGTTGGATGGTAAATAGGCTTTTAGGCCAACCCTTAGGATATCTCTTACATACATTTTGATGACATTGTACCATTGTAGATATTTTGCCTCTCCTGCAGTTTCCCATCGAAGGGTTGTAATATTTTCAAGTTTTTGAAAAAAGATAGAATGTGTTTTGGTTAAATGGTTTTTTTTTGAGTAATAAACTAAGTTTTACCAAGAAATTTCAATAAATCTTTAACAAACACAAACTATTTGCGTCATACCTCTGGGTTGAACCTCATTCCTTTGGTACAAGTTTTTATATTTCTTCGGAAAAAGGTAAAATTAATAACACAGTTTGATCCTTTGCTATTTTGGTATTACGAGTCTTAACTGATGTCACCAAACTTATTTGCAGTAAAATTGAACATTAAACAAAATTATCTATTTTGATGTCTAAAAAATGATTATTTTAGAAGAATGACCCATTTATGTAGATTTTTTTTTATTGAATAAAGGTTGGATTTGCTTAGGAAAACATCCCCTACTTTTTGGCAAAATACTTTAGCGAGTGCAATTGAATGTTTGCATAACTGTATGTAAAGCCAGACAAAAAAAAATCCAAGTATGTCACGTCGTCATGGAAAGTGGAATAACGTTACCTGATGCCGAAGACAAACTATTATTAATTCCTTTGTGTAGTTAAAATCGACGGCATTTGTATACGAATGGAAAGTTTTATGCCTTTTCTAATTATGGTGACATGAATTTATTCACTTATGAACCGCTAATATAATGGATGTAATGCGAAAGAAATAGCAGTGGTAAAATAACGTGGATGCCATAAAGAGCTAGTTAATATTATAGTCTCTAAATCTAATATGTATATGTACACAACAATCTTTAGAGGAAATTGTCTAGTACAAGAGAAATATAAAATGTGCAATTAAAAACGCAGGATAATAATGATATTAAGCTTTAATTAAAGTAATGTTGATTGGTAAAGAAATGCTCATAAATTATCAGTGGCGGCTCGTGAGTTATGAAAGAGGGTGGGCACGAAATAAGAACTTGCCTATTTCTTGTACATAAAATCCATTCTTCTATTTTTCATGCTGGAAAAGACGTCTATGACTTTGTTATAAAAAGGCGTTCAGTCGATCTTCTGACATTGTGCTTCTCAGAAAAGTTTTAATGTGTTTGAGGGTGGAAAAACATCGTTCAAATTCTGCTGTCGACATGGAGGTTGTACAAATAATATCCAACAGTTTATATGTTTCCGTCAAACCTTTTTTTTACGTTGTTGTGTGTTATGAACACTAAAAGTGGCAAAACACCACCTACACCTACGTCACACAGTCATCGCGCTAATAAATTACTGAAAGTTCACTTTTCAATTTTACGCTGTCCAACATAGGATAAGATTTCACAGTTTTTTATACACATAATTAACCGACGCAAAATATGACGATTTTTTTTTTCCAGATCTTCGTCAATTGTACTTCATTTTATGTCGCAAATAAGCACTGTCTAACTATTCACGTATGTCCACCTTGCCTATAACATTAAAATCCACGCATGCATTCATGTGAGAAACGGAATTTTCGTGTTTCTTTGCCCTCTCTGCGATATGCTTTAAATCATTTAACCCTTGTTTATTCCACGCACTGACCTCTTTCTTAAAAAATAAGCAGATAAAACAAAATAGTTTATTTGTTAGTGGACATCCGCATATCCACTCATATCGTACCTTTGTGCCCTTTAGTACCAACCGCCACTGTAATTATATAAAAGACAATTCAAATGTCTTCTTAATGTGTTGCCTAATTTTGTCATCAGAAAGTACCTGCATTGAGCTTAAACAAAATTTAGTTAATTTAACAATTCCTACTATTTGGTCCTAATATATGGTGTACCAAAATTTCTTTGTATTTGATGTTAGTGTAACAATTTCTATTCTTATGGTAATCGTGGCAAGGGGTCAAACAAACCGTTTCAAACGTATCACACGAAAAATAATTTTTTGTTAACCCAGAAGGAGTTGGGTTAACAAAAAAATATTTTGTTAACCAAAACTACACAGAACAAAAAATTGTTTGCTAACCAAATTGTGTATTACAATTAATAGAGCGCTATCGGAGAACCTCGTATTCTGGGAGCTTGCAAATAAAACTTTAAATTAACCAAGGAAAAAGTTGATTCTTTGAAAAAAATAGCTATTGAATTCAGCCGTGATGAAGGTGAAGTAAAAAGGAAGGTAGGAACCTGCTGACTTCTTACCAATATGAATGATTATGGATGGTTCATACAAATTGTGTTCATACAACAGGTGTAATCAAAAAAAAAAAAAAAGACAGTTGAAAATCACGTATACTGGATATAATAGATAACTTTGTTTTTTTTTTAATGGATCACGCTGTATATTTTGTCACTAATTGATAGCAAACTAGGTTTTGCACACAATATTACTATAATAGTATGAACCTAAAATTAAAAACAAAAAAGTTACGACTAATATAATGATGGATTCGATATACAGTGAAATCTCTCATAAGCGAACACTCACAGTTCCGCTAATTTTGTCCGCTTGTTGGAGGTGTCCGCCTAATAGAGTGTGTAAAAAAAACTACAAAATTTTAATACATATGTATTAGAATAGTATATACATAGTTGTATTATGGTATTTAAAATAAAATAGGAAAAACACAAACGGAATATCAAATGACACTTTAAATATAAAATCGTAAAACAATCAGGCAAAGCTGCATACCAAAGTTATTTATTTACAAATTCTACAATGCTCCGTTGACGCATATTTAATATTATTTGCTTTAAAAAAACTAGATTGAAAGTGATCTTCTATATTTTTGAGATGTTGAAATGCAACGTAGTCGTCATTTGCAAAAGTTTTTAAATCGTTAATTTGAAAGCCTCATTATATGCAGTAATTGTGTTGCTGCTTTCAACAGTGTCACACTCGAGATCGCTGTCTCTCCTTCTTCTTCTGTTGCAGAATCATGTTTTCAATAGCATCGTCAATGTTTAAACTCATCTTTTCTTTTGCTGCAATATCGTCGGTTCTATATATTCTATATACAGGTGTATCAAATAAAAAAGTAAATTTTGCTTGGGTGTTAACTCAACCACGAACGATCATATTACAAACAAAAAAGTAAAATTTAGAGCCAAAAACTCTTTAGTCCGGGCCTGGTGCAAGGAAACGTTATGTTAAGCACCCACTAAACGTGGTATTATGTATAAATACATTGCACTCATTTAGTATTATTCTTAATGGTATGCCGTAAGTTCATTTAACGTCATTCTGAATAAATAAAGGCCCTTGTAAAAATAGCAAAACTGAGGCATTTTAAGTTTCTTCTTTTTATAAAATAAACATTCCTTTTTTGTTAAGAGCATTCTACGTAAATCTACAAAGTATTATTTTTAATATGCTGATAAGACGTTCGAGTTTCACCGGACATGCGACTTCAGTAGTTACAAAAAACGTAAATATTTTTCTTTTGCTTTGTCGAGTCGAGGGTTAGTTGTTAATAAACGGTACCACATGAATCTGAGTTATTTCTTTCGGATTTTTTTAATCATATAACGCAAAATGAAGTGAATCGAATTACACAGAAATAAATGTAGATACAGAAAATTTGCAAACACGCCTTTTTACTATGATATCGCGCGAAAATGAATCTATACATTCTCGCACTTTTGCCGATGCATCAAGCTTCGATTTTCTTTATATGAAATCATGATGGTCTTGAAAAGGATCGTTTTTTTCGAGACGGGAAGAATTTAAATAAAATGTTCGAAGTGGCTTCCACTCCAAGCGGCGATCCACAAAACTAACAGCGGTAATGGCTGAATGAAGTGGTATGTGGGGGTATACTCGGGACAGCATTTAGGTTGGGCACAGGTGCGGCTCTAGCCCACGGCATTTATAAAATATTTTTTTTTCTCGTTAATGCTTACAGATAGACCCCCTGTGCATTAAGACTTTTTGATTGTTTATGATTACAGCTGCTACATATTATTATATTTACCTCTATATCTGATACACCCTGTTTAATATCAATTTCGAGATTTTCTTGTGTTATGTCCATTTCATTGGTACACCTTTCCATTTGGACTATCGTATATAAAGGCAGATAATCTTCCGAATCCCATTCGAATGAGGTAGAATCGCCATTATTTTTCTGAAAACCAGCTTTGTTGGAGCAATTTTGTATCGTTGCTGACGAAACTTTATTTCAGGCTGTTTTATTGTAATAAAGTGTTTCTAAAACATTTATGGACTTCGCTAACTCTGAAGCAGATCCCACTTTGATCCATTTTTGATAAAATGTGTTTAAGTATGAACCTTCGATAATAGAACTTAAAATTCCAGAGGTCCAGAGGTTGACTCATTGAAGTAGTGTTGGGAGGTAAAAAGATAACTTTTATGTTTTGTAGCCTTACCTCACGAGGGTGAGACCCTGCGCTGCCCAAAAATAATAAAAATTTTCGTTTTTGTCTGACCATTTTTCTATCAAATTGGAGCAACGACGGAGGATAGAAACTTGTATTGCAGTTGGGGGCGGTCATTTTCAACAGTTAGTATAAGTTAATTTTGTTTTACTAATTATATTGTTAATTTATAATAAAAGCATTAATTATGTTAACTTACTATTAAACATTGTACAACTTTAGAACTAAGTGATTTTGGACGTATGTTCTTATGAACTTTTATGATCAAAATAACCCCAGGAATCAGCGCTTAAAGTTTGTCGCATATATTGAGAATCACCCTGTATATAATTTAATTGTTTATTTCAGTACAACGACATTTAAATTGTAAAGGCTTGATTGTATTAAATGAAATATAATTATTCTCTACTAAAGAAAAGTCCAATTTATCCTAATATGGCCCATTAGCCATTTGCATAATTTCTCGGTATCTGCTGCAGCAGGTAATGAATAATAATAAAAATCATTAGTCACATTGTTATATTTATGGACAGATTATACCAGAAAATCTTTCAGTGACGTGCTGTAATCCTATTATAATGCACTTTTTTTTTACAAATTAGCATCATAAAGACAAATAATACTATTTTTGTGTAGTTAAACAAAGATAATATTGTATTAAACAAATAGAATTTTCCGCTACGGACTTCACCTGTCAAGCACCAAACCGAATAACAATAGCACAAGTAGCTTACTAGATTTTAAAGCAAATTACTTCTTCAATCTAAAAAATAAAAGATTGTCTCCCTTATCTTATGATACAACCCTAGTAGCAAAATTTAAATTTCCCACAATTATTTTTAGTAACTTCAACAGAAAGACATCAAAGTAACTAGTAATCTAATACAAAATCATTGGTAATTTCGTGTTTCAATGTTGAAATTACTAAAAATAATTGCGGGAAATATAAATTTTGCTACCAGGGAACATTCACGAAGGGCTTTTAAAGTTTATCGACTTCTTTTAAGTGTACTATCGCCCCTTAAAACATACAGCGAAGACAGCAAACACCAGTTGCATGGAACAGGTGATATTTGTGTCAATAATATCATGTATACGTCCGTAATATCGATTTTTTTTTGTATTAAGTTTTATCCGCCGAAAATAAACATTTTATAATGTATAAAACTTGGAAAAGTATATCTAAACGGAGATAAAAGAAAAGCTCCTCTACAGAATTAGGTACTTCGATCTTTTTCACTATAACATTATTCGGTGAAAACTAAATTTACTAACCGAAATGTTTCTGAAATTTGCAATCTTTTTTGATAAATTAATTAATGATTGGACGCAAGGATGCAAAATGTAACGACCCAGGTTTTCGAAAAATATGAATTCAGATAACGATTAAATTTGAAATTTTATTTTATTTCGAGTGCAAGGTACCGTAAAATATTGAGATAGGTTATAAAATTATAAATATTGTTATATATAATACCAGATCCGGTGTTTTCTTAGAAAATAAAAAAAAACTAAAAAAAATGGTGTTAATTTTAAAATAATATTTGTGATTGGAATAAAACACACCTATTGGAGTTTTATAGCAACTTTTATGTTGGCATGATAGTCAACGAGTCAAGATTAGGTTTAAAGTTTTTTACGAGAATGTTACCAGAACAATAAAATCATTGCGTCCTTTGTTTATTTTGGTATTTAGTGGCCTTTAGTACTTATCAGTTTTCAAACATTACAAAACCAGACTCGCTTAAAACACCTATTTTAACAAATTATGCTATTCTTCGCGTCATTACTGACATTTCCGCAAAATGCATCGCATTCAAAATTATTTATTACGGCAGATTACGCACTAAATCGATTTTATTACTGTATTGTATCAAATATGGTGAAACGATCGCAGTTTAAGGCAGACGGTAGAGATATTCGTTATTTTCTGCATGTGTCATTTAAAGTTCCGATAAATCCTTATAAATACTATTTAAGACACAGATAAAGAACGAATAATGCATCCTTAACGGATAGGTATTGAATACTAGCTTCGAATGTCAGAATCGTTAAGTAAACAGGTGATAAATGTTACGGTATTTCTATGGAATCGGGTATTTCTTGGGATTTAAAGGTTTTTCTTATCTAAGCCTAATTTGCAGAAATTAAAAATATTCCATACAAGTTCCTCATATTGCGCTCTCTAACCCGAATATGTTTTAAATATTACTGAATGAGGACTGCGATAAGATTTAAATTATGTTAGATTTTCGTTTAGATGTGAAAAATATAGTCGGCGTCTGGGACCTTATCTGAAATACGCACGCATAAAAAAAAAAACCCGTGTCACGTTGGCCTTTTTGTTTTAAAATAAACTCTAAAAAGGCTAACGCAAACAATATTATCAAGCACACATTAAAGCAATGATGTAATTTCGAGAGAAACCGTGCGAAAGATGACCTAAGAACGCGTGGTTTCAAATCGGCCAATTAAAGGATTAAAGCCCACAAAAAAAAGAAAAAATATAAGAAAAAAATGACCGGCTCTTTGACGGGAGGGTGCCGCTATAGGTTATGTGACACCGGCTTCGAGGGATTCGACCCCTTATCGACGGGAAATCCGCTGAAGGAGAGCCACTTTCAGCGGCTCGCCGTTCCTGAAACGCGATGGGGCGACAGCATAGGACTCCCCACCAGGTTAACGGGCGATTTACCACTTACCTAATGCACTAAAATGGGAGGGACAGGCCGCCGGAGGTTCTTTTCGGATTTTAATTTTTTAAAAAATGTTCGCCACAGTTCACTGATGTTGGATTTTCGTTCGGTGAACTCGCGTAGTCCGCACGGCACTAACATAAACGCTATTCGAATCGGAAACGGGCGGCCCTTTTTCGTATATTTTGTCCGCTTTTGAGGAAAAAATCAATATTATTTCGGTGCCGCAGATTATTGTGTGGTCTAAAATCAACCGTCGGGTAATATTCTTATAGGTCTCCGCTCGCAGCGAAATCTGGTGTTGACAAGGTGAAGCTACTTCTCTTAAGGCCGGCCAGTAAAGTAGAACTACTGTAATCTAAAACAAAAAAGCTTGCTATTAATGTTATTATTTGAATAATGTAATTATAAACAACTATTAAATACACTAAACTAGTTTAGAATCAGAATTATTTTACAATATATCCTTATGACAAAAAAAAATTACATGCAAACAAATTGGGGATTAAATTAAGAATAACATTATTGCTTGTTAAGTGCGCATTAAAAATAAATATTTTTATTATTATATACCATATAATCTTTATTTACTCCTGTATAAATGTACCTCACAAATTAAATTTAGTATATTCATCCCATCTATTCTACAAATGCTTGAACCTCTTTTGAGAGCTGATATTACAGCTAGCTTTTAGTTTTACCAAGGTAGTGTTGTTACCGTACATCTAAAGAACTAATTAAATTATAACTAAATAAATTAAATTGATAGATAGTATTAAATTCTGGGAAGTCTTTGTAACGTTTATGATTCTCGAATAAAAATTAAAAAAATCCATTGTCTTTCATTTCTTTTTTAGTTTTCATACAAGCAAAATCCATAAAGTTTTACCGCGATTTTTTGTACTTTATCCTAGGGACTAATAAAAATATTATTTTCATTCACCCCATTTCTGATTTGTACTCAAATTGTTCACTTCTATTTTCAAATTCCAAATAATGTTTCTCTAGGCAACCCAATTGACAAACGCTGCGCGCCCCATCTATAAAACAAAAGCCATTGTTCAAAATTGAGACGTTTTAATAATGGCTCACATTCTGGGAGTGGAAACTTAATGCTCTACTTTATCGACAAGGTTGCATGCCACCGACTTCAGCATGCCGAACTATAATTAATCTCGCGGTACATTTAAATTGGTGGTTTTGCATGCTTTTAATATCCAAGCGTTTTATATGGGTAACCAAATATTTCATAACTATAATAGTACAGTTTATAATAACTAATACTATTACAATCATGAAATATTTAGTATATACACATACATAGGAAAAAATGTGGATATAAATACAACACTAAATTAATATATAAAGATACTTTATTTATAAAAGTTATAGTATCTAAATAAAGTTATGCACAACGAGTGCTTTCACAGTGTAGGCAGTTCATACACTACGCAGTATTTAAATGTGCTTTGACATCACAGGTCGAATTAATGGGTCTTTGTAAATTGTCAAGAATTTACATTTTTCATCATTGACTTTTGTTCACAATAAATCGTTACTTACATTAAAAACAACTGTCACTGAAGTTTTATAATAATCGTAATAAAATAACACACAAAGTAAACCCAAAAATGAACTATATACATAATATAACTTAGGACTGGACTATAACAACAATAATAATCTTCAAAATAAAGCAACATGGACGAAATGAACACACCTACTCAAACAATCATCAAGCATTGCATTAACCTTTGTCCACATGTGTATAAACATGCGTAAAGTAAAACTGAGCGACGTCAAGTTCGGAGATATTTTAAAACTTTTTGAGGCTTCAAATATTTGCATTTGGTTCCTATACCACGTTTCTATAGTCATTTTGTGATTTAAAACACATTGAAATGCCTCAACAACTTTAGAA
This sequence comes from Protaetia brevitarsis, assembly GCA_004143645.1. Taxonomy (NCBI): domain Eukaryota; kingdom Metazoa; phylum Arthropoda; class Insecta; order Coleoptera; family Scarabaeidae; genus Protaetia; species Protaetia brevitarsis. The sequence continues at coordinate 162,020 of RXPK01000437.1, read as the reverse complement.
CTTGTTGTAGTTGGTTTGGCTCAACGCAGTTTTTGCGCAGATGGATGAGGCATTATGAATTATTTACAAATCAATGTCACGTCGATAATGTAGCTTTTTAAATGCATACAGCGATATCGCTTTCAGCGCAATGAATTAATTTACCATGTGTTGCAACAACAATAGGAAATCGATCGAAATTTTGCTTATTAAGATTCTGCCTCCAGCTCACATTTAAAAAAATATATTGGTCTTTCATATAAAGGCTTACCTATTTTATATTCTTATTTTTATTAAAATTCCTAGGATTCGCTTTATTTAATATATAATGAAGATCGTTACTGATCGTACACATACCCTGACTTTCATATTTCGGTTGGTACATATGGTTTTGCACTATTTAGTTTTGATATAAACCAATGTGTACTTAGTTCTCATTTTTCAAATGCCATACTGTTATCGCTGCTAACTGTCGTTAAAAGCAAACTGTCTGTAAGTTATCAAGCAAGTCGTGGTGTTATTATATAATAACGTATTATTTCTATTCTATCACTTAATTTTTATTTACTACTGCATAAATTAATAATCGTGCCACCTATCCCACAAATGCATAACTTTCTTAAGAGCAGATATTACAGTTACCTATATCAAATTCTTAAAAGAAAATTTTATAAAGGTTTTATATATACTATTATTATTATTACAACTTAATTTTTATTGAAATATTTATAATAACATACTGAATAAATCAATACACAATTTTCTTGACAGTTAACATTACAGTTTTCTACAATATAAACAAGACAGCTGTTTCTACCGGTATCAAATAATCAAAACTCCTTTCTATCTGACTTTTAAAACATTAGAAGCAGTAAATTTCGATGACTTTTGGTGTGAGATCCCACGTAATATGTTAGTTGTTAGTTTAAGCGGCGACCAGTATATTTACATTCGTATTGCTTTGCGCTGACGTTGTTAGCCGGTATTCTCCAGCTCATCTTCGGCACGCAAAAAGGTGAGTCTTACAAGAGATTTGATTTCTAACTTCTTTGACTAATTGCGATAATCTATCTTAATACGAGGAATCGTTTTTAAATGTGTTGTTGGGCTGTGCGGCAAAGTGCATTAACATCTAGGTTAAAAGAATTGCCGCATTAGTTGCACCGTTATCTTCTAGTGAGGGATATTGTGTTTGTTCTCCTAATGAGCATGTGTGTAATACTAGATGCGTTTCTTGTATTTAAAATTAAAGACGGTGTTAAACATTTACGTTGACATTCCATTTGTTATTAGTGATTAAATGTTTGTTTGAGGTATCTTTTTCCACTTTGCGTCAGCTTAAATTATCTTTTTTTTTGTAATAATTTTACTATTATATCTAGGATTCAAGGTGAACTTAATAGGAAAACTGGTTAATAATATTGGAATAAAGGAAGAAAATACGTTTAAATAACCTACGTAATGTATCAATTTTCAATGAAACAAATAACAAATAAGTGCAAACAGAGAGTCTTCCAAATTTTAAGTATCTAATATTGATTCTAAATAACAAAATGCGTCTTTGATGATTGTGCATATATGTTAATTTTCTAGGAATAAGTAAATATTTGAATATCCAAAAACGTTCCCAAGGAAACATTTTCCATTCCTCACACTATTTCTATTCATAAACTATTTGTGCCTGGTTATTTCTTATGCAAGATATGCTTATGCTGCGTGAATTAATAATTTTTCTAGCAGATGTTTGGAGAGATATCCGGCCATCTATTTTTTTATAGTGCGTTATATTATACGCTTTATAAATTGTCAGGAAAATATTGCATTTCCCCATAATACACAAACCAGAAATCATTGAAAATATCCAATTCGAAATCGTAAATTTTATTCTCGAAATATAGGGCAATTTTGTTTATGTGTTCTGACGCAAAATCCAATAAGCTGATGCTTTCCATATATTGCGTCAGTTACGAGAAAAAAATCTATTTACTTACATATGTTTTTTCGATATATTTTTGGTGTCAAACATCTGTAAAAATTGTACGCTGGAATTCGTTTAAAATTTGCAGTTAAATTCTGAACATACATTTGCAAACATCTCTAGGTATCTATATAAATATGTACTTTTTTATATATCAGGTTGGTAAAATCAAGTCATTATATATGTATTTGGATAGAAATGTTTACAAAATCGGTTAGAATATAATCAAATATCGTTTTGTTAACTTTCACAATTGATGCATCCCACATATAGATCCTAAGCTATAAAAACTGAATGTCGACAATTCGTGTTTGAAGAGGAGGACTATGTAACTGTATTGTTATAACTGGATATTTAAAGACATTTTTTGCATCAAGTACCAACCGCTAACATACGCAGAACCTATTTTATTATTAATAGAAACTTTCTTGTACGCAAGTTAATGATATGAGTATGCCACGGCTTATTTTTTAGCCAACAGAATGGTCGATTCTTGACTTTTCAGTTGTATTTTATGCAGACTTCAATATGTATTGAGTATGCATTCATCGAAGAAGGTGTCGTTTGAATGCGACTGCGTTTCAAACGTTAATTGCTTCAGCTTTATGTTTGTTAGGCTTATGCGTAATTTTAAATAAAATTTACTGTTTATAATAATTACATTCGTAAATGTGTACAGAAGATAGTGTTTATTTGCACAAGTTTCCTAAAAATATGTTCAAGATCTCTTAGTAACTGGTTTCATAATTATTTGTTTAACATTTACGCTAGCGACAACTTTTGTTGTCTTCATTTCGTGCAGTTGTAAATTAGCTAATTATATACTTGTATACGTGGGTTTCTTTGTGAAAATTAACATTTTGCTGTAGAAAATGTTTGGCACGCAGAAATCTTGTCGATTCAAGAAGTTTTTCTTTGCATAAAAAATGTGGAATTTAAACAAAATTTTAAGATGTATTTTAGGGATAAAATTTGATCTGTATAATAAAACAATTTTTTTTAGACCTCAATACTTCATCTTTTGATTTATGACTTCGTCAACAGACAACCTAAAATGTTAACAGTATATGATTAAGCAATACGCTGTAAAATACAGGCGAAACTTGACATATTCTTATTTTCTTTGAACAAAAATATTCATGAAACTGTTAAATTTACGAAATTAATACAAAAATAAATTTTAATTTTAATACACAAAAAAAGATAATAAGTACGGTTGAATTAGAGTTAAAGTTAAAAAGTTATAAGTGACTTTAAAACACGTCACCACAAATTCCACTAAACTGGACATACGTTTCGGTGGCAAAGCTATCATCATCAGCAGTAGCAGAACTAAAAACTACCCTAAAGCTATCATAATTTACACCTACAATTAACATGGTACAGAGAACATGGCAATGATTGCTTACAGTCGTGGTTAATTAATTCCTAATCAAAACTTTCCTCTAATTTAATTTGTAATAAACTATAAAGATTAGAATTTAATGGCAACATAATAAAATGTAAAAGCAGTACCTATATAGTTACAATTTGGATACAATAATAAAAATTAAAATACAAATTTTGCTGAAAAATCAATAAGGTGAACTAACCCTAATAGCCAAATTTAAATTCTCTGCCAAAATTTTTAGTGATTTCAACGTAAAGGCATTAAAATAACTATTGATGTAATACAAAATGGTGGGTAATTTAATGTTTTAAAGTTGAAATTACTAAGAATAATTGCCGGAAATTTAAATTTGGCTATTAGGGAATTAGATCTTAAATTAAATATTATAGTAAACATGTGATAAAACTATTTCGATTTAAATTTATTGAAGTTTTGATACATTTGTAATGTTCACATTTCTAGAAATAAGCGGTCTTTTAATACGTAATTAGTTTTAATAAGCGTAGTTGAATCATTTTGAAAAAGTAAATACGGTTTCGTTTATAAGAACTTCACTTTTTGTAATTTTAAAATATCTAACATTAAATAACAATTTAAAGTACACAGAGATTCAAGTGATTGTCAAATCCGCTCCTATAGATAGTAACAGGGTGTAGGTATATGCCGCGTGTTTGTAATGAAGGTTTGAACTAAGTCAGTGTTGGAACATAAGAAAGTAAACGGATCTGTCATAAATAAGGAAAACGTAACCTATATTTGAACTCGCATTATATAAACGGCTATGGATTGGTTGTTTCTGCTTTGTAAAAATGAAATGTAATTAATTTAACTTTTACTAAATTATGATTTTACAATTCAGCACTAACTGGTGTTTAACTAAATTATTTATTACTTTAAATTATAACATACAATAGTATAATTATTAAGTGACAAAACTGCATCTCTCAGTTCTTCTATGGTATGCATGCGGTTTCTATAGATCTATTTTTTAGATAGCCGAACATGAAGTAATCTAATGGGTTAGATCAGGCGATCTTGGTGGCCATCTTTGTGCTCTAACGAACCTGTCAGCAAAAAACTGTTGAAGATATGGGCAGGTTTGTCGAGCAGTATGTGCTGGAGCATTATCGTGCTGAAAAATAACCTGCTTCAAGCTCATTTTCTTGTAACTCTGCAATAAACAATTCCAACATCTGGTTGGTTAACGTTGTGGCTGTTACAGTTTCCTCAAAGAAAATTGGCCCTATTATCGTTGCCTGACATAGCTAACCAAACTCCAACTTTTACGGGATGCAATTGCGTTTCTCGAAATTCGTGTTTATTTTCTGCAGACCAGATGCAATAGTTTTCTAAATTGATATAGTCTGTTAGATAAAACCAGGCTTCATCCGAGAAAAATGATTTGTTTAGCAAGTCATCGTCCCTTAAATTGTTATTAAACCCAATGACAATATTCCAATCGCCTATCGTGATCTAATGGTAATAATTCCTGTACCGTGGAAACTTTATAGGGATGAAAATGTAACTTTTTTTGACAGCTCATTGCGCTGAAGTGTATGATAAGCCTATAAAATTATAAAATGTAATAAACTATTTCACTTAATGTTAATATTGATTTTTACCTGTTTGTTGAGCTATTACCACAGATAAATTCCCTTATTTTCTTACAGTATCCAGAAATATTATTGTTGGTGATATTAGATGTAAATATAAACGATTTGAAAAAAATTATAAATTAATAAATAATTGAAAGATACTAAAACACGCACGCCAATGTCGCTAAATGTCAAGAAAATTCATTTAATGTATGAAATTTGTATGTAGCAACTTCGCTCATTAAATTGGTAATAAGTATAAATAAATTTTTCCGGAAAACAGTTTTTTTCTTACGACAAACATTTTGAATCACATGGTACATGTTGAGATCCTATATGTACATTTCCGCACCATTTTGTGCAAGGAAAACTTCTTAAATTGACATGATTTTTACCTTGATAAATTTTAAGTTGGTACTAAAACCAGTTAACATTCTCTTTCTTCGTACATCTATTTATATAGGGTGAAAATAAATAATACTTATACGCTAGAGTTGGAGTACCATAAAATAATTAAAAATACATACAGTATTTAAATGTCAGATATCAAGGTTTTAAGGTTTTAATTTTTTTATACGGACTACTTTTTTTTTGTAATGTTGTTGTTGTTAATTTATTGACGACTACAATCCAAATGCGTTGTCAAATCGACTGTATCACCGATTAGTGTTCGATAGCCTTGCTCTTTGGATTGTTTAAAATTAATTAAAAATTTTGCAAAATGAACAATTCACAAAAATATTCGCGCAACTCTTAAATACAACAACAAATTTTTGTTTCAGCATACAACATAATTTAGTTATGACAACCAAAATTTTAATCAAATTGGCCAAATTATTTCAGATAGTTCAAATATATATTATGCTTCAACTTATCAAATTTTGGATATTCCATATAAATGAATATTTAATTTAACGAATATTTTTTTTTGTTTTAACAAGGCGTTTGTTTACTTAGACGAATGGCTAGAAATATTTTGCTTCAGTGGCGGCTCGTGACAATATTGAGTGGTGCGACCAATATGGTGATGATATATCACTGTAGTATGCGGTGAAAGGAATCGTCCTTTCAATGATCACGGCTCCTATTAGGTGCTTATCTGATAAATTTATGAGATTAATTAATAGTTATTTGTATCACTAGGCCAGAAACAACAGTTTTGCGAGTATGAGTACGGCCACAAGTACAAATAAGTACTCGCAAAAGAGTTTCTGGCCATGTGATACACAATGTCTTTTGGGCCGACAAATCTTAATTTTGAATTGAAAATTAAAAAAGAAATTTTGACACTAGGGAGTTGACAGTACAAGTTGGCACACATGTTACATACCTTAGTATTTTGACGTAATTTTCTTTCTAGTTTAATATCTATTTATCAATAATAAGTGAATGAAGACAACCAGTTCATGTTAGCATGGTTAAACAGTAGCTTAATGACAATTTATTACACGTCTGTCATGTGGAATCTAGTGTGGCCAACCTGTAGTGACATTTTTGCCTGCCTTGAAGTACTGCAAAATAAGTGTTTCTTAACGGAGGCGCAAAAACGTATTTGTCACGCTATTTGTACCAAATATGTTCTGCTGCTGGAATGAAATGAAAAAAGCGCTATCTATGCGACCATTTCTGAATTACATATAAGTATTTGACGTATTGGCTATACCATAGGGGGAGAAAATTTGTATGTTGTAGAGAGAAAGAAGATATTTACCTATTTTTACTTCAATGTAAATACTTACAGTCAGTTAAATGAATATGTTAATATTATTTCAAATAAACCTTATAATCAAATTATTTGTTTGATTGAATACAGGAATATTTTCAATGTTATTTGAATATGTAAATGTAAACAAGTGGCCCGTGTACATGCAATTCTGAAGGAAATACGTTAGTATTTATATTTAGGTAGATAAATATTCCCGATAAGAATTTCATGTATTTTTCATTTTAAAATGGCTTCTAAATTTATCTGCTTTAATTATTTTTAGGCCGATATTAATTAGCAATAAACGAGGCAATAAATTACTGCAAGCTGAGCTAAACTGATTTAAAACTTTGTAGAATTAGGGGTGGGAGGAGTTGTCCCGAGATTAGCCCCACCACTCAATATTCTCTCTGTACTCCAATCAAACCAAATCTATACTTTAGACTGTATTTCTTCGGCCGGTGTTGATGAAGGTAAGTGACATTCCTACTTCAGTAAGCATCGCGTTTGAAGCTATTTGTGTTTTTTGTGCCTGCAGTTTTCAACACCTTGTATCACCATTTTATGGCAACGTTCTTGGTGTGGTTTTCGTGTTCTTCCTGTTTCTGCTTTCTTTTCTTTCATGAAACCAGCCCTCTCGTTTTCAATTCTTTTAAAAAATATCAAATTTCGTAGTTCCTTCTCACTTGATTACTGGTAGGTCAGTCAAACCAATCTGTTAGGATTTTGTTGTCCATCTCTTCAGCAATTTCTGCCGAAGTTGATGCAATTGGATGCGATACGATGTTAGTTGGTTGTTCGTTTGTCAATTTCATTGTTATGCCAAAAAGTGAGGATCAACGGTTCTTTAACACCTATCTTGAATATTACCACTGTACATAAACATGTTATTCGGAGGAGACGAAGAGAGTGGCCTCAAGATGATATCTTGAGGCCACAACGCCTCTGTTTAAATTTACACTTTTCTGTTGGGGTTGTACGTCTTACTATGTTCAATTCACATACCCTCGAAGCTTTTCTTTTGATTTCCAACGAAATTTTCCTTTCCGAATTTGGCAAAATCAGTATTCCAGTCAAGCCAAAACTATGATTTATATTGCAATTCTTGGCTACTTCTGTGATTTTGTCGGTTCTGGTTTTGTGGGTGATTAATTAGAGATAAAAATCTGGGGTATTCCACACATACATACATCTTGATACAAGCAGATTTCTTTGTTTGTTCTTCCATATCTTGAGGCCACAGCGCACTTTTGCAGACGCGCACTGTATCTTTTCAGGGAGGTAGCACGTTTTACTAAGTTCAACTCTGATGCCCTTATGGCTTTTCTCTTTCAATTTCCAACGCAAACATCAGTCTTGATTGACACTAAGTGACACTTTCACGTCAGTAAGCATGACATTTGAAGCAATCTGAGTTTCTCGTTTTCTGCATTTTGCAACACCTTGTATTATCATCTTATGCCAGCGTTCTTGATCACGTCTTTATGTTCTTCTTACTTTTGTTTCCTTTTCTTTCATGAAACCAGTCTTCTCGCTTTGAAACCTTTTAAAAAATATCAAATTCTAGTAGTAGTTTCTAACTACTTCTTTTCTTCTAATTTGACTACTGGTAAGTCAGTCAAACCGATCTGTTAGGATTTGCTTACTCCATCTATTCAGTAATTTTTGCCGAAGTCGATGCAATCGGATATAATATGATGTTAGCCGCTTGTTCCTTGGTCAGTTTCATTGTTGTGCCAAAAAAATAAGGATGATAAATGTTTAATACTTTAATATTAATTGCTTTAATACCCGACTATCTTCGTCATTATGGGAAAGTACAGATGAAAAATATGTTTAGAATACTTTACAATACTGCCATCGTTATATTATCACTGCTTTTAGATTGGTTTAGAATATTGTTACGAGCCGCCACTGGTACTGATATGAGTAATTTCTTAATAATATTTTATCTATTTATATGTTGTATTGTGTACACGCTTTACAAAAATTTTAATGTTTTTAAATTTAATTGTTGACAAAACTATTTCAATTCGAAAATTTGCTTGCTATATTATCAATTTAACTATATTCAGTTGAAGAAGACATAAATAAATGTCGCGACTTTTTGCTTAATATTGTTTTTTTTTTTTAATAGCGATATTCTCAAAAAAAAGGACTTGGTACAAGATTGACTAATTAGTTAACTACTTTAACTTATGAATTTTTCTTTTTTTGTTTTCGGTTGAATCGAGAAGTGGAGCTGTAGTTTTCTTTGATTTTAATTTATTCTTTTTCCCTATTTCCTTTTCCCTAATCCCTTTCCCTTATCCCTTTTCCCGGTTTTCTTTTCCTAACTCCCTTTTCCTCGTTCCATCTTTCCTATTCCATTTTCCTTCTGTCTCTATATCTGCTTCCTTTTTCCTCTTTCATTATGTCTGCCCCCTTTTTTCCTTATCCTTTTTTTCTTCTTCCCTGTTCTCTCTTTCCTTTTTCTTATTACCTATTGCCTTTTCACTATTTCCTTTTTCTTTCCCTCTTTCCTTTTTCTCCATTCTCATTTCCCAACTCCCTTTTAATTGTTCTCTTTTCCCCGTTCCATTTTCCGTTTCCCTTTTCCAATGTCCCTTCCCATTTTACATATTCCCTTTCCCAGCTTCTTTTTCCTGATCCTTTTTCCCTGCTTCCTTTTCTCTTTCTTTCCCTTTTCCCCCACCACCTTTTCTGATTCGAATTCAGCAACACTCAAAACCATGTATACATAATTTTCTAAAAAAAAATTAACATTCTGTATCTTGAAAACTAAAGGTTTACGGACACTAATGAAAGTATAACACTATTTTCTCTTCTTTCATCGGCCTGTATCACGTATGTATGCGTTGAATACTTGAATTTTTCATAATAATTGTTTCCTTATTTACAAACACTGGATAGGAAGAGAATTGTTGTTTGTTTACAACAAAATTAGGACATACATTTCGAGAACCCTAGTATTTGCTTTACATGCTAGAAGAAATAGAAGTCGCAATACCGCTGAAAGGCAATTTATCGATACTAATCGTCGCTAAACGTGTAGAAGCATTTAATACAATAATTTTGTTTAAAGTTAATTTACATCACGTATATGATAAATATTCATATTACAATGTTATAACAATAATATTATCTATTACTATCAAAACAGATGTCAAACATGTCGGTTAGAGACTTCTACGCAGGCAAGAACATCTTCCTCACTGGCGGCACTGGATTTTTGGGAATTTGCCTTTTAGAAAAATTGTTACGATGCATCCCCGACGTAGGAGATATATACCTTCTGCTACGCCCGAAGAAGGACAAAGAAATCGTGGAACGGCTAGAAGAGATTAAGAAGAACAAGATCTTCGAAACTCTGCTGGAAAGCAAAAAGGAGGAAGAGGTATTACTCATAGCGAAATACTTTTCGGGACGACCAAAAATTTGTTTGTTTCTTCTTTAGGTTTCCAAGAAATTGAAGGCTATTGCTGGAGATGTCGGTTCACCGGATCTGGGCATCTCCTCTGCTGATAGAGAATTGCTGCAGGAACACGTGAACATCTTCTTCCATTCCGCTGCAACACTAGACTTTGCCGAAACTTTGAAGACCACCGTCGAGGTCAATTTGCTCGGAACTAGGAGATGCTTGCATTTGGCCAGGGAAATGCGGAATCTGAAGGCTTTCGTTCATGTCAGCAGTGCCTATGTGAACTCTTGGAGACTGCAGTGTGATGAGGTTGGTACTGATCGTTACTGTTGTTACTTTGATGAACTAAGCGCAATTTATGAAACGGAAGATTTTAAATTAATCTTTTGGGTTTTGTTCTTTTACTTTATGACATAATTGCTTCAGTGAAACTTTAAAACTTTTCAAAGTTCTAATAACAATTCCGATGACATCTGCTGATGCAGAATGATGTTTTTCACTTTCTTAATAAACAGCAAGGCACAAGAAAGACTTTATGCATTGGCGATGCTTTCTCAAGTAAAGGATTTTATCGAAAGTATTTTAGATTTTACTGTAGATTCAAGTTTGATATTTAGCTGAAAAATGGAATATATGTTTAAGACATATAGTTAGATTTTCTGCTTTCGTTTGAGACAGCTTGTTTAAATTCAAATTTGTCCAAACAACAATCCAAACAAACATGTTTTTCGTTTTATCTATAGAATTTATACCAATTGAAAAAATTCATTGGACCCTGTACAACACGGCTTTTCCTTTCAAATTGAATTAAATCGATTTACAATTGCTTGCATTTGCTAGTTGTATGTATTAAGTGGTGATGTCACGAGCTGATCATTGAAGGATGTTACCGTTAATTAACAACGTATTATTTTTTGGTTGATCAAAAAGTACGCTGTTCTCCAAAAGAAGACATACAAAGATGTTATTAAACAATATCCACTTAACTGCATACTTTAAATAAAAAAAAAATGCAATTTAGAATTTCAGAGTAATGAAATCGCTAGAAAAATTAACCTTTTGTTTTATAGCACGTATTGTATGTGCATTAATTTGACAAGCAATTTTGTCGTTAAATTTGAAATTAACCATGTGAGATTTCAAGGTTTCGTTACGCAAATTGGCAGACAATAATTGCTTTCTTGCTAGAAGTAATAAAAAGCTTATTTTAAATACCACTCCTAATGATTTTAATATACACTACCGTTCATAATTTGAATGAACAAATAATAATAAATTATGGTTTGATAGAGGAATTAAAAGCAGAATCGACAAATAATTATGTCGAAGATATCATTTTCTCTCAAATTTTCCTTAAAAAAAAAAACGTATAGTTTTGTACTCGTTTGTTATAATTCGTTATAGCGTGTAGGGCCTGAACAATTGGCACTTTATTCTGTGGATAAAATGCACCATTTTAAAAATTTATTATTTTAACGTGTTTAGAATTGTGTCAGGTATGTAGCCTCTACCGAGAGTTGGTCATTATTCGAATAAAATTGTTCAAGATGATCATTTAAATAACGAAAATTATTTACAGATAAAATATTGAAAGATTATTTTTAGATAATTTTAACTATAAATAATTTCGGATAAATAGCTTTAACTATAAGTAATTTTAACTAGTTCATTTCCACTATAGTTAATTTTAACTGTAACTATAAAGATAAACTTAAAGATATTTTATTCAAAATAACCGATAAGCACGAGACCCAATGCACTAACATGTAGAGAAAATATTTGTTTTATTTTTTGTTTTGAAGGTAGTCGTGACGATACAGGAGCGTTTCTTTGTACTACAAATTTAAAAGTTGCATTTATTAGGTTTTATTTGATTATCTTCACATTTACACACCTATAAAAATACATGGAATAGATTTTATTTAACATGACACAACAATGGAAGCTTCCAACAAGTTGCTGGAGAATTAGCGTTGACATCAAATACATTAAATAATAATACAATTAATCTTAATAGCAATTATAAATGTTTCGACCTAAGGCCACTTTCAGAGCCATCTGCAAAGTTGCAATCATAAACCATATTCGTTAAACAACAGTTTTACTATACAGAGTGTTCCACATAAGTGGTTCATTAAAAGTTTATGATGTTCTATTATTCACTTATATTTGAGATTACCAAATTACCACCATTATATGTTCGATTGGAACTATAAATGTGATATTCCGGTTGACCGGAAATGTACGTCAATTTTGTTATTTTAAATAGAATGATATAATTTTTTTATGCGTTTTTGGATTTTACGATCATAAATACGTCAGTCTTCAGTAGCTATTCCTATAGCTACATGTTCCCGTTTTTGAGTTATTTAAGGTTTTCTTTTTTTAGTCGTAATCATTGCGTTATTGAGAAATTAATATCTCTAACAAAAATACTTCAAACTGTGGTACTGGTAATGCTGTAAACTTCACCTAAACCCCTCACCACAAACTGCACTAAACTGGACGTACGTTTCGATAGCAAAGCTATCATCATCAGTAGAAACACTGAACTAAATAACTACACTAAAACTACCCTAATTTATACCTAAAAAAGGTCATGATACAATGATCACCGTCATGGCTGACTGCCGTCATGCTTAACTAATCACTAATCCTAACTCCATCTAATCTACTACTTAATAAACCGTAAAAACAAGAATTTAATGGTCCTAAATCTGAATTGATTAAAATATGTTTCCCTTATCATTTTATATCAACATTCCCTATACCTATCTTTAATAGATTTTGAGATATGAGCGACTTTTTGTTAAACAGACTAAGTAGCCCTATCTTTAAGTGTTTGTAGCTGGCTCTGAATGGGACGCCATCAAGTTATGCAAATAGGATTTAATTTTACAAAAACGAGCCATAAGAACTATAGCCAATGCAAGTCACATGGAGTCATGCAGACCATCATTCAGGAGATTTGGTATTTTGACCTGTATAAATTAATACGTTTTCGAAGCCATAATATACGCATATGACAATAAAAGCGAACTGCTTAGGCAGGAAGCGTATATGCTAGCATATATGAAACTCGCTTTCGGCCGGTAACCTCACTACATTTCAGATTAGTAAAAAGCCTGAGGTCTTTCAGATTTACATCTATAAAGTACTATAATAAACTACCAAATAGTTGAAATAGTTTGAATCGTTTATGCTTTATAAATAAAATTAAGAGCGTTTTGCGAGGGAATGTGTTCTGCGACCTGGGAGAGTTTGTCGATTATAAATTTTAAAGCGCTGTAATGTGTTTTTAGATTGTAAGTATGTTTTGTTTTCTTTTTTTTTACATAAACTAAATATCTATCTATCTATCAATCTAATAACTATTAATGTAATTGATTGATCATTATTTACTATATATTTTCAACTCAATCTGGATAAAACCATGAATAAAATAAATCAATAGTGTTTTTTACTTCTGCAATGATTATTAAATAACTGACCAAATATACAGGGTGAATTTCTTATCTTGAGACAAAGCAATATCTCTAAAATACTACATCAAATCAAAAAAGGATCTTAATAAGATTTGAGAGGGGGCACCATTCAGTGAGCCCCCTACATTATAACAAATCTTATTAAGATCTTTTTTTTGATTTGATGCAGTGTTTTACAGATATTCCGTTGTCTCAAGATAAAAAACTAACCCAGTTTTCGGCTTACTGCCCCAAAAGTACCAATTTTTATATTTTACCTTTTTTTTATGAAAACTTACAAATAACTTACAAACTTACTAACTTATGGTTAATAACGAAAAAATGTTATTACTGAATTTTTCAGTAAATATAGAAAATCTAGTCTGCATGACATATATTATAACAATACGGTGATTCCTATTGCCCAAGTGTGCAATCTCCTTGGAACCTACCTTGATTGCCACTTGACTCAAGTGGAAAAATGTTTGTTGTAGGCTCCAAAAGGCTTACTATATGATGCATACCCTGAGGGAGGTTTTAAATACTGAGGCTCTTTTGAGTGCTTATTAGGCATTCGTTTACCCAATAATTTCCTATAACATAATTGTTTGGGGTCAGGCTAGAGACCTTCATCGCGTTTTTGTATTACAAAAACGTATTATAAGATTAATTTTTAACTTACAGCACAGGGCTTCTTGCAGGGATGCATTCATTGTTCATCCTTCTATTTTTCTGTACAAATTATTAACATATATTTATTGTAACAAACATAAATTTTCAACTCATGCGGATAATCATAAATATGAAACTAAGGTCTATTCACCGTAAGAATGCAGCGTTACATTAGATAGGCGAAAGATTTACGACTTGCGATTGGCTAATAGACGAGGCGAATTCACACATACGAAAAACATTTTATATAGCATACATTTTATAATATTAATATATTATACTTTATAGCTTAATAAAGACGAATTGCAATTGTCGAAACGTCGCATATGGAATAGAATAAACATAGTTCACCGCGATTGGACAAGTTTTTTGGCTATCGTTAACTACCCCCGTAAGATTCCCGAAATGTATTCACTGTTACTTTATTTGTATTATTTTATCACCTTATATTATGACTATAACATTCTAAATAAACTACTAAAAGCGTAGTGATTTCATGTTATCTTTTCCTCTTATTACAAAATTTTGATAACCAAACTTTTTCGCTTATGACACTGACAATTTACAATTTGAATTTGCCGCTAATTTTTCATTCTTCATTGTTATTTGGGCGCCGATCGCAGCGCTATCTACTGCATTCTTAAAGTGAATGGAGTATAGAAATAAACATAATATAACCTACATTAAATCTAATCATTCTTTTCATTTCAAATCTCCACTTGTTGTTGGCTTTAATGAATTTAATAGGCTTCCCAGAGAGATTGCCCAGTCCAGTTCAGTAAGCATCTTTAAAAATAAAGTAAAACACCTTTTAACGAATGGAAGATTCTACAGTATGGCGTAATTTGAAACCTGCTTGTGTGTTAACAATGTGTAATGTTATGTTATATGTGTTTTTTTAAGTTTTGTTTTCTTATATTGGCTTGCCCAATCTATATGTTTTGTATAGCAAAATGGGTTAATAAAGATTTGATTTGATTTGATTTGATCAGTTTGCATATTGCATAAAGGATAAAGATAAAAGATGCTTTTATCTATCGCCTTGAAATAAAGATAATAGTTAAATTATCTCACGCTACCACCAAGAATGTCAAGACAATATTTTAACCAAACCGACAAGAAATTTACCAAATTTTTTATAGTTAATTTATCTAAATAAATTTTTGCTCAACTTTGCCTCTACTCTTAGTTTGGCTCATTAATTGCTAGACATTCTGTATATTGTATATTCATGTTTAAAATAAATTACCATTTGTTTAAAGCCATAAATATTTGTTTTCCCCAATATGTAGATCATTTACCCACTAGCACAAGATCCAGAAGAATTGATCAAAGTGGTGGCGGAAATGTCGGACGCGGAGTTGGAAGAGAAAACGCCCTCATTGCTCGGGGATCATCCCAACACTTACACCATTACGAAACACATGGCCGAACACGAGGTGCAAAAGATGCAAGAGAACTTTCCCTGTGCCATCGTGAGACCAAGCATGAGTACGGCTAAAAGAATCGCAAAAATTTCCTTGCACCATTGACGTATTTGCTTCTTTTTTGTGTCTAGTTATCGGAGCTTGGAAAGAACCCGTTCCAGGATGGACGATCAGCAAGAACGGCCCACAAGGATTCCTGATGGGGGCGTCTAAAGGTGTCGTGAGACGTCTGCCAGTTGGGAAGGAATTGATCTACGATTATATACCGGTCGATATCGTGGCGAATGAACTGCTGGTAGCCGGTTTTCATGCTGGTAAAGATTGTCTGTTATTAGGGTTATTAGGGGACAGTTCATTTGAAGTGCACATTTGAATAGATGCCGTTGTAAAAAGTATATATAGTAAAACTCGGTTATAGCGAACCATGGAGATACAACAAAAATCTAATCGAAACGAATTTGGTTAAAGTTACAGGTAAATTCAAGGCTTCGAACACTGTAGGCAGCACAGAATATCTAACAACCAGAACACATTCTCTTTGTCGGCTCTTTTGATCTCAGTCCGCAAAATTTCGTGACCTTGATGTCACTATTCGGGCGAGAAGTCAGGATGGGCTTTGATAGAATTCGGTGCCTGACAGGACCTAACTGAAGTGAATTTCGAGAATATGATACATATCTACGATAAAATGAAAGAATATCGCTTATTTTTACAATTATTTTACTTTCTTTTCCATTATTTTCATATTTTATCGACTTGCACTTGATAATACTATTTAAATTAACATACGAATATAAACTTGAAGTCAGCGACGTATGCCTAATGCAAAGAGCGAACATAGCCGGAACCACAAGTTCTCGCCCAATTTAATGGCGGATCAAGCTGCGCGTTGAGAATGCGCGAACCCTTCCCGCCAGGCCAAGATGATGTTCTGGTTGTTAGATATTCTGTGGTTGGCAGGTTATTCCCATCCTCAAATCCATCTTGGTCCTTATCAGATTCGACATCATCAAAGGTTATTTCGGTCCTACTGCCAGAAGTAATAATCTCTTTATCAGAAGGAAACCCAACTACAACTACGTTATTGTCGGCAGACACAAATTCATTTAAATTCAAATCATCGGATTGTAATTAAATTTAGTGTGATCCATATTTTTTTTGTTTCTGTATTATTTTCTCGTCCAATCCGTAAAGCTAGAGGGATATCATCCTCATCCTGCCATTTCCCAATACAGAATTGCGGAAGCAATTTGAAATAGTTGTGCTCGTCACGCGGTTCCAAGCTGTTATTAACATCATGCAACTGCAACCAGTATGGTAGATTAGATTTCGATTAGATTAGGGTTGGGGTGACCTACGGACCTGTTTCACCGCGATCTTTTCAGATCTATTGTCAACTCCTTTTTCGTAGAAGACACTCTCAAATTTTGTTCCCTTAAGGCCTATCATCTTTGAGTGCGGCTTCTTTGCGTACCTGCTAGCTGCGAGCTTCTCTACGTCCCTTATCAGAAACCTTGTCCTCGCCAGGCCTTCACATTGGCGCAGCACATAAACTGGTGTTTCTTCCTCCTCTTGGCAGAATCTGCAACTTGCATCATCTGCCAGGCCTATGTTGTACACATGACTATTTAGTCTACAGTGCCCAGCCAGTAGAACTATCATTTTAACAGTTTACATATTCAGTGAATCCACAGTAAATTCAGGCTTCTATTCCTTTAGAAAGTCTTGCTTGTTTCTGTCCCGGTGATTTTTCTCTGGACTGATTATATATCCATTCATTGTTGAATTTCTTAATTTGCGGTTTGGTAGTGCCCAACCACGGGCCAGCTCCAACGAGTGACCTTGATGCACTTTGCCTGGTCAGCTCGTTCGCCGTCTTTTTTCTCCTCATGCCCAAGTGGCTAGAAATCCAGGCCAATGTTAATCTTCCACCATTTGCCAAGGAGTAAGGGAAAACCATGCCAAAAACCTTACACTGGAAGAAGGATCTGGGAAGAAGTTCCAGACCTTTTTACTCACAGCCGGCAAATTACCCTATTATCCTTAATAAAAACCGACCCTATACTACCCTCTCACCCTTCGACCCATCCGAAAAATTTCTTAACCTTCTCCAATAGTGCCTATAATAATACTTTTTAATTCCGCGGGATGAATTGGGCCCCCTATATCTACTCGCTCGTTGCTGTAATCCAACCCTGAAACCCTATTTTATTCGCGTCCCTACGAAATTTGAATTCCCTCATATGTAAATCTTCCTGGTATTATACTCGAAATAACGCACGCCGCGTCTGCCGAAATAGATGAATACGCGTACCTAACCTAACTGTTAATAATCTTTGTACGCCACTTAGCGTTTTTGCCGTGCCCGCCTGCCACACTTTTGGCCACCACACTATAGCTCCGTACGTTATCATGAGTCTAATTACCCTTGTGTAAAACCATAGAGGGCTAAGGCCCCAATTCTTTTCGCGTGGCCTCCTGCACCTATATAGGACGATAGCGGGTTTGTTGGTTGTATTCTGGATATGTGGGTTCTATGTAAGTCTTTGATCAAAGTATATCCTAAGGTATTTCGCCTCTTTGATGTATTAAATCCTTTCACCTCCATCCATTATGATAACTTTTAGTTGCAAGTTGCCGTCTAAAGCAGTGATTAACTTCGAAAGTAGTTGCTGCTTATAATGAGCTTTTAAACATCGTACAACCCCTTGATCCATAGGCTGAAGTGCAGCTGTTGCTTTTGGTGGCAAAATATTAACTCAATGCAACTGAGATTAACGATTTTTTGATGTCCTGAACAGTTATCAATCAAGAATAATAAAATCTTTCTCTTAGCCTTGACGAATTCTCTATCCTGGTCCCACAAACATTTTTCAAAAATTTTGGAGATAATCCACGCTCGCCTATTATCAGTAAATATGTCACAGCAAGACCCTGAAAAATACAATAACAACGAATCTTCTCTTCTTAGAGCAGTTCTTGTTCGCAGAAACAAACACAATAACACCGTCTTTAGCCAATTTTCCTCCTTCCCTTCTAAATGTTATAGTTTTATCAGGCGCCATCTTTAAGAGGGAAACCCGTTTCATCACCATTAAAAATATCACGTTCATCATATTTTTGTTTAAGACTTGGCCAATTTTTTCTCAAGCACTAACTTGTGATTTCGAAATTTACACTAGCAGATTAGCCATGCATTTTTTTTTACATCGCATGTCAAATCTTCGTTTGAATCGGTCATTCCATTCTCTCGAACATTCTTTCGTTGAAGATTCTGGTTCTTTTTAATTTGGTGCCTGATTTTTATGGGGCCTTTCATACCATGAAGCTTTAGAACAATAGGTCCAAATATCGGAACATTTTGACCATATGAGAAGAGATTGTTCTACTTCTGGTTTGGACCAACTTTTTTTATCGAGGGCGGATTTACATCCTGAACAGTTAGATTTTTTCTCTATTAGGCCATATTGTTGAAACAGTTGAGTTTGGCAATCTATACTCTCTGTAAATTGCAGCATTTGCAGGGTATTTTTTATTTTATTAATTATTTCAATTTATTCTGGCTTAAATTTTATACTTTTGCTTTTTTTTTTGAAGTTAGGGAGGACACCTATGGTCCAGGCATTTGAGCTAGATGCTCATTGTACCGTTCCTTAAAATTAAATCTCTTACTTCCACTCGAACAGCTTAGAGTTCTCTATAAAGCCCAGTATCTTGCACAGTGGAAACTTGAGAACCATCGAGAGCTCCAATAGATCCTTTCCGAAATATTTCTGCCTGAATACTTTCAATTGCTCACATGTGCAGATTACATGTAAACTCGTTTCCTCCTGTAGTTCGCATCTTCTGCACCACGGTTCGCTTACTTGACCTGTGTTGTATAGATGATTTTTCAGGGGATAATGTCCAGTTACCAGCCCAGTAATAGTTTAACTTCTTTCTTGTTGCGCCTGAGTAGGTTATCAGGGAATCTAACATCTCCATCCCTTATTAGTGCTTTGGTATGGAGTTGACCTTCAGTCGACCTCAATTTCTTTGTACTTTCTTTATCTAACCAGGTCCAGATCTCCCTTTTAGCATAGTCTTTGGTAATCCCACATGTGAGCTCTGGGCCTATGAAGTGTCTTTTAGAGCTCTCCTTCGCTAGTTCGTTGGCTATTATATTGCCCTTTCTATCCTCATGTCCCGGCACCTAAATCAGAGACACCCTATAGTCTCGTGCTAGTGCATCGAGGGTTTGCAGTCTCTAACTAGTTTTGAACTAGTTACAGGGTTCGAGACTGCCTTGATAGCAGCCTAGCTGTCAGTCATTATACTTATTTTCCTCCTCATGTAGCCCCATTTTGCATTTTTGACTTGTAAATAGCGTCCGGTCAACGTAGGGTTAAAACTTGATGCACCCCCAAAATGTGTACTGACTGAATTTGAAAATGCAAAATGAATTTAATAAGGAAAAATTAAATTAGCTAGCTCAACGGATAAAATTTTAAAAAGGCGCAAAAGAACAATTAATCTCAGAGTTACCCTCGCGAATTAAAACTTGAATCTAACCACGAAAAGTAAATTGTGAGTGAATGAAATCTGACTTTCTTAATTACGCCAAAAATTGAAAAGGTTTAATTTAAAGTAAAAGAACAGAATTTTTTAACCCAAAACCGCTAAGTAACAATCAAAATTTTATTCAAAAAAAAAGAAAAAAAATAAGTTAATTACAATCTGCAGAAAAAAAAAAAAACCGTGAACTGAGGGTTCTGGCTTAAATGTAAAAACTGCACTTGATTCTAAATCACAATGCTATTTCCTATATCAAAGCAAAAGATTTAGTTGTTCAGGAAGATAATCCAATATCTTTCAATTTCAAACCACGTGGTTTCAAATTAATACGAACTAAATTAAGCGTGGACAAATTTTAGTAAATAACAAAAGAAAAATTTTAAATGTAAGCACAAAGCTTCTACTCACCCAAACCGAGGTGATTGATAATTAAAAACTCATCAGCAAAATAGAAAAACGTAAAAATTTAACTCAGAGAATTAAAAGTTAAATCTATCTTCCTGCACGAAAATAATAAATGATCTTATATATATATAATGTGCACAGATAATAACAATTATTATAAAGCGAATTCCTTGATGGACAGAATAAAAGACGATTAAACAAATCTCTAAATCAATTGAATAAACAAAATGGCAGCAAAAATTTAAATATACATGTACTCACGCTAAAGTCAACCAAGGAACTGCCTGACAAAATTCTCCAGCGCAGTCGTAACAATACGAACAACGCACATATCACCGACAAAATCTAATAGAAAACATTAACTAGACTAGCGAAAACTAGACATCTAAATGAATGAAATTAGTATAAAAAAACTGAACACTAAATAAATTAAAACAAATAATCAACTCTTTACCTAAATTTATACAAACTATCCATTATTATGAAAATTTCTCGGTACAATGATTCAGCAAAACGGAAAATCATGACAAATTAGGCAACTTAAAATACACTCGCAGTAATGTGGGTTGCCACAGCAGTGTGTAAAACTAACATGAAAACTATTACATTTTTACGGTTTTTATTCTAAAAAAAAGCATTCATTTCCAAGCGCACGAGGACATCTGCAGAAGACCTTACTGCTTGCATTTAAATTTTATTATTAGACTATGTTTATAGGCGGAAAAGAGATGAGACTTAATCGAATAAAATTATATTAAAAAATATTAGTTTGCAACAAAAAGTACATGGTGACAAAAATTCTCCATAAGAATGGATTAACAATTTCATTAATGACTGTATTAAGTAAATTAGTGGTTGACCCAATTGTCTGGGTTTGTGCACCTTCATACGACAACTCAAATGCACTTCAAGTGAAAATAACCCATAAAAATCTCCAACTAACCATTGCCATCATATTTAGCTACGATTAAGGGTAAGGAAGTCGAAATCGATCACTGCACTTCAAGTACCAGACAACCTTTCCGCTTGGCGTCCGTTGAAGACAAAGTTAACACTTACTTGCACAAATATCCTTTGAAGTCGGCAGTTTGGTATCCGCATTTGAAGTTCCTGCCCAGTATTACTTGGTTTAAGATCTCAGCTTTGTTCGTTCACTTCCTTCCGGCCATCATTTTGGATACCGTTACAAGGATTTTCGGCGGAAGACCTATGTAAGTCGACCGTGACAAAGACACGAGGAACAGACTCTGAAAATTGACAATTACTTTTCCAGCCTGATGCGACTTCATAGGAACGTCAACGCTTCATTGAATCGACTCGAAAAATTCATATTCACCGAATGGAACTTTTCCTCGAAGAGAACTGACGACCTGCACAGATGGCTCAACGCGTCCGACCAGAAAGATTTTAATCTGGACATTAGGGATTTGAGTTGGGAGGATTACTTCCTGGATCTGACCAAAGGCACGAGGATTTACTTGAATAAGGAAAGTTTGAAGAATTTGGAATCGGCCAGGGGGAAGGATACATTGTAAGTAGCGTATTTATAATCTCAAAATTCGTTTTTACAGTGTTTTTCTCTTGGTTTTCCTCTTTTGTCAAATGTATTACGCTATTTCTCGAAACTATTTAACATCTTAATTAAAGGAAGTGTTGTGTATGTCATTTATTTTCCGTTTTATCAAAACTATTTCTTTAATTGTCAAAACTACATCACATTTTTATGGTAAGTAAGAATGAATGCTGAAGAAATGTAAAACAACAAAATCTCGAGATACATGCTTTAATAATCAGAGGAATGAATGGTGGTAGTTCATCAGTCCAGATAGAGTGACAATCTAATCTTTCCCCGAACACAAGACTTGCAAAATAACGAGCGACATGAGAAAAGGAGGAAAAACTTACTCAAGAGGAACAAGAAGAAATCTACAATTTAATTGACGAGTTCGTGCAATACTTTAATACTAAAACAAATAAAAACCCAATTGTGAAAGCAAAATCCACAACTAGAGGTGAGCTTATCGATCATTGACAGAGCGGCAAAGACATTTCACTATTGTGTAAAACGCGTTTCTTTTGGGTCAGAAAGACGTAACGCACCAGGTATAATCATAATAATAATAATATAGTTTTATTCTTTCAGATTATGACATTAAAAGCATGACATGAAAATAATAAATAAAGAAAAATAATATTAGTCAAAAATCAAAAAGAAATCACAATGCGTACCTCAAATGACAGCATAAGCTGTCCTTGCTCTACCAGTACATCTTGAAGCATTTGATAAATATATAAAGAAAGTGAAACCCAATCTACCTTACTTCCTAACATCCTGCATGAACCGCCACCACATTCAAAAGCAAAATAAAATTAAAATCAAAAAGTTAATATGCAGTCGAGCAACACAAAAAAAAAACAAAAATAAAAAGCGTTGCGAATGGCACACGAAACAATTATCGCTCCAAAAGATATCGCTTAAATGCAGATTTGAACGCAGCCACACTCAGCAATTTAAATTGTTCCGGTATCTTATTATAAATCTTCGCTATTTGATAAGTGAAGGATCGCTCAAATAAAACAGTACAGTGAGTAGGGGGTGTAAGCTTACCCCTAAACCTCAAATTCAGATTGTGCACGTCAGTACGAAATGAATTTTTTTGATAGAAATAAGTGGGTTCTTTATATAAAATAATTTTGTGGGATGTACAAGCGCTCATAAGCTACCTACCGTCATTCATATTCAGCCATCCCACCTCAGGTAACTTGTGAGAAATTCTTTCATATTTCCTTATACCAAAAATTAAACGCAAACACGAATATTGAACCCTCTGTATACGTGTAGAAGTATCCGCCCTCAAACAAGGTCCATATACCTCACAAAAATATGATAAATGTGACAGCATTAAGGTTTCACAAAGGATTTTCTTCAAATTAACTGGAAAACAGTGGCGGTGAGGATATATCAGAGTTAAAGTTGCATAGGCAGAACTAATGCACCTCGAGAGGTGATTATCGAATCTAAGGCTCCCATCCAAGGTTAAGCCCAAAATCTTATATTCACACAGAATTGGCACGTCCGCTCCATTTATTTGCAGCTTCATTGAATCTTTCTAAGGCAGTCCACGTGCTAACGACTAACACCGGATTAATCATTAATGAACGATCAGCCGATATTTTTTTGCCAACGGTATTAAGGTCACTACTAACATTTATAATACCACTCTGACTGCTAGACAAGTGAAACCATGAGAAAGTTGCATATCGTCCGCATACATATGTATTCTACAGTTTTTAATGACACTTGGAAAAGAGGACGTATAAACTGAAAACAAAAGCGGACCCAGTACGGATCCCTGTGGAATACTGGAATGCCGCGTGAGACAAGCCTATAGCGGGAGCTTATATTATTTAAAGTAACACCTTGTAACCTATTATTCAAGTATGACTCAAGCAACAAATACTGCAGAGGGATAAACCTATGTACGATAAAATTGCAACAAGCATTTCATGACTGACAGTATCAAACGCTCGACATAAAATCAAGTAAGACAAGTGTAGAAACCAAGCCACTATCAGTACTTGAAATCAAATCATCGATTACATTTAAAAGAGTAGTGGTGCAACTATGCCCAGATCTAAATCCCGATTGACAATCAGGAATAATTTTGTATGTAGAAAGAAACTCCTTAAGCTGCAAATAAATATTTTTTTCCATAATTTTAGAGAAAACTAGTAAGATACTTATAGGTCGAAGATGCTTAAATTCTGAAAGATTATTAATTTTGGGAATAGGAGTAATTAAAGCTTTTCCAAAGGTTCTGAAAACTTCCACTACGACAACACGGTCAGTAAGTAGTTAATTGGTTCCGTAGTATTTGATCTACCGTACTATAATTGTATTTACTATTGCTGACTGTTACTTTGGCTGAATTGTTTGTAATTGGTTTTTATATTCTCTTGGAAAAATATACTATTATTATTATTATTATTATTATTAAAAAACGACCTAGGAAGGAAATAGTTTTGAGAAATAGCGAAATACATTTGAGGAAAAAGGAAAACCAAAAGAAAAAGCATTATAATACCATTTTTTATATTTTAGATTGTTGGTCCTTCACTTAGCATTTACAAAGCCGGATTCTATTCTTGGTCTGGTACTTAACCTCTTGCATTTCGGTGCAATCTTGCGGCGAAGGCATCGATAGGTCGTTCCGTTATTCTACGGTTTGTTTTGCTTGTTGTAAAACTTCCCTTTATCCATTGACTCAAGGCTGAAAAGTGCATTTATGGTTAGTGTACAATTCTGTGGTTTCTTTGAAGATATTATTTCTATCTATATACTGATATTTTTGATACACGTACAACTTGTTATTTTACAACTATATTATTACTATTGTTATACGTAGTATTCACTAAGCAATCGGGAAACTGATTCGGAGAATATTTCCTTTTCGTTTTGAAATAGGTACCTTTTTATTTTATGTCTTTCCTACGTGGTGTAGTGAGCTTAAGTTAATGTTCTTATTAACTGTTTAGATATTTGTATTAATACGTTTTTATTTTCTTTTTTTGTAATTATACGATGGCTATATTGTTGTATGATAGTATGTAAAGATTGAACAAATAAATATATTTTTTAAAGTGGATTAATTTAGTTTTAATAAAAAAAGAAAATGAAGTCGAAGAGTTACGTATAGGAAATGCTTAATGAAAATGAAAGAGCCCATAAATATTTATCGAAACATTGGAAAAAATATAGAGTGTTCCATTCAAGTTTAATGAGAAAATTAAGGATCCGAGTTTTGATTTCCCTTGTATACAAGAAATATTTTGTTAAATTCTCAAATCAGCGAAGAGGGGATACATATAACCAAAGCAAGTAATGGTGCGAAAACGGTGGTATACTTGATAGGATTAACAAATTTAATAATCATTCAATCTTCCAGATTTGGAGACTACATTTATTTCCTATTCAATTCTGATTATTTCAAAATTAATAAAACGATATAGGATAAATGCTTTTATTATATGATTTCAGATTATTTTTAAACTAATAATTGACATAATAATATAAAATATCCAACGAATTGAGACCTATACAAACGAGCGACCAGCTTTTACGTAGTTAACATTTGAGTCGCATGTGGCACAGTGGCGTGTTAGTCGATTTTAAGAGTAACTACGCGCAAATTAAAAATTAGTTTTGGTTATTGGTAAAATGGCAATTTACATAAAGTGCAGTATTATTATATTGTAAGAATATGACTTTAATATAAATCGCAGCTTAATATTTATTAGTACTAAATAGAAACAACTAAGGTTTATAAAACTATTTTTATATTTACACATTCAAAAAAAAAAAAAAATTACATTTATACAGTCACACAAAGAAATTATATTAATTTATTCCTGGCGAATATTTTTTAATTTTTGGTTATGTATGTATGTAAAGTATTTATTGGCTGGTAATGATATACAAAATAAAACAATTTAGCAAAAAAAAAAACTTGCCCAAAAGACTATTGACGACTTTAGATGGCTGCTCTACCTTTGAAAAAGATGTATCCTGTAGTTGACTTGCGCTCATCCAAGTCGGCAGCCGAAGCTGCATCACAATATCCTAAGAGCGTAGTTGTATAAAACAAATAATCCGCTGAAAAACATTAAAGTGCACACAATGAAAAATACATGAATATATGCAAATTAACACCATGAACACAAAGAAAGCATAAAATGCATCAATGTCAAAATGATTGCAACGATTGAAACCAAATTGAACCGCTGTCCGAAATGTTAATATAAATCAATATTTTTCGCAATCGACTCCTTCTCTTAGTTAACATTTGAGGCTATAGATGGTCGACACGGTCACTACGTTTCCTACCTTTAACTTTATGATCCCTGGATATAGTGTTAATAGTTAGCTTCCACTACTTTAAGCAAGATGGCGCCACTCTTTAGTTTGAGGGGAATTATATTAGGTTGCCTATATATCAGATATTTATTTGGTGGATTGAACTATTTACACTCGTTTCGATTAGACAAGCATTCATTAAATTAATGACACAAATTATGTATGTTACCTCTCTATTATTTAAACGATAATGACATGTGATTATATAAAATTATTATTTTTAGTAAATAGCCCCGTTGGAATGTCTTTTTCTTCGATTTTGTTTATTTGTTCCTTACAGTTACTGATACATATATTCTTCTTATACGCTAACAATTAGTTGATTTTTGATTATTGGTGTTAAAGAGAAATACTTACTATCTAATTTATCATTAGGTAAAGTACTGTGACGGAATTATATTAGATCTAGTCGGGTTTATATTATTAATTTCTATCAAGAAGATATTTTATGTTTTTTTTAATTGTAAACGGAAGATAACAAATAACAAGATATCAAAAAAAAATACAACCACAATAAACAAATGTCAAAGTCGATAAAACAAAAGGAAAGAAATTGTAATGAAGATTATAGAAACAGAATTCAAGGATACATAATCGGAAATAGGAATTCCGAAAACATGAACGATTACGATAGACAGAATTGATAGCAGATCTGGAGCCCCGAGGTGAAGAATTGATTGATTGATTGAAAGATAGCATTGTGTTGCTGAAACAAATGAGAGAAGCCAACAAACCATCAAAGAAGCAACACCTCTTTAGGCCGATCATAAGATTATTTTCCTCTTCCGTTCAAACATATTAATATAAATAAAGTGGTAAAACAAAATTAAACTCTCTAAAATAATAAAAAACACGCAAGACCACATTCGCCGTGGAGGAATGTTATCTTCCGAAACGAAATAAATAAAACCCAAAGCTATTACAACAATACACATTCCAATTATCAACATTTTAGTTCAATTAACAGTTACTTATTAAACAAACTTTGCCATATAAAAAACCCATCCTGAATGTGTTTATATACAGGTGACATGGAAAAAAACTACAATGCATAGCACCACGAGATAGAGGAACGAAAAATAACAAAAAAGTTCCTATACACTAATGTCCGATTGCTTTTTTTTTCAAATTGCAAACTGCTTTTTATATCTTTTATATTCTTGTGTTTTAGTATTACCTAGGCAATAAAAAATATTTTAAAGTAGGCTGTGATTTCATGAAACAAAACATTTGGTAAAAGTCAAACCAATATTACCATAGTGTCTTGAAAGTTTTATTTCAAAATGGTGCGCTTACTTTCGTAGAATACAGGAACATAATCATGTTTTACTGCGAAGCTCGTTCAAATTCTTCCGAAGCTCAACAAATCTATCGAGAGAGATACCCATTAAGACAAGTTCCTAATGTTAGGACATTTATTAGCATACATAGGAGTTTGGGAGAAGATGGTTGCTTTAAAAAACCACAATTTGATTCTGGAGTTAACAGAACTCGTCGTACTGTTGCAAATGAAGAAGCTATTTTGCAAATAGTAGAAGACAATCCTAGAATAAGCACCAGAAGAATAAGTGCAGCTGTAACGAATGTCAATCGTGAATCTGTTAGGAAAGTCCTCAAAGAACAACTTCTTCATCCATTTCCAAAAAATCCATCAGCTATTGAAACAGGATTTCCTACCGCGTTTACAATATTGCGAGTGAATAGTTCCATATACTAAAATAGTTGTTCATTATGGGCGAACTAAAAGAACGTAAAAGAACTAGTTTGTTAATGATGGTTGGTTTTGGAGACAGAGGCAAAGGCTCTTCAAAACGCACGCAATATTCCCTGATGAAAGTATTTCAAAATGAACTGTCTCAAAAGTTTAATGAAAGTTGAAATGTTAAAAATCGGCCAAAATCCTGTCGACATCAAATTGCTGCAAATGAAGATAATTCTTCAGATGTTCTTATTAATCTTCAAGAAGAACCAAAAACGTCACTAACAAAACTGTTTATATATTACTTTACTGATCTTTTTTTTCTTGTCTGAAAATAAGTTTCATTCGTATAAAGTACATTTAGTAAAAGAATTAAATGGTAGATAGTATTCATCGTAATGGAGCTAAAGATGTTAATAGCTAATGCGTTATTTTAATATCTCAAACCACATATCCACCAAGCCGTATATCATTAATTGTAATTCTTGAAAAAGTGTCTATTCGAAAATGTAAAAAGATACAGGCTGGTCCATTTGAAAAAAGTACTATGATGACGTCATATCTTGAACATAAGATAGTTGTGAAATCAAGTATCTTTACAGGCTAGAATAAAAAAACACTAAAAAACTTTTTTTTAAGGTATTTTTTTAATAGAATTCATAATTTGGTCAAAAAATCAGTTTTCACACATTTTCCTGAATGAAGGTTTCTATTTTTTGCCAACAATAATTTGGCAAGTCACCATGTCTGTCGAAGCTGTTTTGCTGGTGTACTATTATTACTTATCTTCTCATTTCCTTCTCCTTTCTTAAAAAAAAAAAACCCGAAATATCATTTATATGTTCGCATTTATTCCTAGCATAAAAGATGTAATCTAAGTAATTACTTGAAATATGTTCTGTACAATCAAATAAGAGGATGAAAATTCCTTATACGGTAACAACTCAAACGAAAGTCAACTCAATTATCCGTTTATGTCACGGATTTCACTTTCATTGCATTAAAATTCGAGATACGGTGACAGGCAGGGATTGTCATGTAATTAACCGGATAATGAGTGAATTGGTACAGGAATTTTCAATGCAAAATCAGAGTTTTCTTAATAGGATTTCTATTTTTCTTGGACGTTGTGTCTTAAAGTTAAAAGCACAGTTATTGGTGGTGTGCCTGTATTTCCGGTTGCAGTGTTTAGATATGTATTTGGGTTGTTAGTGTTGTATATGCCTGTGTAAGTAAATGTATATAGGCTATGTAATTTACACGATCGTGAATTATATAACCAGCAAGGTTTTAACATTGGAAAGATGTGTAATGTGTTAAGGAAACTTTCTCTCGTGAAGTGAGAGATTGCGAGATCCCGACTACAAAACAAGTGCCGTTGTTATCATTATACCAAGAGGAATCGCTATTGATGAAAAATACCCTGAATACCTAGTGGCATTTTAATGGTGGATTTCTGTTGCGATAATAGAATAAATTATCAAGTCTAGTAGGTAATGGGTTAATGATATAATCTAGTATTATCTAACGAACATGTGTCCTGCACTAAAAAAGAAATTGTTGAAGATCTTTTACAGTAACTTTTCGAAATAAGAGACACTAATGTGTGTCATAAGAATTTTAAAAGATGAGTGTACAATTTTAGACACTAGTATAAAAGAACGACATGGTTGCTACTAGGAAAAAACAAAGGAAATCAAATTGATCATATACTCATAGCAAAGAGGAAAGTGAAGAACATAAAAGATGTACTTTAACTCAATTTTGTTTTAGATAACGAAGTAAATGAAGAATGCTTCAAGAATTTAACGTCAGATGACAATAAGGAGCTTCTCTTGTATTGGGTGTTCGAAAACTAATCGAGGCCAAGTTCAAGGAATGCTTTTCAATTGTACAGGTATCTTCTGAACTCTATAAGTAAACACAGTTTAGGTCACCAAATCAGAGTCATGTCATATGCGCCTGCACATCATACCACGAGTTATTGCTGATTTGCTGATTGCTAAATGGTGTGTTATTGAAGTTTTTTGTTTTTTTTTCGCATATTGTATAAAAAATATATTTACATGTCATATGTTTGTCACACTGTTATATTTTAATGTTATATTATTTATTAAAATTTTGCTTTTAAATGCGTTATTACTGATACAACACCTAGTACTCTTTACTACAAAATTGTAGTGTTATCTGGAACAATACTGTTGTATGTTTACAATTTACTATTTACTACACAGAAGTGTAGTAGGTAAAATTTATATTAAATTTTACTTCCTAATAAGGTGATTTTTCGTACAATATCTGTAACTAAAATGTACACACTTTTATGTCAACGCTTGGAATAGATTTTTCAGTAATTTTTACAACAATATTGCATTTAATAGAAATACAATAAGTTAACTACAATCGTGTGATAGAATTTAGAATAAGTTGTAGCAGTCGATTCCACGATAAATTTAGTTAACTGCTCTACAATGGTTGGTTTTTTGACAACAATTTTTTTACCGTGTGTGCTATGTACCCTAAATACTTAGAATATCCGTGCCGTATTTAAGCATAATTTTTATCTGGGAGAACTGAATATTCACTTGTCAGCACTATCCTTTTTTCTCAGTGTTCAAGCAAAAAAGCCTCTTCGCCGTATTTAAACGAGAATTGTTGGTGAATTTACCATTTTTTTTATTGTATTTTTCTGAGTGTAGGCATATTTAATCCAATTTTTTACTAATATTTAATCTACCCCAGTTTATTTCTTTTAAAACAAATGCTGTACATATTTGAATCGAATATTTGGTACTGATAAAGTAATGGTGAGATTCTATGCACATCTGTAGGGTCTATATGGTTATGTGTAAATCTGTAAGCATGTATTTTAGGTGCTTACAAGGTTGCAGATAATCTTTCAGACGCTACAAATGTGCATAGAATTCCACCTTAAGTTATTTGGCAGAAATAAATATTTGTTTATCTATGTATAAATAAGTCATTTGTTTGTGTGTGTGTGTGTAGCAGTTCGTACAATTGAAATCCTTGTATATTTGTCTATAATTGTTCCCCATTATAAAATGGAGAAAAAAAAATCTCAAAGAATGATTTTATTTTCTATAACATCTATTAAGATTTCATAACAATACACCTTTTTTAGCTTCTATTCATGTCACGGCTTTATTTGAAAAGAATGTACCTAATCGTAAATTACAATGTCAAACGTTACCAATAATGGAGCACGCAAATAATTGGACAGAACGCGCATACCTTTTTCTAATTTTTTGTACATATTCGAGAGCTCGGAGGGAATAGATTACATTCTTAGATCGAGTGTAGACGAGTGTAGGCCAGCCTTGCTACATTGTGAATTTCTAAAATCCACATAAACGAATCAATAGCCTCAACACATGAACAAATAATGCCCACTCATGCAGTTGCGTCAAAAAAGTCCGGTTATGTATTTGATAAATAATTTTACTGTATCAGTTGACGCTAAGCGTTTACGAATATGATAATTCTGTGTTTTGTCATTATCAGTGTAATCTAGATTTTAACATATCTTTTTAAAGAAGAACTTATTACGGAATAGATGGTGAATGAAAAAGTTCTCAGTCTAAATGATATGGAGCTAAAGATAGTGAAGGATAAGTTTACTTTAGGGGAAACTACGTAAAATCTATTTCAAAATGTTGCTAAGATGTTAAAAGAGCTTATGAGATAATTCTGTATATGGCAGGTATAACGTATGGAGCCCACAAATGAGCTGTTGAAGGCTAGAGGTTTAATTATATGACATCTTATTCTCTATGCACACTTTCTGTATGCCTCAAGTCATGACGTTTTGTGCTTTAAAATTTTCGTTACAAATCTTTAAAACCAATTGCTTAATTAAAAAAAATAATATCCGCATTATCCTTTATATGTAAAAGATATCTTGCCTTTATTGACATATTCCGATGGGACCTTCAGAAAATATAGTAATCCTATTTGGTTTTTGACCCATCTGTAAACCAGATTAATCCTTCGAAGTTGGATTGCTTATCCGTGATTTCCATCTCCAAATTTATGTTACAAAGGTATATCGAAATAATGTGATCTGATCTTATTCTCAGAAGGATGCTTAACCTGACGGCTGCAGATTACTATAAAGTGATTTCAACAAAATTTGTCTTGAGAAAAGCAGCAACTTATTTCAATTTTGGGAGACATTCAGGGAAAAAAGTGTATTAGCCACATAAAATTGTCAACGTTGTTTTAAGAAAACAAACAATTTGTGAGATGTTATACAATTTGATATACCAGCCTAATTTGATGTCCATCCTAAGATGCAACGGTCCATAGCCGATTTATTAATGTTTTTTTTTTGAAAAAATGTTTCAAATAAATGTGGTGGTTCCAACACGATGGTGCTCCACCTTCCGAACCGCTGGATTGGAAATCGGCAATGGACCGTTGCATCTTAGGCTGGACACCCGGTATATTATCTAGTAAACACCGAACGGATTTATTTGTTAAGCTGTAAGGAAGTGTGAATAAAATATCATAACCGAGCAAAATTTATATGGCGTGATTAATACATCACTATATCACTGGATTCCACACACCAACATATTAAAAAGTCAGTAAATACTAACAACAAAAATTGTTACTAGAACTCTGTATATCTTCATGAAATCATTGGGAGGAAACATAAAGCAAATGTTGAAGAAAATTTAGAAACGCTGCAGTCTCTTATCGTATTCTGCAAGCATAGTACTAATTGTAAGTATTACTTTTAATAAAGCATTATAAAATATGCAACGATTACAAGTTTTTTACAGTAAGAAAATAACAAATTAATGTATTTCTGCTTTTGACTGTAATCATTGTTGCTTTTGTCTCTAATAATTATTACAGTCAAAAGCAGAAATACATTAATTTGTCATTATAAAATAGCTTGTATATAATTTCGTTTCATGCAAAATAATTTGTCCATATTGTATACTCCACGGGAAAGTTGTCTTAGAATACTTACTTCTGGATAAGTATCTATCTGCCTGTTATTAAAGTAAAAATTCTTTAATTATTCCTATGTTTAAACGCCTTCAAATAACAATATTTTTTTTTGTGTGGATTGGCCAAGATTAGATCAAGATCTCTGCAAAGAAACTTCTAGGAAGTAATCGAAAATAATGGGGACTGGAGACATTAGATGCTTCAAGATTGGAGAATTGAATTTATTTATAGTGAGAATATTTTGTTATTACAGTATCGCATGTGTATATGTATGATACGTTACTAGCGAAGTATGTCCTTGCATTTACTATTGCAAATTTACTTATTGCTAAATGTTACAATTAAAAAATTACGAAAATGGAAGAAAAATACTTGTCTATCTACTATATTCCATATTGGCCGTATATATGCGAAATAAGGTATTCTAATAAATTAATACGAACATTCAGAAACAGAAAATCTATTTTACCAAGAAATACATGAAAATATTATTTCAACGCGTGCTTGTTTATGTCTTAATAACAAACACTAAATTATAAAAACAAGAAATCCTGTGTCGGATAAATACACAACGAATCATACATAACATCTGTTTACACCGAAAAGTCGCAGTCGTAGTAAAAGCTATAGACCATCCTAAATGCGCTCGCCACATACATTTTCGCGTAGGTCGTTAACTTTTTTTTGGTAGGAGCTGTACATGTGTATATTAGGGTCGTTAGAATTTACTTATATAACTGTAAATTCGGAGTACAGAACATAGTCAAAATGTTGCAAATACAACTATTTTGCGTATTCAAAAATTAGTGTCCTCTAATCCAGTAGATGGCGCAAAATGTCTTTCATATCAAATTTTTCCATTTAATCTTATTTATGGGAAGATATAACTTCAACTTGGCCGTAAAATGTCAAGGGAATAATTGTTTCTGTTTTTACAGGTAAGCATAGATTTAGTAAGCATCTATGCATAGAAACAAATTGTATAGTGAGACTGAACGTCGGCTGCGTTTGGATGATGAGCAGATAGTTGGGTACACGTTTTTATTACTGCCATGTCACGTTAATCTACACTTTACAATAAGGCCTAGTGGTTGCAATGGACCGATGGATTGAGGTTGTTGTTGCGGTGGCTGATGCATACGTCATTGGGAGGGTTCTGGCAATGATGGATGTTATACCAACAAATTCGATCATTATCAGAGCTCCCGGTGATGTATGCACCATCCGCAACTGTTAATAATATAGTTACATGTCATGTATTACATCTGACAGTAATCGAATAAACTTAAGTAAACAAGTTAACAGAATGATTAATCGAATCACCTCTTCTATGAACACCAGTACCTTACAATATTTTCTCAGCGGCACTACAAAAATAATATTTACGTAATTATTTCTTGCTGTTCTTTATTTGAACCATAAAATTAGTTATTATTAACTCCTCGTGAAACGATTGCCTTTTTTTTTGTTTTAACTGGAAACGATCAAATACTCGATGCAACAAGAGTTGGTGTCACCATTTTAAAATATGTCGCAGTAAATTATTGAGTAAATACATATTTACTTCCTTATGAATATTTCGCAAGGATGTTAAAAGTTTTATTATGTTTGTTGTATCATAAGTGCTAGTGCATACAAGGAATAATTATATTTATTACCGGCAAACCCATACTGCATTATTGCATAGATTGTTTTTCACGTTTGTCTTGTAAATAGCTTCGAAAACCTGATGACGATAAGTTAGATATCTTTTGAATTATTAATTATTCCATTAATGTAGTGTTAATTTTTACATTGGCCAAGTAATTACTTCGTATTACTTAGAAATTCTTTCATGTTCAGATTGTAATCGAACCGTTATTAGAGTTTCTTTTTTAGAAATTTTAATTAGGTCAGTAATATCACTGATATGGAGATGAGTACGTGAAAAATGTTTAATTTCACGCACCTACACACATGAATAGGTGCGTTATATAAAAGTTATTTATTTAACACTAATCCGCAAATAGTGAAATAGGCAAGTGCGAAGATAGGTATTTAGCTCAACCTTGTTCGTGTCGCTGTGTAATGTTACGCTTCTCTTTACATTCTGTGTTATTTATTTGAATAGATAATTGATTTAGTTTAGTTTACTGATAAATGAAGAAATCGCTTACGACCGTACTCTACAAAACTTTATAGTTAAATTCAACATCTTAAGCGGATTCAGCATGCTTTATCAAAGCAGAAGTACGAGACTGCACTTTTTGAACATATGGAAAAAAACTTTCGAGAAAAAAATCCTTGTGGCGTTTTATTAAATCTGTCAAAGTCATTCGACAGCATTGATCACCAAATATTGATACAAAAGCTTGAGTGTTATAAAATCAGGGGAACTGCCCTGTCATGAATACAGTCATATCTATCATGTATTAGGAAACAGAACGCGTCTGTATCTCAACTGACGGCAAAACCGTCTATTCTAATGATATTAAAATAAATAAGGGCGTTCCACAGGGTAGTATCTTGGTACCCTTGCTTTTCTTTGTATTTTAACGATATTCATGCTGTTGAATGCCCAACGATCGACTGCAATTTTATAATCATAATTACCCAGATATAATTCCTTCCTTGTAATGGGGAGACAACCTGGACACCTAACTACAGCTGTCTCAGACTCTCTAAGAATGCATTGACAGTGGTGAACAGGATAACAAATTGCAAATTAATCGTGCAAAGTTACAATTAATATCGTTTAAACAAAAATCAAAATTATCCTACTCAGTCAATATTAAATAATAACTTCTACCTGTTGGATGTTGTGCGTTGTATTGGATTTGTAGTGGACGATCTTTAAAGTGAAAAGAACATATTGATGTATTAGCAAACTATTTGTTCTAAACACTGCGTAGGCTTTCACGGCCGGTGTAAACTATAACTAACAGCTTCTTGCGGTTTCGCCGTGTTGTCAAACTTTCGCTCGACGTTTCGCTGTTTCATACTGACAGCTTCTTCAAGATAACTGAACTGATTCTCCATGGTGCGACATTTCTTCTTATATACGCCCTGGTGCATCTAAACCGTGAGTTTCGCTCCATTTGACGTGACGCGTTCGTAGTAGCGCCTCTTCCACGTGTTGCCTAAGGTGGTACCCTTGTCTCTCTGTTAACGGTTTTGTTCTTCTCTATTTCTATGCTTCCCTGATGAGTCTTTTCCCGTAGTTCTTGTTGGTAGTTATTACTTTACATTCTTGAAATCCATTTGTGTCCGGTGTCGTGCATGTGGTCTGCCACGCTGATTGCTCGTCCTTCTTAATTTTGCGTCCCTCTCATGTTCTTTATTCTTATGTCGATGGCTCTTCCTGTTTGTCCGACGTAGCACTGTCCACATTGGCATGTTATCTTGTAGATACCTTCTGTGCGCCCCTTGGGTATCTTATCCTTTGCGGTCGGTAGATACTGCTGGATCGACGTTGCAGTCCCGAAGCGTACTTGTACGTTACGTTTCTTCAAAATCTGGCCTACTTTTTCGGTGACTCCTGCTATGTAAGGTAAACACGCCATCCCTCTTCGTGGTTCTGTAGTTTTCTCCAGTTCGTCTTCTTTTTAGTGGCTCCCCTTATGTCGAAGTCAGTGTAACCATTTTTCTTTAGTGCTTTCTCCAAATGTATCTTTTCACTGGTAAGATGTTGTTCGTCACGGATGGTTTCGGCTCTGGATAGCAATGTTTGTATCAATGTCTTCTCCTAGGTATTAGCTAAAAAAACTTAATAGTATTTGTTTTGACATACGGCAATTGCGAGATCTCGTGGATGCGCACACCCTTCGGGATAATATAATATGGCTGCTGTTATCTTCACTTAAAATACGGAATTATCTTGTGCGGGTAGAAGTGGTACTTTTCGAATACATATAATTCAAAAAAAAAATATTACGTACTTTATATAAACTAAATTTTAATCTTTTATGTATATAGAGGTCTTTTTAAAAAAAAACTAAAATCCTGACTTTATATGGAATCTATATCTTTGAATTATGAACATTCCTCTTTAAAAATAAGCATCTGTTCGATCAAAATCAATTATTGCTTATTATTACAATAGAAACAAAAACGATTACTGCTACCCTAAAACTAGACTAACTTTAATCCAAAATAATCTAAATTATATGTGTTTAAAATTTGTCAATATTTTATCAAATGAGCTCAAAATAATCATTTCTTTGGCAACTTTTCATAAGAAATTATTTGATTTCTTCTGTAATCTGGGACTCTCAAGACTTTCTTAAATGGCAATTAAATTGTACATATTTGATAATTGGTTATGACTAGAGATCGGATTATATGCAAAGTGCATATATTTTATTTTTTACATATCTTTAATTATAGTGTATATATAGACGTATTACACTAATTGAAGTTAATTAGCACTAATTAGTGATTGGATATATTGCATATTTAGGCTTTTTTATTATTATTCTTCATATTTTTACAAAAGTTGCATATATTGCATATTTAAGCTTTTTCTTATCCTTTCTATTAGTAAAAATTCCTAGTAATTCCTAATGTAGATCGACAACCGACAATTCGCAGAACGATAAATCTTTCACCTTGGTTTTCTCTAATACTTTTTTCCAAGAACTGCACGTGTTTAATTTCGCCTAGCAGAAGGGATGTGGCAAATACGTTTTATAATTATTAATTCCCAAATAAACTATTCATTCATTGAATATCTTTGAGCGAAACAGCATGTAATTGTGTTACGTTTTTAAATATTGTGCGTACATACAATGAGTATATCGAACAAAATTTCTTTATGGATTAAGCCATATCCTGAACTGGTAAAGGATGGCGACAAAATATTTTGACGAGCCTGCAGTAATCTGGTAAGTTTAATTTTGCCGAAAGCTTTAAAATTGTTTTTAAATTCTTTAACTTTTGATATAAAATGACAATTGTTGTTGTAGGTGTCTTCTGAAAGAAAATACCTGATTGATCAACACGCTAAAACTCCATCACATATTGGAAAATGTGAAAAACTAAAGCGATCCGCATGTGTGCAGCAATCTATACGTCAATGTGTAGCATCAACTTCACGAAACTCAGAACAAAAAGAATATAATACGGATCTGTGTAACGCATTAATTTCGTCTAACATACCATTAGCAAGATTAAACAATGTTAGTTTGAAATCATTTCTGCAAAAATATTGCAAACATAATATACCTGACGAAAGTACCTTACGAAAAAATTATGTCACATCTTGTTACCAGCAAATAATAGCAGGAAATCAACAATTGGTAGGGAATAATTTTATTTATATCATGGTAAGATGAAAGTACGGATAAGTGTGCCTTATATGCCCATTTGTTAATAGGAATTCTCATGAATATATTGTAGATAAATCATATTTAATTTATTGTAGAGAACTTCAAAAAACAAATAATGTGACAATTGCCCAATTCGTTCAAGAAGATTTATCAAATTTCTTTTTACCTGGAAGTATACCTTGCGAAAAATTTTTACTAATGTTGTCCGATGCTGAATACATGACATGATAAAAGCCGCGCAAAATTTAAATTTTTTTTATAGTAACATTATTCATACCACTTCTTTAGCTCATGGGTTCAATCGTGTAGCCGAAGACATTAGGAATCAATTCCCTTTGATTAATGATTTAATTAGCAATGTCAAAAAAGCATTTTTAAAAGCACCTTTACGAATCCAATTTTATAAGGAGAGACTTCCGATCTTAAGTTGCCTCCTGAACTGATTATTACGAGATGGGGTACATGGTTAGAGGCTGCAATTTTTTTTCGCCGATAATTTTGAAGGAATAAAAAATGTAATTCTTAAAATCTCTGCTGACTACATTACTCTATAAAACTGCAAAAAGATAGTAACATCAACAGAATTGCTACAAAACCTTTTGTATATTAAGTCAAATTATAGCTTTGTAAGTTAAAAAATGCACCAATTACATTTGTGGATGTTGAAAGAAGCTTTTCTATTTCGAAACATATGTATTCTGATAGAAGACAAAACTTTCTTTTACACAATTCTGAAAAACATTTAATTATAAATGGTGTTTGTTGTGAAAATATTTTGTGCAATAAAGTTAATATTTAAATTTCTGCTTTTATTTATTGTATGTAAAAATTTTGCATATTGTCGCAATTTTTTTGCATATATGCCCCAGGTTTATGCATATTTTCTCAAAAATCGATGCATATATAAATATGCGTATAAATTATATATTCCAGTTTTTCTTTGCATATAATCCGGTCTCCAGTTATGACGTATTGTAGAGGTACTATATTATTATTCCAACCAAGCTACAATAAAATATATTATTATAATTATATTGAAAGATCCTCCTACATGATTCTTCTATCTCTAAACCCACAATGGTATTACACATTTAACATTTTAGATCAAATTTTAATACAAAGTTTCAAATATGTTTGCTAAGCTGGGCAGTTCGTTTATTCATCTGATTGGAATATTGATACATGTTGCAAGCAATTAACTTATTTTCTTCCTGATTAAAAGATATCCTATAATATTACATGTTCACAGGCACATAATCTAAATTAAATCTGATGTAAAAGATTAAAATACGTGCTATTTCGGTGCAATATAATTGTTACAATCTATATAAGGATTGTTATCAGTTTTTAAAGATGCATTCTAAGAATTTACTGACTTACAGATTGATCTTTTATCTATTCTGCGAATAAATTGAAGCTATAAAATGTTATAGCCGTTGCTCCTACTCAAATTATGTTGTAACATTATGAGGATTTGCATTATTTCTTTATCACGTTCAAATACAATATCGGGACGGTATTTCATCATTTAAATCGTATACAAATTAAGTATAACAGAGTGCTTATACATATATATGTAAATATGTAACAGAATTGACATCGATAATTAAGTGATGGAATGCTTCAAGTGAAACTACCAGGTGCATTTCACTTCCCAAATTAAATTTAAATTGCCTTGCCTTTACAGACGTAAGATATTGCTTCAATGTCTATATGCACGTATAAAATGTCTTTTTATATTTTTATTATTACGTTTTCTTTGAGGTGTACGTGACTGTTTAAATTTGGGTATTTCCTTGATTTTGGTATAAAAATTTGCTCCTTCCATTGCCAAACCAATTCTATATCGCAATATTTTTATATACGCAAGGAGAATTACGTGAACTTCCACTATAAACAGGAAGAAATGTGATTCTCGCAGCAAGAAATTAAAATTTCTTGGAAAATCGGTTCCTTTCAAGAAAATATTTCTAATACAAGACGGAAAAAATATTTTATATAAGAAAACGATTTTTTAAAATTCTCATTTACATAATATATACACTCGGAAAAGTACCTGCATTTAGCTAACCAAAATTTAGTTAATTTAACAATTGCCTGTGTGGTTGTATATGGCGAATCAATTTTTTTTTGATCCAGGAACGAAAAAAAAATTATTAGGTATTTGTTGTTAGTACAACAAATTTATATTGTTATAGTAATCCTAGCAAGAGTTCAATCCAAGCCTTTGAAACATATCACGTGCAAAATAATTGTTGAAATAATTTAGTTATAATAATAATTTATCAAATTTAGAATATCCTATTTAATTGAACAAACTATAATCTTTAATCTTGCTTTAACAGCGTACTTATTTGAGGGAGACATGTGGTTGATATTGTAAACACGCTAAGTGTTTGTCCCGCATATTGGGGGTTGATCGCAAAGATCACTCCGCCGCTGTAGTATGCAGTTAAAACAATTGTCCTTTCAATGAATACAACCCCTTCTTGGATGTTTACCTGGTAAATACACTAGATTAATATGTTATAAGCGTACTTATCACCCTAGTTGTGATAAATATGTCTGTTACTGGAGTGAAATAGGAGAAACGCCATCTATTGGACATTTCTGTAATACATGTAAGTATTTAACGCATTTGCTATGCTATATAGGGAGAAAACTGCTACAAAATAGATTCTTACAACGCCATAACGTAATTTGATTTAATGCTTCAGATTTGTCTGTCTAACCGCATTTTTAGATGAATGGAAAAAAAAACGTGTTAACTTTCTAGTAATATTAAAGGAACGATTTTCATTGTTAATTGGAACCACACTCTAAAAAATGATGGTAAATTTACCTCACTGGTATGTGAAAAAACATATGAAATATAAGGTAAAATTAAACCAAAAAGAGGGTAACATCAGATTACCACAAATTAGGTGTAATTTTGCCTGGTAAAGTTTGATGGAAAATACTTCAATAAATGAGTAATTTCCCCACTTGGGGAAATTTGCTTGGAGCAAGGAAAAATAACATATTTCGTGGAATATTACCCCTTATGTTGGTAAAAATACAATATGGACAATACAAGGGACATGAAATTCTGAATATATATATTATATGTATGCATCTGTTATTTGATTGGAACACAAAATGTTTTTTTTTAACATTGCATTACATTGTGTCGCTTGATCAAAAATTAAACCCGTTACGAGAATGTATTACATAGCCGTCGACTATACAACGCGCAAGCGTTTGAGGTACGCAGTTTGAATACAAGTGCCCCATCTACCCCTAATAGCCAAATTTAAATTTCCCGCAATTATTCTTAGTAACTTCAACGTTGATACATAAAATTTTCCACCAATTTGTACTGCATTAATAGTTATTTTAATGTCTTTACGTTGAATTTACTAAAACTTGTAGCGGGAAATTTAAATTTGGCTATTAGGGTACAGTGATGGTTTCAACGCATAAATGTAAATGGTGTGTTTTTCATTTTGTCTTGCAAATAAAGATTGAGGTAAGTTCATTTTACATTAATTATGTATTGAGATGATTATCATGTACTTAGCTATGACAGCACACATAAATAATAGACATACACCCGCGTATGGATATCTAATATGATATACTAGGAACTTAACCTCAATAGTATTTGGCGGTATTGTTGCTACAAGATATGATACATTTATTTCAACGTGCAAGTGAC
The DNA here is from genome assembly GCA_004143645.1 of Protaetia brevitarsis. Lineage (NCBI taxonomy): Eukaryota > Metazoa > Arthropoda > Insecta > Coleoptera > Scarabaeidae > Protaetia > Protaetia brevitarsis. The sequence goes on along the minus strand of RXPK01000437.1, from coordinate 119,834 downwards.
ACGCAGGAAACTACCGTATCAAACTTTTCAATTTAAACAACAGAAAGTCTTCGTTTTGAAGGAGTCAATTCTTTTTTTTTTCTCTTTCATTAAACATTTGGAAATAAAACGACTAGTGTCTTGCCGTTATTGGAGGCTATTTTTCGTTGTAAGTGATGATACAAGTAAAGTAAGGAAGAGACTATTTTGGTTTTACTCTAGGATTTAATGACAAAAGTAAAGTAGGTATTAAGCACTTATACATGCAAATGTGCAAGACCGCAGGACGGCAAATTTGAATTCAATAGTTAATTACAACATTATTTATGTATATACTATATAGTATTGCGGGAATTGCCAGATATCAAAAACCGGTTAATCGATTTTTAGTAAAAATCGGTTTTTAAAATTCAGTTTTTAAAATCGATTTTCAAAACCAGTTTCAAACTAAAAACAATACGTGTTACTTTTTTAAAAGTGCTATGTATTTTAAATTCGAAAAAACCTATTTAAGACGCAATAATCTGCTTTTAAAAACCGGTTTTGATTTTGAAAACCGGTTTTACCGTTACAATTTTAAAGACGATTAATCACTGCCTCCAAACCCGGTTCACATAAAGAGGCTTCGATTCGCAGCACTATTATCTACATACAATATATTTTTAAATGCTAAATTTATTAAAAATTTTCAGGATAAATCTAAACTTGAAGAAATTGAGGTGAATACACCGTTGGTGATATGCTTGGAAGAAGGTATTAATAAAATATATTTATTTCATATGTTTTTTACATTTATTTTCCTTTCTAGGAATGTGAGTCGCATTCTTTAATGGTAGAAAGACATTATTAGACCCAAAGATTATTTCGTTCTGCATTACAACAAATGATGGCGGCATAATTTAATTTTCATTGGCAGTACGCAAAAGAGGCTTCTAACACATTAGAAGTTCTGCAGAGGTATTTTTTTAAAAATATACCCTGAACAGGGCAACAAAAATAAAAAGCTCCAAATCCAAACTCAAATTGATAAGATTTTTTAATGTATTTTGTTAGTCAAAATGTATTTTATTCATTCAACTAGATCTTTGTTTATGAATACAACCAATTCTTAGTAACTATTGGCTTTCTTCGTCTTTCTCCCAAATGTTTACTCTTTAAAACATTGCTTATTGAATTTAAAAATTTATTGAAATATTGTAAATCTCTGTAATCCAACTAATTATATATCCTTCAGAAATGTTAAAATTAAATCTAATATTATAAATGGTATATTTTGAATATTTAAGTGGAGAATCTGCATTAAGTTCTAAATGACATAAACATGTTATTAGATAACTGAAACTTAATATTTCTGGATGATAAAACAACCTAATAATCAATTATTTCTAATTTTTTGTTGTTACTCTAATCTATACATTAAAAAAAAGGGGTAAGTACCCAAAAATAGATGGCAACTGGGCTACCGCCTATTTTTGGGGTAAATTTACACCTATAGGGGATTTTTCACATACTGGTGGAATATTCCTTGAAGGTGTGGTAAATCTACCTGAAATTATTCCATTCCATTAGGGAATATTACTTTAGAGGTGTAAATTTACCAGGGAAAATTACCACACTTTCAAGGAATATTCCACAAGCATGTGAAAAATCCCTATAGTATAAAATTTACCCCAAAAATAGGAGGTAGCCCAGTTGCCATCTATTTTTGGGGTAATTTTACCACATTTTTTTTTAGGGTGCAGGATCAAACTGTAATATACTAACCCCGATTTAAGCTAAATCCTTTATATAACCTGAGAAACTGCTTTGTTTAACTCAAATTTTCGTTATAAACAAAAAAAATCAACACAAAGAGCATTTGTTAAGTCAACACAATAACTTTTTGTGAATGTAGTTGCGATAAATGAACTATTCTGTATATGTTTAAGATTTTATGTATTTTAATGATTATAGAATTGAAAACATAAGTATCTGATTCATTCATTAAAACACACCAATATATTTTCGGAATTCTTTGATTAAATACGGAGCTAAGACATTTTTTACAATCTTTTCGCATTTTGTTATATGGAATTTTGATATATTAAGATGCATTACATTTAAAGGTATTTTATAAAGATCTGTTAAATGATTTACAATATTAATTGATGTATATAAATACAATTTATATTTGAGACTTTTCAAACCAGTTGGCTGCTTTGCTTTTGTGTTTTTTTGATTCGCCATGATTCATCAAAATGGCGTGATGTAACTATTTTCTGGCAAAATTTACATTTTGTTTCCAATATTGCCCTACTTTCTACAATCTTTAAAAACGGCGATCCTTTAATCAGAGTGTTTTGGCATTGCATTCTGTTATTGAAATAAAAATCTGAGAATTTGCTAATCAATGTAAAATAAATTGCAAAACAGCGAAATACTTATAAAAAAGGAATAAAACTGCTAATAGTACCACTGATACTTTTTTTGCCGCAGCCACAAGAGAAATAATTAACTTTCATTGCCAATAATAAAATATCGCAAATTTTCTGCGGGATTTATGAACAACCAAATGCAAGATGCAAGCAAGCAACATGTATATAAGAACGGGCAGTTAGCAAATTTTAACTAGGCGGATACCTGCTTCTGTAAATGTTTCTAAATATCTGTGTAGAAGAAGAAATTTTTTTTAATGATTAAATTAATTATTTTTAACATCAAATGAGATTTTTTTCTTTTTTAATAATTATTAATTTGCTGCATTTTGTAGTTTAACTTCATGCTTATGTAATAGAAAAAAATATTTTCATGTGAGTATTAAATTAAAGAATTTAGTAAGTTTTTTGTCAAGTAGATTTGAATAGCTTCTCTTATTATTAGAATCGCATTGATATTATTATAATAATTGGCACTAAGCTATTACAATATATGTTGTATTTTATAATATATATTTAACAATAATTTCTGTATGGTGTTGTTATTATATGAATTTGGGTGTGACAATAATACAGGAAAAAAAATAAATACATAAAGGATTTATTTATTGATATTATAAAGTATATTTTCGATTAAGAGCGAGTGTTGAACACGATCGAATATATTTTTAATTATTCTAATTAGCTTTTTATTTACGTTAAATTGGCTGAAGTTCTTCCACATTATGTTTCTGTTGGTTGTGTCAAAAGTATAGAAAACTCAGGCATGGTTCTTTGTCTGCATCTATCTTCCCTTCTATATATGATGTTGCTAATGTTGTCATTTGTTTGTCTACCTGGTCTATATACAGCTTGCTCAGCCTTCAATTCATCTCTAGCTTTATAGGATTTAAAAAGTACATAGATTAATTTTAGGAAAAAAAATATCTACAAATTTTTGTGTATAAATACCTTAAATAGTTAAAAAGCAGACAGAAATTAAATTTACCGATGATTTTTTAAATCTATCAAATTTTCCACTATTAGCCACTAAATTCAAAATTAACTCACTAGATTTATATTTGATTCTGCTAGATTTAGTAGAAATTCCACGAATTTGCGACACTGTTTAAGCAAAGTAAATACAAGTAATATATTACCATATTCTTGCAAAAGTCACTGGCATTTTCGAGAAATCTGGAACAACTGCACCTGGTGGTTTGAAATTACAATAGTATATATCTGTAACGAAATCTACAAACTTTTATGCTTTCGTTTTAGCAACTCCAATTTGTTATTGGAACTTACTATTGACTATGTGATGTAATGCAATTAATTAAACATTATTATACATATACATAATTGATTATTATGTTTTCACAAATAATTAACACGTTAAAACTACAAATAAAGCAGGTAATTTTTAGATTAGAGCTTATGTGTGAAGATAAACTTTTATTACAAAAACCTGAAGGAATCAGGAAATTTTAATCATTTCGAATTCTGTATTTTTTTTGTATGACCTGTTTTTTGAATTTCATTCCTAAAACAACAAATATATATATTCCATTATTGGTTTTTAGGGTTTATACCATACTAAATCCTGGAAAAATGGGCGCTTGTTCATTCATTGTTCTAATTCTATACATTTTTTGACGGGACGCACTGTGCTGTGCTGTGACGGGCTAATGTGCGATAATCTTAAAAAACAAGTGTTACAATGGCGTCGTAACAACACGTTATTCAATGTACGAGTATTACAAAAGTAATTGTAACACGCGTGTTATAACTATTACCATTATGATTCAAATATTCTCTATAGTCATGGAATTTTTCTTTCGTAAACTTTAAGTTTGGTAAAGTTTTGAAAAGGCTCAGTTTAACTTATTCTGCGGCGTGTGTGTGCTGCAGGTTTGTACATTATCTTGTATACTTTTAGTGCCTCCTGAAGATGTTATAAAATAAATGAAATATCGAGGTATTTATTTAGTTTGACTTGACAGACCGAATACTCGAATATTACCTTAATTGTTCAAAGAAAGTTGTAAAGGAAATGTAAAGTTAACAATTGTATTTAAGTTTTAGGTTAATAAAGTTAAATACAATTGAAATCAATTTTTTTTTAAAAAACTAAATACAGTTGCTAACTTTCAATTTTCTGTACAGTTAAAAAAAAGAATATAATGGATTGCCCAGCTAATATTTTTTTTATTAATAACAAATAAAAACTTTTATTCTTAAATCTGCCTTCTCTTTACAGATACCTGTCCTTCTATGTTTAATGATATTAAAAAATACAATCCTGCTTCGCTAGATAGCTATGAGCTTATGAATTTGCCCGATATGTTTCGAATTCACTATTGCAGAACGGGAGTATTAGTAATCTCCCCTCTTTTTAACCAATGAGTAGTTATATTTATATTTTTATTTCAGCAATAGGTAGGTTGCAGTGGAGGCTGTCCGTGTTACGCCTTGTAAATCAAAAACTTGTATATTATTACACTTTTACTTGATTAAATATTAAATTTATAGTCTAATTTTAATCATTTAATGTACCTTTTTTATTAATAAAAAACAGCGTAAATATCAATAACATGCACAATTTATTATCCAATATTATATCAAAAATATATAAAGAGTATAAGAACTCTTACTCAATGTGAGTACACTTATTTGGAATGTTTAAATCAAATATCAACTACTATCCAGTATATTTTGGATTCTTAAATTCTCAAAATAACTTTTAAATCTCCCACTATCATAAGATGAATTCACCAATAATGCTTACCAACCTCTACATACTAAAACTTCAATTTTCAACTGTCATTTACAAATATGAAGAATAACCTCGAAGTTTTCGAAATGTTAAATACTTATTTACACAGAAATTTAAACATTAACTAGATAAAATACCTCGAATATCAGCTTGTATACACCTCAAAGTATTCCAGAATGGAGTTTTCATCGCAGTGACAAACTAAAGATGTCAGAAAAAGATCCATGTTATGCGGTTTTTAAATTATCAAAGATATGTAAAATTATAGTGAAGGCTTCTTTCACTTTTAAGTCAAAACAAAATAGTATGTTGTTTGAAACTGTCAAAAACGCACTGCGCTTAGATCTTTTACATGTTTAATTATTAAAAAAGTTGGCTATTTCATTTTTTGTTTGTCTTCTTTACTTTTAATTGTTATTATACATTATTATCATTAGTAGCGTTGAAACAGTTTTCTTATATTTAGTTCTAAGTATTAGATAATATCTCACCATGATATTTTTTCATTTGGAGAAATGCGATATGTTGGGAGCATATATTGTATGTGGCAAAAATTCAATAAGGGCTGTCGAATATTATGCAGAACAGTATCCTTTACGACGGCAGCCAGATCGACGTTACTTTCGAAAACTTTACAGACAATTTCGGCAGCACAACTGCTTATTTAAGAAGAAAAGAGCAAAGAAAAATACCATTATCGACGAGGAGGTAGAAATTACAGTGTTAGCATATTTTGAAGCCCATCGCGAATTTTCCATTAGAGATGCTACTAAGGAATTGAGTTTAAGTTACGCGTCAGTTCAGAGAATTTAAAAAAAAAACATGAATATATCCCATTTAAGTGCCGAACCTTACAAACATTACAACCAGGAGATTCGAATATGAGGTTGGCTTTCTGTGAATGGTTTATTAATTTTTTTGATGAAAATTTGAATGGAGCACAATGTATTTTCTGGAGTGATGAAACAAATCTCTCCAATAGAGGAATCTTTAATAAGAAGAATGAACACTACTAGTCGCAAGAAAATTTATTAATGATGCGTCCACATGCTGCACAAGTTCGATTTAGTTTTAACGTCTGGTGAGCATTCATTGGTTCGACAGTCGTTGATCCAGTGTTCTACAATGGTACATTGACAGGAAAGAGATATCTGGAATTTATTCGTACCGTTCTAGAGGATTTCCTTGCTAACGCCAATTAACTTATGCGCCAAAATTTGTACTTTAAGCAGGATGGTGCTCCGGCACACAACTAACGCATAGTTTATAACTATTTGGACACCATCTTTGCCGATAAATGGATTGGTACAAATGGGCCAATTCCTTAGACTTTTTTCTTTGGGGATATTTAAAAGATCAGATATACAGAACCCGGTACAACAACGTGAACGAATTGCAAAAAAAGGTTAGGGAGGTTTTCCGCCAATTGGATGGAAGAACAATCTTAAGAGCTACCCAGAGTATACTCAAGCGGGCACGAAAATGTATTGAGAATGAAGGATACCTTTGCAGTATTTATAAACTATGCATTTACTTTTTCCTTTTCAATTTAATTTCAACGGCATTATTTTAAAATGTAATATGTTAAAATAAACATTAACTACAAAGACATGTATGTGTTTTGTTAAAAGTTGATTCTTTATACTGCTTTACATTTTACAAAATAAAAACCACCATAACTTCTTTATTATTCGTTTTAAGACAATATTGTATTGATACTTTTGCATCATAAATTAAAATATCTTTCATTTTTTTAACAATATACAGGTGTTCATTTTAAAAAAATATACAAATGTCAAAATTTCTTGGGAATGCGTCATTCAATTGGTTTTCCCCCCTATATTGCATATTAATCAGCGTTAAAAACCCTAATACTTTGCTAATTAACCTACTTTCTAGAATCAATAATAACAGAGATAGCAATGGTGCGCACTTAATTTGAATCAGCCTGTATATAAAATTCAAACAATTTTTTCATCTCGTCCGCTACCACCAAGAATACAAGACGATTGTATTGATTGACGATTGACTTTTACTGCAGAAAATTATAAAGCTGACAATTCATGAATTGTAATAAAATAATAATAAAACATTTTGAATAAGTAAAATTGAATTATTAACTGTTTCTTGTCGACAAAATATTGACAGGTGCATTACGTCAATGTCAAAGTTGTATTTGAGCGCAAAATTTGAATTTAAATTCTCACAACTTATATATAAAAAAAAAAAAAAAAACAGTAAATTGCATAGTTTAAGTCGTTTCCTAAGAAATATGCATCATTTATTTTGTATCTTCTCAATGTTTGCATTGCAGATTATATCTGTACACCTATATGATCGAATTTCGATTGAATTTTCTTCTGTAACAGTGGACAAATCGACTGCATCGACGGGGCAACCCCACTTTCGATCTTTGCACAAGAACAAACCGCATTATCGGCAAACATATACGCACTTACTTCAACATTGCGACGATTACGAGCGCGTAAAAGTCTGCGTAGCCAAGTGCAGGTGTTAAGTGGTCGTCCTTAGGTGCATATAACAGAAGAACATCACGATTTTCCCGGACATCTCGTTATTTCTTTTTTATTCGACGGTGTTGTCCGCCCTTGACTCGGAGGAATCGCCAATACGAATCGGTAGCTCATAAACGTACCCCGGTTTTATCAAAAGCGTTCCTTAGGTATATATATATATTAAGTTGTGTTTGTTCTTGCAAGAGTTCTTTCTCCGGATTTACCCTTTCGTGTCGGTTAGTTAGTTCCGAGATATTTCTTTGTTCAGGATATTGTTATTTTGTTAGATGGAGGCAGTTCACAAGGTAAGCTGCAATTATTTTTGCATTAACCCTAGGTGGTGATTGTGATTAAACCGTGCTTATGGTATTGTTTAGGTATGTGTGCGTGTTGATTGTTTTCACTTTTACTTTGGTAACGAATTAACTGATTAGTTATTGTTACGAAATGTACAATGCAATAACGCGAAATGAATTTGAATATAAGCAAATTAATATTAGCCTGGTTATCTTTGAGCTTTTGTTTTGTTTACATTTTTTTTTGGTAGTTTTTTTTTGTAGTTGCTTTTATTTTGTTTATTTATACATAGGTATCTTTTAAGCAAGGTTAATTTGATGTTTATTTATAAATAGTTGAAGTAATCTTGTTTACAGTAAAATAGGAAAAGCCAATTGAAACAAAGGAAATTAGATAAAGAGGCAAAATGAAAGAGTAGTCTTTTTTTTATACCAAGCTTTCGATCTTTATTTGAGATCTTCTTCAGGGCTGCACAAAGAAATTGAACAATGATAACAATTAAATTTAAAATAGATTTTCTTTTAATAAAATACTTACTAATTAGTTGACATTAGTTGAAGGTAGCATCTTCAAAATAATATAAAATGAACTTTTCTGAAAGTCATAGTTGGTTGATAACTTTTATGTTAAAATAATCAAGTAAACGTTGCAGAAAACAATATTATATGTGAATGAAAATTTGAAATTAAATGTGAAACTTTTTTTCACTATGTGGCTTGACACGTGTGACGCACTGGCGTTAAATTAGGATGATAAATCCTTAAAAAGGAAAAGGGTTATGGAATTAAGGAGAACAAAGTTACGTTAATGAATCAAAAAAGGGGAAAAGAAAAATGAAAAAATAAATGGAAAGCTTGGACTACTTGTAAGTCATCAGGAGATTTTTTTTTTAGGTTAAAATTGTAAATATATATATATATATATATAATTTCAATACAAAAATATTTTTACATCAACCTATCAGCACATGGCTTCATTTTATTTACTGCCTGACGGAATGGATTATTGTTTTGATAATTACCAAACTTAATTTTAATGTGACTTACTGCAAAAAAAATGCTTCCATTTTTTCATAATTATTCGAGGAATAGTAAACGATTCCATTATTTTGATAATTAATTAAGTTTAAAAATAAAAATGCTTAATTGTTCTTTTTGTTTTTAATATTTAAATTATTACTTGGCAAGTATAGAGTGTGTCTCCGGACTGCGTTAGTTAGTTATAAATATAATTAACAAAAAAAAAACCAACATTTTGGGATTTCGACCTGCTTGGTATCACAAATATTTGAAAATTTTTAATTCGTTAAAAATTAAGACAGCTACGAAATATGTGAGCGTATTTTCTATTCAAATAAGGTGGCTTTGTTGTGTAAAATTGTTAAAATTACAAAGCCTTGATTCTGTGTAAAATACCAAAGAGGTCAGTTCGGTTTTTACTAAATATGAACACTGAGAGAAAAATTTACTTAAAAATAAGAAGCCTTGATAATATGAAACAAATGTAGATTTTGGAGATTGCTTAACATACGTGTATGTGCAGCCCAGAAAAATATTTGGACCTGTTTTAAAGGAATAATATTACATGGTGTGCCACAAGGTTGCGTTCTGGGACCCGCACAATTTTAGGTATGTACTGTAGAAAATATTGTGCATGAGGATGATTACGTGTGTCAGTTTAAATATTAAATCAGTAAGTACTGCTACAAATTAATTAACCAACTTTACACACAATTGATAAATGGATGGTTTGAAATGCATTAATAATTAATGAAAAAAAAAATTAAGGAACTGTATATTCTCATATCAAAACTAAGCTTCTTCCATTATTATATTTCTACATAAAATAGATGCGTTCAAAATAATTAGACTTTTTATTTCGGAAATAAAATTGAAAATTATCTAAATCTTGATGATCCTCAGATTTTATCATCCTTGTATTGCTGTTTTACTAGCAATAAAAAATGATTGATAAATTTGGAAATGGAAGTATTATTTAAAGATCATTATTAAATATAAAAAAACATAAGAACTTGGTATAAGTAGTGCAAAGCTGCCGTTTGGATTCTGCCACATTTAAAAATGGCGGCGGACTATTTAGCAGACCGTTTTTTTTAAGCACACAGCGCGCATTCTAGTCTTTTTGTACGAAAAGTTTAAAAAATTAAATATTACCATTCCAAAAAAAATGACTATCATAAATCGAATTCTTTTCTTACTAATAAAATTTTGATTATACCAGTTGATTATTTATTTAAACATTTTATGCGATATTATATTATTATATAATATGTAATAACGGAGGTATGATTCGAGACGTTTTTTGCTAGTCATCCTGTATGTGCTTATATTTGGAAAAACATTGATTTACGGCTATTATAATTGATACCAAACCAATGTTTGGTAGACGTTAACTAATTATTTAATACATCATACTAAGTGTTCCTATTTATTGAACATTATATTTCATAAGTAAATCACGTCCAAATATATTATTGAATGGTTACAACAAAGTGAAAATCATTGTGTTTATATATGTTATTTGCTATTACAAATTGCTATCTGACTTCTTCCACAATTTGCACACCATATTTTTATATTTTATAATTTGCATACTAATTTTTTGTTACTCTTTCATGAATTCGTCATAACATATGCAAAGATTGCAAGCTTCTTCCAGTAAGAAATTACTAACGAATTATTGTATATTCTGCTAATTACTGTAATAATTCGTTAATAGTTGTCATAATATAATTTTGATTTGATAATTGGTTTAATTTCAACTGCAGCAACTATAATTTTTTTGTTTTAGATTGTATGTAAATATAAAACTTTTTTTCAAATACGTATTTGAATTCAAATATAAAATATTAAAGAATTTATAAGAGGAAAGGTACAGCACATGTCGACATTTGTGATTAGAATACAAATGCTTTTTACTATCCATTGAAGATTTTCAGAAACATAACAGAAGCAATTTAAAGAATACAAATAAGTTAGAAGAACGTTTTTCAAATATGAGGTTATACAGTGGATAGCAGATATATGCTAAATATAGCTAAAACATAAATAAATATAATTACGAATACAAATACATGAGTGTTTGCATTTACATGGTGTAATGTATAAATAGAAGCTTTGGAATTGCGTTTGTACATGTCGAATACTGTATTCGATTTATATTTTATGTTGTGACAAGTACAAGTCCTATATGTCCTATATAGTTCTATATGATTCTCTCAATATAAAAAAATATATAATATTATTTTCAATCAAAAACAAAATAAACATTGCACTGCTAAGAAAATTTGTCTAATACGAAAAAAAAAATCGATATTTATTAAGAATTTTCCCTTAAAAATAATTAATCTTTTAATAATTGGGCGTTTAAATTCCTATTTGAAAGATTCAACGTACTTTCAGAACAAGTCACACATTTATAGTTAAGACCAAAAGTTGGCAGAAGGTTGCAGAAATCGCGAATAATAGCACATTAATAAATATAAATCTAATCTAGAATGTTTTAATATGATGTTCACTGTAAAATGTAAAAATTGCTTATTTACTTCTTCTATTTTCTTTATCATGTCTCCATTAGACAGTTCTTCTGTGTTAAATCGTATTTTTGGTATTTTTGTCGTTGGCTTTGTTGGCATTTCCTGTTTCAATTTTACCATGACTAGGATATGATCAAAGTTTATTTTTGTATCTGTAATGTTTCGATCGTGTTTATTTTCTATTAGGAGATGATCAATCTAGTCGCTTTCTAGTCATTTATAGATGCTTTGTGATTGAATGCAGTGCTTCTGATTTTTAAATTATTTTCTTCCTCTTTTCGTTGTTCTCTTAAGTGTCTACTTTTACCTCCTGTTATACTTGTATGTACTTATTCTCTGTCGATTTTTGCAATTATATCTCCAATTAATATTTTTAGATCGTAGTTCAGTAGTCTTTCGCTTATAACTCCTACCTCTTCATTAAACGCGTTTTTATCTCTTAGGCTCTTGTCCTCTGTGCGCGAGTGAACGTTTAGAATTATTAGCTTCCAATACTTGCAGCTTAATTTTACACATTCTATCTGAGATCACCTCAACATTTATTACCGCTTCCCTTCAGCTCTTTATTTATAATAAAACCAACTCCAAAGCATCTTCCTCCTTCACCGTTATTAAAGGTCGTGCTTATTTCTATTTCTTTTTGCTTCGTTTCTTGCAGTGAACGCTGATTGCAGTGAACGAAAATTGCAGAGATTAAGAATAAATTATAAAGTAATGAAATTGGTAAAGCTAATAAAGGACTACAATGTTTCAGGAAATAGCATGGCGTCTCATCAGAGCCTATTAATAACCATTAACCAATAACATTATTTTTTTATTAATTTATATAGAAAACGGATTCAATTTAAACGCAGGATAATAATTCTGTTGAGTTAATGAACATAGAATACACATAATAAATACATAAGTATCTTATATAAATCAAATAAGCTGTTGGGAAACGGCACAATATATCAATTATTTTAATTTATTTTACAAAAACGTTTCGATCATTACATCATCTTTTCCAATTTGTATTTACTGAAAACCCGTTTTGAAGATTATGTTATATTTTAATTGTATATACTACATAGTACATATAATCATGTTTGTTTAAAAATTTCATCGTTATACTTTAAATTATAACCTATAGTGCCTAGACATTAGATTTATTATTTGCATAAGTATCTTAGAACTTTATTTTAGTATTGGGGTATCTTCCAGGGCACTTTATAAAAAGATTATATTTTTTTTAACCCATAATTTATATTTTGATTATATACAACATTTTACTAAGTAATTAGTATTTATCTGATCAACTAAACCAACTTGACTAATTATTAATAAACACCATGCACAAAATTTTTCCAACTGCTTAATTACTTTCAAACGATTTCTCGTTTCTTCGTGGTGCGATTATGTTAATTACTTGTTAATAAGTTATTCTAATAAACACCACTAACTCTTTTTCTTTTTTGGTAAACTTCCCACATTCCGGGACAATGCCGCGTTCTTAAATTATCATAAGTAGCCATCCACAATTTCACATAAGGTATTTACACAACCAAGACCAACACATATGTGCGACCTTACGTTATATAATTTCAACAATAAGATATATAAGATTTGTTTGCTTCTGACTTTTTTCGAAATATTTTATTCTAATGACTAGTTTAAATTCTGTACGTACCTAGGAGCAATGAGCAGATAAAGAAAAAAAATATTTACAATAATGTATATGTGATATTATATGGAAGCCGGATTTGTTATTATGAAATTAAATGAAACGCAAAGAAATTATCATGGCAAAAATTAGTTACCTACTTGACACCGATGAGTAACTATAAGCAAATTTCTTTGTGCTAATAATTACTCATCTTTTCTTGTTACAACAATTTACGATTATTTAAGAAATTGTGTAACTGTCACGTCTTATTACTCTTTCCAAAAAGTTAAAAATAGCATGAATTTTAAAGGGTTTATTCCTTCAGTATATATAATTTCATTTTCTTTTCAGTTGTTAGTCGTTTGAATTTTATTTTTTGATAATGTGAATCAACTTGCATGAGAATTTTGTGGTTTTACGTTTGTCAAGTGTAATAGTAAAAGTTGCGCTCAAACTTTTGTAAATAAAAACAAGTAAAGTCTATAACCTCACCTTAAAGCCAAAAAGCCAATATAGTGCATTTCAAGATATAATAATATTATTTTTGGCATCTATAATGATTTTATTGCACCTTACAACGTATGAATGGAATAGCTTTAAAGGTTCCCCTCTTATCCCATAGTGCTCCTACTTATTTATTAAGATTTGATTATTGACGGATAGTCACAAAATTATTGGTGGTTTTAATTGCAAAAATCACACAGAAAAAGAAGAAAAAGTTGAAATGGATAATTAAAATGATTAAATTAACAGCTACAAAACTAACAGTAAACAAAAGTCAAACCAGTCAAGTATGAAAGAAACGTTATACTAGCAAAACGTTAGTAAGCGAACATATGGTACAAAAAAAAATAATTGTTAGTTATTATTGTAGAAAGATATGCAGAATAATAACAGATAATATTCATAACATTGAAAATACATAAAATAATTTCCATTACAAATTACAATGCTACAGCTCTTGCACAGCATCATCATCTAGATGGACATGAATTTGAGTTTGATAACATTAAAATCTTAGAAAAAAAAACAAAAAAATTTAAAGGCCGATTCACACTATCGGTCAGGTCACGGTCAAATCAAATATTGTTACATGCATTTTGTATTGTTTGACTTGACCGTGACCTGACCGATAGTGTGAATCGATCTTAAAAGAAATATTTAACATCGAAAAATCCAAAAATGCTATTATTGAGAAGATATCAATTCATTAAGTACAATTTATAGCAATTTAATTAAAAAATAGGGAAAAACTTGCCTTTGTCTCACCATGAAATTAAAAAGTTTTATATAATAAACTTCTTATTGTTTAACAATATCTAATTATCATCTTATAATTAACTCAAATCAATTGTGTGAGTGCTATTCTTTTTTATCATTTGCATATTCCGATCTTTTTTTGAACTACAAATCCAAAAAAAATGCTAGTACGTCTTGCCCGATTTTGTACGTAAATACGAACATCGTTAGAATTTCTTTCCATCTTTAAATATTTTTAACAGTTGTATAAAAAATAAAAAAAAAATTAATTGATTTAAAATTTTCAATGGCATGTCAACGATAGGACTTACTATGGCACAATTTTATTTTTATTTTAACGACCAATATTATATTGGATAAGCACACGATATTCTTTAAAAGAAGTGTAATGGATAAAAAGAAAGACACAGGTAAATTATTAAATTGCTAATCTTTTTTGTCACTTTTAATTGTAACCTTGTCTCACGGTTTTAGCCCACTTGAAAATGTCGAAAATAACTTGACGAAACGTCGCACAGTGGCCCCGATTGCGTTCGTAGCGCGAAATAATTGCCGTTTATGTCTAAATCCGGTCCCCATTTTATATATTTGTAATCTTCGCAGTTGTGATAGTACTATTGTACAGGTAATAATATTAATAATAATGTTTATTGATATTTACTCAGGGACAACATAAACCTTTGATTTTTATTAATATTAAATAGGACAACACTGAAAATAGAAAGATATTTATAAAAATCAAGAGATTTGAGATAAATACCTTTGCACTACTTTTGTATTAGTTGGTATTGATGTCGGGTTAGTATAGCGTTAATAATTAACGATTGTCCTTCGGGTATATTTCGTGGTGGAGGTAACATCATTCAACAGCTATGCAGCCAAACGATTACTATTGCCCAAATGAGATTCAGTTGCAAAAACTTGTGACGTTGATATCGCATCACACCTTTTTTCGCCTAAACTACATTCACCAAATGCTTTTTGTGGCCTACCAAATAACCAAATTGTTATTTAGTAAATTGACTTCTTTTGGACCGTACTACCAACAATAGCACCAGCAAGTTTTACTTTCTGATCTAATCATCTCCTTATTTCTTGCTATAAATCCTTTCACGTTGCGAAAACTTGGTTTCCAACGAAATTGTATCTTTTTCTTATAACATTAGTTATTAATAATTTATCAGCTTCTTGTTCATTTATAGTTTCTTCCGTAAATACACTGTTTAAACTTATGTACTAGCGTAGATCTTTTTAAATTTTTGTGTTTGTGCTAAGGCTATATTGACTATAAATTATGGCCCCATAAGATAACAGCAAAGGGTAATTTTAATTTTAAATTGTTTGTAATACACAATGAAAGTAGTTTTAGTAAATCAGCTGTCATTAATAACAATGAAATCAAACACCGACGATGATTTATGAAATACGGTGTATCATACATACGATGATATATTGGTATCTTGTTAGCCTAGACCGGTTCCGTGAATAAAGAAAATATTGCGATGCCGTAGCAACATATTAAAAGTGCCAACGTAAAGTTTTACGTCAAAATGTCAAACCAAAGTTGCGCAATAAAATTTGAAAAAAAGAACGTCGACAGAAGTTGTGAAAATCGCAACATTGGAGTATCGAGCTATCAAGTAACTGTTTTTGAAAGGGTTAAGAGGTAAGCTGATTTACGAAGATACATTTAATACACTTGGCGATCAATATCCTTCGTATGCCATCGCGAAAAATTGGATTGCGAGCTTCAAAAGGAGCAAATTTTCCATTGAAGATGAACACCGATCGGGAAAGCCAGTTTCTGTGTGCGTTCCCGAAAATATTGATGCAGTTCATGACATGATTTTGTTAGACCGTCGAATTGGGCTAAAACAAACATCTGAGTATTTCATATGAACGCGTGCATCATACAATTTACGTCGATTTGAACGTGAGAAAAATTTCTGCAAAATGGATCCCCAAATGTCTGAATGTTAACCAGAAGCGTGCAAGGGTGGAAGCATTGCGTTTGATTTGTGCTCGGGTTGAAAAAGATGCAGACTTCTTAAGCCGTATTGTTACTAAGGATGAAACTTGGGTATATTTGTACGACCCAGAAACAAAAACAAATCGATGGAATGGAGATCTGGTTCTCCAAAGCCTAAGAAGTTTCGTGTTCAAAAGCTACTGGAAAAGTTCTTACTTCAGTTTTTTTGGGATTGCCACAAGTAATCATGATTGTTTTTCTGTATAAGGGCAGAACAATAACTGGGAAATATGATACGACGTTCCTGACCACTCTACGGCAAGAAGTTAGGAAGAGAAGACACGGGAAGTTGTCCCCAAAGGTGTTTTGTTTTTGCAGGACAATGCTTCTGTACACAAATCGCATGTTACCATGAAAACAATTTGTGATTTAGGGTTCGAACTCCGTCTATCATGTCTTTCTTCAACTGAAAAAAAGTTTAAAAGGTCGTACATTTTCTTCCAACGAAGAGGCGATAGAAGTAGTGGAGACCTGGTTTGCAGATCAAGATAAAAATGTCTTTTTGAAAGGTCTAGGGGTGTTGCAGGTTCGTTGTAATAAATGTATCCAATTCTGAGGAGAGTATGTTGAATAATAAAATATTTTGATTTTCAAATTTTATATATTTCCATAGTAGGTTAAGAATTTTTCAATATATCCTCGTACATTACTTACCATAACAATGATATTGCGAAAACATTCTGAAACCAAAGAACATGGCGGATTGTTCTCAAAAGGGGGATTTGTATAAGAACACGGTACAAATAATACGGTATGCTTACGCGCATATGGAAGTTACGTTACATAGGAGCATAAATAGCGCCACATATATAATTATTATTATATTAAAATCGATTTCGACCGTGAGGGTTTTGTTATTGCGAAAGGTAAGTTTAGAAAATCCGGACGGGGTTATGGAACATATTTTAAAAGCTTTAAGGTGTTTTCATGATTCAATTTTCTAGAAAAACCATGAAAACACTTTGTAAACACACACGAAATTCGTTACAATTGTAGAAATAAACACGAGCGCTACTAGATGGCGACAAGATAGATAAAGTAAATTTCAACTTAAAACGGCCTTTTTTAAAGCAAAGCTGCATTTGAATTACATTAATTGGTAGTTGTGAATAATTTGGATTTTAACTTTTTGCTATACATCATACATATATTTTATTGTTTTCGATACGCTCCTTAATGACGTCATCTGACCAGCCTTGACGAATTTGAGATTCAAAACGAGCATACCGTATTATTTGTACCGTGGTATAAGAATAGAAAAATCAACTGTTGTCACTTTTGTTTATTCCGTGACCGCACTCTTTAAATGAGAGATCAGACAACCATTACCAAGGAAGTTGCAATAAAGCTATAATTGGTGTTAAAAGTGATATCCTCATATCTTGAAATGCAGTATATAAACATTAACTAGATCATTACGTAAGGATTTTTATGAAGATTTGTGCGAAGCATTTGTAAACGCCAAAAGAATTAAACAACTCCAGTTTGTGACAATTTTTACATGAATATACAAGTCGTTATATTCCTAACTCATCTACTATCAGGAGATTTTACGTAGGTCAAGAATGTGACAAGACAATGGCTGCAATTAAGACAAAACTTTCAGAAAACTATCTTTGAGTTAGACATATGAAACCACGTATGTACCTAAAGGGTCGATTGCGAAACGTTATTGTCGGCATATTGAACACGAATCAACCATACGAGGTTTCTAGTTCATTACACCAAATTGTTAACGCGGAAAGAATCTGCAATTTAGTACAAAATGTTTGTGATAAAGTCTGTACTGGTGATGTTTCCAAAATATTATACCGTCATGTTAAAGGCAGGAAAATGATCAAAACAATAGTTTTAACAACTTTCCAATAATGCATGCATGATATAACCAACTTCATCATCTCTAGCAACAGTGACAAAAATACTTCAAACCGCGGTACTGGTAATGCTGCAAACTTCTCCTAGATCCCTTACCACAGG
Source organism: Protaetia brevitarsis (assembly GCA_004143645.1). NCBI lineage: Eukaryota > Metazoa > Arthropoda > Insecta > Coleoptera > Scarabaeidae > Protaetia > Protaetia brevitarsis. Next base: position 101,406 of record RXPK01000437.1, on the reverse strand, counting down.
TGGTGAGTCTAGGAGTCTAGGAGAAGTTAGCAGCTCTAGCAACAGTGTTTCAAGTTTCTCAAAATCTGTTTGGTAGGACCAACATGCCTTGTCATTTTATGAGCAATTCTGCCTATTTGCTTGTAGTTTTAGTCTCTGGTTAAATATCATCACCAGATATTTAAAATCATTGGAATATTCTAGTTGTTCAGCCCTTAGAAGAACTTTGCCCAAATATATTTTCTTCCAGTTTGTGAATGGTAAAACTATATCTTTGACAGTGTTCACTTGAAGCATCGTGCAGCATCTGGAAGAGATTATCCACAATCAGGAATCACATTATAGGGGCAACATCCTCTCTGAGGGCAGCCGACCTCCGTCCTAAAGATTTGTAATTTAGTGCCCAACTGTGCAGATATCTTACCATCTTTCAGCCTCGAGCATCTCTACCTGATGGTAGGGATTGTATAGCTCTTGTAGCTTCCTCTACGTCAATGAATGCACACAAAACGATCCCCTTGTTACTAAAGGTTCCTTCTAGAATCTTTACTAGTATGTATAGGACCATATCAGTGGATTTACCTTTTTGGTAAGCATATTGATGCATATTGTCTACAACTCTTTCCATTATTTTCAATAGCAAAGACGATAGACTAATAGGTCAATCGGGTTTTGCTTCCTCTGAAGGTTTGATGACAGGCTTTTGGGCTAAAAACTACCTTTATGTTCCTCCAGACTTATGGAAGATGGCTTACTAGTTTGGAGAGAGTGTATTTTTTTTTAGCAAACTGCACAGAAAAAAAGGATTTTTTCTTTCAAAGAAATATTTCTTTGTCGTTATTTAAAAAAAAACATTTTTTTTTCAGTCAATACGTATCTTTTAATTATTACAATGAAAGAAACGAGCCTCTTAAATAGCGATAAAGAAATATTTCATCGATTTAAAGAATCCTTTGTATCTGTGTGGGAAATACATCATTCTATCTAGCAGATTCGTAAGGTCTGAATAAGTTAATTGCTCACTTCAATTTTTTTTTCCGAGCGAAGATAGTTGTCGATGAACTTTCCTTACGGCCATAAGGTAAACGTATTTCTCCAGTGATCTAAATATAGTCATTGATATTTTCATAAGCTACTAATTTAGTGAAATTGTGATTTAGTGTGTCAATAGATTCAAGCCTCCCATTCCATTTGGATTGTCCTTCAGAATTCTTTGTAGTTCGGATGCAAGGCCATTTTCTGTCTCTTCTCGCAGAAGCTTTCCGAAGTATTCCCGTTATTGTTGTATTTTGTGAGGATATTTTGTATTTTTTTCCAATACCCAGAGCATTTGGCTCTATTAAACATTTTCTTTGTTTTACTTCTGTGTAAGCTTAAGTTCGTTATTTCGCCAAAGCGTAAGGCTTTTGTTTTAACTACTTCCGTTTGATTTAATTGTTGTTTTTTGTATACTGATTGCGGTTTAATCTATATATCTTGTGGTACTAGAACTTATTAGGTATGTATATTATTATATTAAATACCAAAGCTACATATTTGATATTAGAAGAGAATTCCTTTGCGGTGGTTTGAAAGGTATTTGATAAATTATAAGCAAAAAGTAGGGATCAACGAGTATTCATCTTGCTTGCACACTGTTGTATGTGGAGTACTGTGGAGATCTATACAGGGTATTCCACGTAACTGGTTCATTAAAAGTTTATTATGTTTTATTATTTACTTATATTTGAGATTTTGGCACCAGTATCTGTTCGATTGGAACTATAAATGCAAAATACCTTAACCAAAATATCACTTCTGGTTGACCGGAAATGGATGTCAACTTTCTTATTTTAAATACAATGATATAATTTTTTATTCATTTTTGGAATCTACAACTATAAATACGTCAGTTTTCATTAGCTGTTCCTATAGCTACATGTTGCCGTTTTTGAGTTATTTAAGTTTTTCTTTTTTTTTAGTCATAATCATTGCATCATTGAGAAATTAATATCTCGCTTAATACTGCTAAGTAGAGACTCCAAATTTGCTATGTTATGAATGTAGATATTACTCTAAGAAACGGTAAGCACACTTTACATTCTAACATACAGGGTGTTCAAAACTGAGGAACAAACTGACATATCTTCAAATGCAGAAAACTCATTTTTTTAAATAGAACACCCTATATTTTAATTCGGAATTAAGAAGTAAATATCATCCCCTATCACTTTATATCAGCATTCCCTATACCTTTCTTTAATAGATTTTGAGATATGAGCGACTTTTTGTTAAACAGACTAAGTAGCCCTATCTTTAAATGTTTGCAGCTGGCTCTGAAATGGATTCACGTCAAATTCATGTATTATTTTTGAATAACCATACAAGAATGTTTGTTCGAATAGTCATTTCTATTAATATTGCATGTACGAAAGTGTAATACAATGATATACATCAAACACTTTTAGTTAGTCATGAATTTGACATTAATCCATTCAGAGCCAGCTACAAACACACAAAGTAGGGCTACTTAGTCTGTTTAACAAAAAGTGGTTCATATCTCAAAATCTATTAAAGATAGGTATAGGGAATGCTGATATAAAGTGATAGGGAATGATATTTACTTCTTAATTCCGAATTAAAATACAGGGTGTTCTATTTAAAAAAAAAAGAATACTTAGTCTGTTTAACAAAAAGTCGCTCATATCTCAAATTCTATTAAAGATAGGTATAGGGAATGCTCATATAAAGGGATAGGGGATGATATTTATTTCCTAATTCCGAATTAAAATACAGGGTGTTCTATTTAAAAAAAAATGAGTTTTCTGCATTTGAAAATATGTCACTTTGTTCCTCAGTTTTGAACACCCTGTATGTTAGAATGTAAAGTGCGCTTACCGTTTCTTAGAGTTATATCTACATTTCATAACATAGCAAATTTGGAGTCTCTACTTGCAGTATTAACCGAGATATTAATTTCTTAATGATGCAATGATTATGACTAAAAAGAAAAGAAAAACTTAAATAACTCAAAAACGGCAACATGTAGCTATAGGAATTGCTAATGAAAACTGACGTATTTATGGTTGTAGAATCCAAAAATGAATGAAAAATTATATCATTCTATTTAAAATAAGAAAGTTGACATCTATTTCCGGTCAACCGGAAGTGATATATTGGTTAAGGTATTTTACATTCATAGTTCCAATCGAACAGATACTGGTGCCAAAATCTCAAATATAAGTAAATAATAGAACATCATAAACTTTTAATGAACCAGTTACGTGGGATACCCTGTATAATAAGTCTGAATGGAAAGAACATTTTTTGATTGCATTTGAATATTTATCCATTTAAGCATTTGGAAACTTGTTATTTTTTTCTTGGGCTGTTGTGAATTGAATGTCTTTACTTAGTTGCTCTTTGAATTACCACAATTACATAAACGTATTCTCCAAAATCTATATAATATACATATCAATCATCTTTTATTGCAGATGACAACAGTGCCGGACTGGTATTCCGGTAAAACATGTACTCATCACAGGAGGGACAGGATTCATGGGCAAGGTCCTGATAGAGAAACTATTAAGATCTTGTCAGAACATCGAAAGAATCTACCTCCTAATTCGACAGAAACGCGGCAAAACACCCAAGCAAAGAGCAGAAGAATTGATCAACATTCCAGTAAGTCCAAACCGATCCCTAAAATGCAATGAATTTCTGATCTGCAGATCCCCGTAGCTTTTCGATAAAATACGGTCCTTCCCGAACTGCGAGGCTCTCTTCAAGAAATTGGAATGGATTTCCGGAGATGTGTCTCAAAAATGGTTGGGGCTTTCAGAGGACGACATGATCAAGCTACGCCGGAATGTTGAAGTGGTTTTTCATATGGCAGCCAACGTTAGATTCGATCAGTCCTTGAAGCAGGCCATGACTTTTAATACCGGAGGTACTTTGAATTTGCTTGAGACTGCGGAGACTTTCGAAAGGTTGCAAGCTTTCGTTCACGTTAGCACTTCGTATTGTCACTGTGATCAAACCGTTTTGGAAGAGAAAATGTATGCAGCGCCTCATAACCCTAGGTAAGTGATATTGCGATTCTTATCGTTGAACCCAAGGGAATTAAATTATTTTAAATTTTGAATTACTGTTTTCAATGTACGGGATCCTCTCTTAAGTCACATACAAACTTACACCATGTGTTTTAGAGATGATTTTGAACAAAAACATGGAATACACTTTAGTTCAGTTCCTTTTAAGACGTACATACGCAATACTAAACGAATTTTCTATACATTTATTTTATTACAATTGACATGTATTAACAATGCAATGTTCCACTTCAGGCAATCGGCAAAATCGTCTCAAAAGTTTCAAAACTTGAACTGTGTTATAAAATATGTATATTTCAATAGGTAATAAATACAGCTGTTATATTCAGTGCCGAATATTTCATTTTCATTTTGTTATAAAGAGGAACAGAGCCACGCAGATGACTTGGTTAAGGTATAAACACAAAAAGTGAATGAATTCAGTTTAACAATACCCAGGGTTTAGCTATGGCTTCAACTATTATCAAAGCCTCTCCTAATAGAGTTTTTTTTTTAATGCAGACAATAGGTTTTAATGTTTTATATGACATAGCGAAACCAAAAATTTGTGCAGCTTTACGTCTAAACGTCAAAAGCAATTAAGTTGATATGATTGATGCATATGCTCTAGGCCTATACATTAAACCGTAGGTATATTTGGTGTGGGGGTAATGTTTGTAAATTCTGAAAACATTGAAGATGGTATGTAGTTGAAAAGGAATAGATCTAATTAAGATGACAAAATTAGAGAGCGCTTTCTAGGATAAAGGATACCACAATATATCTGAAAAGTTTGTGGTGAAACTGGTGCATACGGCTACTCCAACCCCAAGCTAATCCAATCTCTTCGGTTTTGTTACGGGGTGCCGGCTAATAGCAATCCCAGTCGTAGGTTCGGGAACAATGAAATCGAAATAATTATAACGATTAGTATATCAATATTAACATATATTTAAAGTTGGTAATTATAAAAGAAATACAAAAGATTTACATTACGGTATCAGCTGATTAAGATGAATACAAGAGTTATTAGTTTATTAAAGCAAAAATATAAATATTATACAATAATTCAAAGAAAAAGAGAATGTACCTTGACTGACTGCGGATGGCCGGTAGATGAGGTGAAGCAGGTGACCTTGGTGTTTGGTCCGTAAATTCCACTGGTAGAGGTGCGGTGGCGAATACGTGCACAATCTGGCCCTAAATAGGAAAGGAAGCTTTAGACAAAAGAAAAATTACTCTTATCAACGACCTAAGATGGAGACCTGACGCAATGTCGAACGAAAGTGTTTAAATAAAAACTTTTTCAAGTGAAGAAACTCGCTGTCGCAAAACACACTCTGGCAGTCCAGGGATAACATAAACAAGCGATTTCTAACTAGCAATAAGTGACTCGCATGAAAGAACCCACTAATATTGAATGACCAAAGAGATCATGAAGACCACATAAACACGTAGCTTCGGTTCGGATAGTCAGCGTCGTCTATCTCATGCGGAAGGAAGTTGGAAATACGTAATCACTAATGAGGCAAATGAATGTTAGAAAATCCAAAAACTAAATGCAATTAATGTGAAAACTGAATATTGATGAACAACAATGTAAAATGCAATACTATAAAAGTTACTTTTAGATGAAAGAAAAAATACTCTTAATCAAAATTACTGATAAAACGAAGTTCGTGTGAATGACGTTCACAATACTAGATGGCGGCACAAGGTTTAAAATTCAATTTAATTTTAAAAAAAGACCATAAAATAAGAAACTGATTCGCGCACTTGGCGGGCAACAGTTTGTAATTGTTTTTTATATTTTTTTATGTATAACTTCGACTCTTCTCTCTTTCCTCATTTCTTTCTGTTATGGCTCTCTTGCATCTATCATCAAACTGTCGTTCCTTCCTTGTAAATATTCGTTTTCTTATGCTGACGTTTATTGCATTCTTCAATCCTTTCTCAATTGTTGCCTACTCATCTTTTATTGTTTTATTTCATAGCTGCCTAGTAAATTCCTTTTTGGAGTTCCTTACCTAATACTATTCTTGCAGCTTTTCAGTATTGTGTATTCATCTATCTTTCTTTCTTTCTTTAGCTTAAACTACTAGCAATTCTTGCTTATGTTTTGCCATAGTTAGTATGTGATCGTCCCTCCATAGCTTATACAATATCTTATTGCTTTAATATCATTGATGTAGCTTATAAATGAAAACGTCATACAATTTTAAAGCGATATTCAACGATCTTCCTAGTGATGGGTTGCTAGGGAGCAAACTGCTATTTTGTAGCAGCTATCAACTGTTAGCAGTTTGTAGCAGCTATTCAATATCAAAAGAAGCTGCTGCTTTTTGTAGCAGTTTCCTGACATAGTATGTCTACTATGTCAGTGCGAATGTTGTGAAATATACATGCATATTAGTAGCAGTATATATAGCAGTAAAGCAGTGTATAAAATGTAGTGGTGTATAAAATTGCTTCTTTACGCTAGCAGCTACAACCTGCTTCTGTAAATGTTTCTAAATATGTTGTGTAATGGGAGTATCGTGCGTCAGTTTGGATTAGAATTTTGTCGTATAGGGTATTTAGATCGTCTTGATGACTTTGGGAGGCGTGTGGTGCAGAAGCAATTAATTTTTTTTAATGATTAAATTAATTATTTTTTTACATCACCGGTGAGGAATGGAGGTAATAATAATTTAAATGAGTAAAATGATTTTTAATTTTTTGATAATTTATTAAGTTGTTACATATTGTAGTTGTAACTTTAATGCTTATTTAATAAAAAGCATTATTTTTTATGTGATTATTAAATGGAAGAACTTAGTAAGTTTTTGTCAAATAGATTCGAATAGCTTCTCTTATTGTTAAAACCACATTGATGATATTATTATAGTAATTGGCACTAAACTATATTGCAATATATGTTGGTTGTATTTTATTCTAGTAGTAAACTTTGGTTGTAACTTGTAATTGAAAGATTAACAATAGTTCGTGTTTGGTGTTGTTATTTACATGAATTTGGACGGTGATAATAATACAAGGAACAAAGATACATACATAGAGGCTATATTTATTTGATATTATATATTCAGGAAAAATTTTATCGCAACAAACAGTTTAGGTTTATTTTGTGGCACTATCTATGTATCATAGATGCTTTTTTACCATAAAAAAGTAAAAATGAACTAGCAAACGTATTAAAGGTGCTTCTAAAAATACTTCTATTTTAGTAGTGTGTTAAATAAATGACAAGCGTACGCAGTAAAGAAAAAAACCGTTTTAGAAATAACGAATATACGAACACCGCAGCCGCTCGAGTAAATAAGAGAATAAAAAATAAACAGAATTCTCTAAAAATTACATAGAAATATTGTTTTTGTCAATCCAGGTGGAAACAATTTTATTCCAAGTAATAATAGTTATTTTGTGTAACAACCTCACACAATGTAAGTTTCGCTGATTAGTTTTCGTAGTTTTTGCATCGATTTTGCTTAAGAAATACCTATGCAAAAACACATAATTCAGATCATTTTAGAAATTCGATCACTATGAAACGTAACTCCTCAGAACCTATTACTAGTTATTATTGTTACTAGTTACAATCACCGTTTTATAATTGATAGAAAATGCCAATTTATACTTTTCCGTTCAAGAAAATATACCTCTTCGTTTATTAATCAATTATTTATATTAGTAGATCATTATTAGTTACTTCAATATTACAATATCTAGGTGTATACATATAAAGCTATTCACATACATATGTAAGTATATGTATCTCCACTCGTTACTAAATTAAATAGAGTCGTCCAGAATATAAATAGATATAAATATTGAGTGAATAGCGGTAACAAACACTTTGAGGCGGTGTGCAAAGTTGTAGAGACAGTATCTGTTTAACTTATACCGGTATTTAAGGAAAACTGCTACAAAAAGTAGCAGATTTTTGAACTGTTATCCAAAAGTAGCATAAGCAGGTTGTAGCTGCTAACTTAAAGAAGCAGTTTTGTAGATCATCAATCTGTCCTGCTGTGGAAAGCTCCAATTGATCAAAATATTAAACTTTAGTTGCTATTAATATATTATAAAGGAATTTAATACACGGTGTAGAACGAATAAACTGTTGCCCGAGTGTGCAATCTCCTTGGTACCTACCTTGATTGCCACTTGACTTGGGAGACTCAAGTGGAAAATGTTTGTTGTAGGCCCCAAAAGGCTTACTATATGATGCATACCCTGAGGGAGGTTTTAAATACTGAGGCTCTTTTGAGCGCTTATTATGCATACGTTTACCCAATAATTTCCTATAACATAATTGTTTGGGGTCAGGCTAGAGACCTTCATCGGGTTTTTGTATTACAAAAACGTATTATAAGGTTAATTTTTAACTTACAGCACAGGGCTTCTTGCAGGGATGCATTCATTGTTCATCATGTTCTTACCACGCCCTCTATTTTTATGTACAAATTATTAACATATACCTATTTATTATAAGAAACATAAATTTTCAACTCATGTGGATAATCATAAATATGAAACTAGAAATAAACATAATTTAACCTACAATAAACCTAATCATTCTTTTCATTTTAAATCTCCACTTGTTGTTGGCTTTAAGCAATTTAATAACTTCCTAGAGAGATTGCCCAGTCCAGTTCAGTAAGCATCTTTAAAAATAAAGTAAAACACCTTTTAACGAATGGAGGATTCTACAGTATGGCGGAATTTGCAACCTACTTGTGTGTTAACAATGTGTAATGTTGTATGTTATATGTGTACTTTTAAGTTTTGTTTCTTGTTCTTATGTTGACTTGCCCAATCTATATGTTTTGTATAGCAAAATGGGTTAATAAAGATATGATATGATATGATATACCGTCTTAGTAGCTCGAAACTGCTTTAGAAAGTGAAAATCTCAAATAAAATTGAATTGTTACTATTTAGTATATGGTAATATGGTAATATGATGTGGCAAGTCCACCTTTACTACAAAGTAAATATTTTATTTAAAAAATGATTTCGTTCAGTTTGCATAACCCACATATTATGTATGTTTAAAAATACAATTGCGTTATATTTAGCACACTTCTCTGAAAGAGAATATTATTGCAGATATATAATACTGCCAAACATTTTATATAACCACATACCACAACATGTTTTGACCGGAAAAAAACTTAGAGCAAAACAACAATTATTAACTAGTAATTTTTCAAAAATTGTTGGGGGATATCCAGGTATATCTACCACTCCATCTTCGATAGTTAATATTATGCTGAAAACTTTCCATTTTAAAATTTGCCCTTGAATTCTAATGCTACTATTAATAATTGTAATGCAATCACATCATGCTTTGTTTGTGGTTAATATAATTATTTGAAGAGGGATTACAATTACTTTTCTTATATAACATGTAATAATTCCCCTCTTATTTTGAATAATTGGCGTTACTGAATAATTTAAATTCTGGATGCAACTCCGGGATTCCCAGTGCAGTCAAATTCATTTCCATACATGTCGAGATTTGACGAATGCTTGTGGCTTTTGCTTATAACGATTTTCTTTGTATTTATAATAATTGTGTATGCACGTAATATATTTATTGGAAAAGCCAATGTGCTTTAAGTAATGGTTAATAATGATAATAAGGGGAAAGTTGCACCGTTCTAATGTTTTTGTTGGTGTCCGTTTACGCGATCATTGCGTGCATATACATAGATTTATATACGAGTCACTGAATTAGTTTACAAGGATTTGTAAAAGTAAAAAGCTTTCGGTGTTAATCTAGGACTCATTGCGAATGGCAATTACGCATTCGTAGGTGAATAATAGACCGTACACTTCAAGTTTAATGCGTAGGTAAATGTAATATATCCGATTTAATTTGTTTCATTTGAAGTAGGAGATTTGAAAATAAATAACTTGTTTTATATAACACTGCAATATGTGCAATGGTCAATATTTAGATGACGCTCCTGCGACAATAATTTCTAGAGAAATTCTACCTGCTTACGATTTGTAAATATTTAAAGTAGCATATGGTAGATGCGAATATTATAACCAAGAGACTTATAGATGTGCTAAAAAGCCAGGATAACTTTTAAATAGTTTTTTTTTTCTACAAAAGCATTCTTTCTTCTTGTGGTAGCCTGAATAGCAAAGTCTTTAATCTTAAACTGGAAAATAGAAGCTATAAATAGAGATAACTATACTATAGGAGATGGGTAAGTTTAATGGGTCAAAAGTTAACAAAATTCTAGTAGTTACAAGGGACGTTTGTAGATTGCACTGTAACACTTGTTTGGTAACAAACTACAGGAAACTATTTTGTTTAGGTACATTTACAAATCTAGGTGATTTAGGTTGCTGGCACTGATACGTCAGCCTTCATTTTGGTTTTTGTTTTCATAAGTACAATCATAAGGACGCTATTTGTATTTTGGTAATTTTTAATACACGTGGAGTTTCGATTTGCTTGTGATTACTTTTATAATAATTTTTGTGTTTTTTTACTGGCGTGGTACTTATACAGTGGCGGTGGTGGTTTATATCTTGACAAATTTTTACTAAAGTGAAATTTATAGGTTAGTTTAGTGACTACGTTTTTTTTAAATAATACATTGACTTTAATTTTACTCTAGTTTTAGGTGTAATTAGTTATTTAAGGCACTCTACAATTAGATTATAGATTACCTTGATATTACCTAGATATTCCTTGAGGATATAAAAGGTACATTAGCTATATTGTCATGTTTGGAAATAATAATAATTACTACGATTTATATAAGAATACGGAAGGATTATCTGTTATAAAACTTACATCTGAAATTGTTGAAAGTTAAAATAATTTATAATCGCACATCTAATCACAATCGCGATTTATATTTTCAAAAATTCCTTATATATTATATAATATGTAATATATAATGTATAGCTTGAATGCTGTAATTTTAAATATTTAATCAATAAATGTTATTTTTACGCACAAGTTTTTTTATGTACATCTTTATATATTGTCAATTAAAATAAAAATTCAAATCAAAGTATATTTTAATATTCGTTTGGCGCACGCCATCTACAAACGTCCTTTGGTATTTTTAGCAAAAACCATTAATAAGTATATACATGGGAGTTGCCGATCTCCTGAGGAAACTTATCTCTGCTATAAACTTATAAGCTAGACTTGTCGATACAACCAATAATTGGTTCGGTCAACTACTTTTTGAATAATCTTTTCAAAGTTTCCTGAAGAAATTAACTTTTTCAAGTTAAAATTTAAATAATATTTAATCAATGCACTCAGAAAACCATAGGTGTTGTAGTTAAATGTTCTTTCAAAATAATTATTTTTGTTGTATTAAATAGCAAAATTATATTGAGCCAAACATAGAGTTGTTTATCAGTCTATAGTGCGACTACAGTGAACTCCACGGATATTCAATTCGTTTTGCCAGAAGGTGCAGGTATTACGGTATCTCACATTTATCACTTCATTAATAAAAGTAAGTGTAAAATATGTAGTTTGGAGATAGTACACATAAAAAGGGAAACAGGGGCTGCATATGCGATCAGTAGCTTTAAATTTTCATCCTGTTAGCTGGGCTGTTTATACTAAATATGCAAGGTTGCTGGAGTGAAATAAGAGAAGCGCCACCTTTGCAACAATTTTTGTAATACCTACATATAGGTGTTTAACGATTTTGCAACTGTATGGGTGAAAACTGCTATAATAATTTATCAGAGCTGATATACAGGATATTCCACGTAAGTGGTTCATTAAAAGTTTATGATTATTATATTATTTACTTATATTTGAGATTTTGGCATCATTATCTATTAGATTGGAACTATAAATGTAAAATACTTTGACCAAAATATCACTTCCGGTTGACCGGAAGTAGATGTCAACATTGTTATTTTAAATAGAATGATATATTTTTTTATTCATTTTTGGATTCTGCGACCATAAATACGTCAGTTTTCATTAGCTATTCCAATAGCTACATGTTGCAGTTTTTGAGTTATTTAAGTTTTCCTTTTCTTTTTAGTCATAATCATTGCATCATTGAGAAATTAATTAAAAGTGAATAGTAAATATCATCCCCTATCACTTTAATCTTTGATAGATTTTGAGATATGAGCGGCTTTTTGTTAAACAGATTAAGTAGCTCTATCTTTAAATGTTTGTAGCTGGTTTTGAATGGGATTAATGTCAAATTCATTGACATTAATCCCATTAACCATAAGTGTTTATGTACCTATATCATCGTAATTACACTTTTGTACAACGCAATATTAATAGAAATGACTATTCGAACAGGGAAATTCTTGTATGGTTCTTCAAAGAATGATACATGAATTTGACATTAATCTCATTCAGAGCCAGCTACAAGCATTTAAAGGTAGGGTTAGTTAGTCTGTTTAACAAACAGTCGCTCATATCTCAAAATCTATTAAAGATAGGCATAGGGAATGCTGATAAAAAATGATAGGGGATGATATTTACTTCCCAATTTCGAATTAAAATACAGCGTGTTCTATTTAAAAAAAAATGAGTTTTCTGCATTTGAAAATATGTCACTTTGTTCCTCAGTTTTAAACACCCTGTATGTTAGAATGTAAAGTGTGCATACCGTTTCTTAGAGTTATATCTACGTTCATAACATAGCAAATTTGGAGTCTCTACTTGCATTATTCACCAAGATATTAACTTCTCAATGATGCAATGATTATAACTAAAAAAAAAAGAAAAACTTAAATAACTCAAATACGGCAACATGTAGCTATAGGAATAACTAATGAATACTGACGTATTTATGGGCGTAGAATCCAAAAATGAATAAAATATTAATATAATATATATTTTGGTTAAAGTATTTTACATTTATAGTTCTAATCGAAGAGATAATGGTGCCAAAATCTGAACTATAAGTAAATAATAGAACATCATAAACTTTTAATGAACTACTTATGTGGAATACCCTGTATAGGCGGTATCAGAGTTTAGAGTAACAAACTAATTGCCTACGTCTGGAACACCTAGTGTAATCAAAAACATTTTTAGGTTATGTGACACTGAATTCTATAGTTTTTTCTATAAACATTTTTGTTTTCTAAAATGAAAAATAAAGTCATAATAAAAAAATAACCTGTATATTAATCTGGGGACGTAGGAAGTGTCTTAGACGGTTTATTCGCAAATAACTTCACATTAACTTTACATACCTGCACCCTTGGATTGTTTTTCATATTGTTACCTCGTGAAATGTATCAAGGCGTACAAGAAAAAAATCCGGATTTATTCAAGTATGAAATAAACTCGACAGCACATATTTAGAATGCTTGTCTAGAGTGGAAGATTTGATGTTCGAATTGCTTTTCAAATAAAAATTCCCCCTTAACAATGAAAGCAACAGACGCATGTCTTATTGTTACCTGAGAAGAAACCGACTTTTATGAGTCAATAATTCGGCCTTATCTACGTAAGCAGTGCTGGTGCAGATGAAGGCCGAGTGCTTACTCTTGAAATGCGAACTGTCTGGTTCTTGACCCCAGTAAGCAAGGATGTCCGAAAAAAAATGGAAAGAATATGTTTATATTTACATCAGCTGAAGTTATTTGTTAACTGTAAAACAGCGATGACACGTTATTTTGTTGATTTTTCTTTGCTATTTATAGATTGCTTGGTGATTTTTTTTAATGAGCAAAGGAAATTCATTATTAGTAGCGATGTATAATTACCATAAAAAAACTCAATAACATTTCTTCTTTCGTGTCTACTGACCGGTAGTGAAAGGATTCCCAAAGGATACCTGTTTACAATAAACTCCTGTTTTTTTTTTATGTTTCACATCTAATTATTGTAGTAAATTTGAAATCGGTAGATGCTCCACAAGGTATGTAAATACTTTTTTCTGCGGCTGCCGATGTATCTAGAGGGCTATTTTGTCTTGGCGGCTACCTGCCTTGTGAAGTGAGTATTTCCATTTATCGTCACAGTTCTGGTCGTTAACGTAAAACCCGATGGTAATCGAAAACTGCACGGAGGATTATCGTTCTTGCAATTACATCTTTTGCCCTTGGAAAAAAGGAGTGTCGTCTAAAAGGTTATCCATTGTGTTTTGCAAAATGTTTAAGAAAGTTCGTACACCTTCGATGATGTCTTTCTGGTAGCTTTTGCCTTCTCTCTGTGATTTGGGAAGTACTGATTCAGTTGTCTTGAAATTGGTATTGAAGACTTTTTTGAAGAACGTGATTTAAACATGTGGAAAGCAAAGTCTATAATTACCTAATTTCCTTCAAACGGATAATCAGAAATATAACAAACCTTGCAATAAACTCATTTTAAGTTACAGAAATTCCAGGTCTAATATATGCAATGTTGTCAGATCTATCATTTCTTTTTTTGATAATATCATTAACTTCGATTTTTCTAATGCAACAACTTCTGTACCATTTCTTTTGTGGAATCTACCTCTTAATTAGAGTTCAACCTCATGTAACACTTGAGGTTTGATGAATCGTTTGATGGTTTTAATGACGAATGGACTCTATGGCGATTAGAACTAGGGTTTTCTGTAGTCACCGTTCTTCAACAGTTCTAAGATATTCGCGCTGTTGTACGTAATTGATTAATTTTGATTTGCATTAAGTGCTAGAGGTCTCCACTTTAAACTACCAAGTAGTAATAGTATTTCATCAAAATGTAGGATGAAGTTTCTGTCATACTATACAGGGTGTACAAAAAACAATGACAAATAAAAGAAATTTGAAAGTTGTAAAACTTTTTTTTTTCAAATAGAATACTCTGTATATTTTTACATTGTTGGATGTAGAATTAAATTCTATACAGATCTGTTGTAATATTACTTACACCCATCTTCAACAGATTTTCTTTAACTTGTTTAATCTGGTTTAGTTTATTAAACGCTATTTGCCGAATAATTTTTACCTGATGAGCTATGATTTTTATATTACAATAAGTTGTTATTGACAGTAAATATTATCGTTATAATTATTATTTTCTGCATGTTTAATGATCAGAAAATATTGACGAACAATTTGATTTGGACATCTTGATTTTATTCTATATCCATGGAGGATGTCAAAGAACTACAGATAAGTTTGTCGAGAATTTAATAAATGATACCTCTCATTCCCCCCCTCCCTCTTGCTACCAATAGATATGAAAAAAAGTTAGAAAAAAGAACTGCTGTTTGTAATAACTGATAGTGTTATCAAGCAAATACTGTAATGAGCCTGTTTCTACACTGAGAAAAGAGATTGGTTTTTAACGTGTTCAACGAAAAAAAATACCTTTTCTCAGAAAAGTGTTTATTTTAATTGAAAGTAGCGTGCTGTTTTGCCGGAAGACTATTTTCTTCTTAAGTAGATGCTCTTTGACGAAAAGTAACCGTAATGGAATGCACCTTAGTTTTGATTAATATTCTATAATGTCTTTATAACTTCTGTTTAAGTAAGACAATACACATTACATATTATACTGTTATTATTTTGTACATATTTAAAAACATATTTTAATATTTTAGTTTCCTTTAAGTATTATTGAATTATAAACAGTATTTTAAATAAAAGAGCCGGACGTTTCGGTTTATTTGCATGGACACACATGTATACATTGATTTAAAACTTTTGCCTTTTAACGGAAAATGCAAGCACCTGTATTCAAGCTGAGTGCTTTTTTTACGCGGAAGTGTTTTAGTTTTATTCATGTTTCCACGTGCATAAGTCTTAGATACACAAGCAATAATGAACAAAAGTGAATATTTTTCGCGCGAGGTTAAAGAAATTTCAGAGATATGTAATTGGTATCTTTTCAGTTAATGCTGATTTATTTATAAGCCAAGGAACTTTACAGTAGTATATGGTGTTTGAAGGTTTTAAAACTGTTATTCACGGGAAAAACGATCTTGTTGTTTTCAACTATTTTTCATGTTTTTGGTTACAGTTACTAAATTATTGCTTGATTTAGGAATATTAAAAATATTCCTGTATTCAATTAAAGAAATAATTTTGTTAGTAGATTTATTTGGAGCTAGCGCAGTATTTATTAATTTAACTAAATATTTACATGCCAGCAAAAATAAATATTGCATTTTATTTTCGTATAGCAGTTTCTTCCCCATATAGTGTAGCAGATGAGCAGATATACTTATGTGTAGTAGAGAAATTGTCGCATAGATGGCGCATCTCCTATTTCATTCCAGTAACAGATAATATTTCGCACAAAATAGGCTGGAAACTACGATCGTAACATACTAACCTGGTATATGTACCAGATCAACATCCGATAAGAGTCATCGCCATTGAAAGCACGATTTCTTTAACAGCACACTAGAGTGCTAGCGTGGCCACTGCGACCAACTCCCAACACTACTAGAATTTACAACATTGTGCATGGGTTTTTGGAGATAATTCATTTTCATTTCGATTGAAAATGATCACGACATTTTGTTGTGTTTACGCTTAAGTCTAAAATGAATATATTAATTATATTAATAAGAAAAGGAAAAACCTCTTGAATTAACATGCTTACGGTTTTCTGCCAATCTGCATAGTTTTCAAGTTCAAGATAAAGAGGACTTGAATCAACTATCAATATCTTTCACTTAAAAGAATAAATTGTTTCAACGAAAAATATATTATTTCCGAAGAAATGCCTGAATTTAAAATTATATTCCTTTTCAAGGAAACACCAAATCATGTTGGCCACATAGAAAACGCAAAAACTTTTGGTTTAATGCAATTCCTTTTTCAATGAAAAGGATATTTCTCTCAATGTAAGAATGGGGAAGCTGGAATTAATATCTTAGGACATTTCAAAACATTTTCGTAGTTCAATACTTGTTACGTCTGAAGATTCCAACACTTTCCAAGCATCTGTGTATGTAATCTTCAAGTACGATAAGATCTATTTTTAGAAATTGTAATGCAACTTTCTGCCAATTAAAGATGTACAAAATAATAGTTATAGCTATCACAACAATAATTTATTGTAATGTCAATGTCATAGCCTTCCAGCGGCGGGTGTAAACTGGGAACCAAATATATGGATCTATCTGTCCTGCAAGAAGGATTGTTTAATCCTACATATAATCTAAACACCATATACAAATGAATGCCAATCATTCATTCCAAGCTAAATAATTCATTTCATTCAACACATGCATCTATTTATACTTTTATCGAAAAGCTTAAGCAATTTAAAACAGACATTCAAGTTAAAATTCAAAGTGTATACACACCAGCGAAATTTAATGACAGACACGTAAAACAATATTCGTTTTTTATCTTGTTAGCTGTTTGACAATAGATACATTAACTTTAAATACACTATTATTATATTGTTGTTTTCTTAACCGGTGGCCAGTTTACACATACCTTTTTTCAGCTAGTGCCCAAATTACCAACGGGTTTAAAATTTCAGTCCAATTTACATGCTCCCCCTACTAGGTAATTTTTTTTTTGGTCAAAGTGTTATTAATAATGATTGGAGTGATAATCGATCGAATGATCATTTGATTGTCACTCATTGGAAAAAGATGCTTGTAGGTTTTTTTGTGTACGTCCTCACTTCCTTTTTTGTGCATAATTCTTAATATAAGTAATGCCCTTTTTTTTAGGTTCTCATTTCCTTTTCTATCCAATGTTCCTCCCACTTCTTCTATATAGCTTATTACAATCATCGAACACGATCATTCCAACAAAATACAAATCGTTCATAATCGATTATCATTCATACAAATCGTGCATAATCGATAATCATTTATATAAATCACTTATAATCGAATGATGCCTTTTTCGTCATTCAATTATGCCCATCATTAGTTATTAAATAAAACCAGTAATTTAAAACAAAACTATTGAAGATGGGCTCAGGGAATGTTACTGCAGATCGGTGTAAAATTCAGCATTTAGCAAATTTGACACCCAGCAATATAAAAATATACAGGGTGTTCTATTTAAAAAAAATACTCATGTCAGGAATTTTTAGGCACCTTGTATGAAACGACTGGAACTTTTTAGTACGTTTTCGTGGAATAGTGTTAGTACTTGGTAGCTTTAAAATGAGACGGTACTTAAAGTAAATGTTAAAGTTTGTGCAAAAATCGCAGTATCTTAGAAGTAGTTGAAGATAGATATAGGAAATCCTAGTTATAATGTAGAATTGTATTCTGCGAAAATAATACTAGTCCGCTTTACAAAGAGAAGAAAGTTGGGCGGCCAAAAATCACCAGCTTTTCATAACAAAATGGTACAATTTAGTTAAATTGTTAAATTCCTAGGAATGGTTCTTGACTCGAAGTTAATCTGGAATTAACACCTTGATAGATAACAGACAAATGTAAATGGGTATTAATGTCAACCTGCAGAGCAATTGGAAAAACATGGGGATTGAAACTACACCTAATGTATTAGTTATACACTATAGTGGTAAGACCCATATTAACCTGCTGCCTGGTTTGGTGCATCAAGACTACTCAGAAACAGACTATTACTAAACTCGCAAAGATACAAGGCTGGCTTGCCTGTGCATCACTGAAGACTGAGGCTGCAAAATGCTCACTAATAGCAGCTATGGAAACCATGCTAAATCTGCCTTCCTTGGCTATTTATATTAAAAGGAAAGCAAGAATAGGGGCCTAGAGACTGAAAGGTAAGGGAAGTTAAAGAACCCAGAATACTTCTGGGCGTGCCAGAATAACCGAAATCGCAAACCTCAAATCTTTGAAATGGAAAATAACATGATGACCTCTAAACTTTACTTTGACAATATCCTTCAAGGTTATCTTGGAACCGGATGAGTGGAAAGCCAAACAGAAAACAGGAATGCAGTGGGTTAAAAAGAATCACAGGTTCTAGAACTGGTATATATGAAGAAAGCCTGAATTATAAAGAATATATGGTATTAGGGCAATATACTACCGTACAACAAACGAAAATACTACCGATAGAAACATGCGCCTGTAGGACGTTGCAAAAACAACCCAAGGGTCGGTCGGGGTTGATATCCCATCGGATAACTAAGCCGCCCTAAGGACACTAGCATCTTATCAGATAACCTTGAAACTAACTTGGGATTGTTTGAAAATCGTAAAGATCCCAGCCACAACACACAAGTTACTTTGAAATGGGTGCCAGGTTATAACGGCACCTTTTTACGACTAACATTGTTTTAAGGCATAAAGCATCATCATAAAGTTCATAATAAGGTCGATTATATGCTAAACCCCATGTTATCTGTAGCTTCATTATATAACTAAATTGGTTGTGTTTTCCTATAATTTTAATATTACCATCATATACTGAAAAAAAAACTAATGAAAGATCTTGGAAGATCTCTCGAGCCCCAATGGGTTCAGTATATGTATTCTGTAGCAAGCTAATGTTTGCTGTACTTACTTTCTTATGCTTATACCATTTGATAACAATGAATACAATGTCAAAATAATATTTTTATCTGTTGGCAGGAAGATACTTGATTTAGTATCATGGATGGATGACGATTTGGTGCAATTACTCACACCACACCTCTTGAAGAACTCCCCTAATACATACGCCTACACAAAATGCTTGACGGAAGAGCTAGTCAAAGAATATTCCTCGAAAATTCCAGTTGCTATAGCAAGGCCATCTATAGGTAATTTGAAAACAAACATTTCAATACTGGTTACTTCATTTTATATCACGATTTTTCCAAATTACAGTCATAGCAGCGTACAAGGAACCAATCCCAGGATGGGTTGACAATCTCAATGGACCTACAGGTATCCTGGTAGGAGCTGGCAAAGGAGTCATCAGGACTATGCATTGCAATGCCTCATTAGACGCCGATATTGTACCTGTCGACATCGTAATTAATCGTCTTATCATTATAGCTAGGGAATTGGGTTTGAACAGGCCGAAAATAGGACCTGCAGTTTATAACTTAACAAATGATGCTGTAAGGGATGATTTTTAAATGGATATAAAGTGTTTCTTTTCTTTATTACACACGATGCACATATAGTTTTACTATGTGAAACTTTTAAAAAAGGGATTTGTGAATGCGGTGGCGACATAATAGGCATCCAGTTATACACCAGCTAGGTGTTTACCTACGATGTTCTGCAGACAAGAGATTATTTTCTTATGTTAAATATTACTTTAACAATTTTAATTATTAATCTGTTAAGCTTCAAATATTCACTTAGTTAATATGGATTTTTATCTAGCACTTCTTGCTAAAAGAAAGACGAAGTTTTAGTAGCGATGTATTCTGAAGATAAGTTTTCCGGAAGTAATAACCTTTCACATCATTATCTGGTTTTTAACCTATCTTGTCCCTCTCTTCCCGTATTAATATTTATAGTATTTATTACGGGTAATAAACAAACTAAAAACCAAAATGAGCTCAGGGGCGGATGATATTCCCTGCGGGTTACTGAGACGAGTTGCGCCATTTATCATTAAGCCATTGACTGCGCTGGTTAATTTGTCTTTTGAGAAAGGCACTTTCCCAAGGGCTTTGAGGGTGGCTTGCGTGACCCCAGTTCATAAGAAAGGCTCAGAACAAGAAAAATCGAACTATCGACCAATATCCCAAACTTCTTCTTTATCTAAGCTATATGAATATGCCATGCTAACTCGGCTATTAAATCACTTAGAAATAAATAACATCATCACCGATAGTCAGCATGGTTTTAGAGAACACCATTCTACGATCACTGCTGTACATTCCTTTATAAATAGTGTAGTGCAGGCGTTGGATGATGGCCTGCTACCAGCAGGAGTTTTTTGTGACCTTTCTAAAGCCTTCGATTGTGTCAATCATGAACACCTTATTGACAAATTGGATAGGTATGGGGTCCGTGGTGTGGTGTCGGAATGGTTCGTTTCGTATCTTGCAGATAGGGTCCAATTTGTAAAAATATCCTTCAAGAGTAGCAACTGCGTGCGTAAGGTCTATTCATCATGTCTTCCTGTTACCGTCGGAGTTCCGGGTTCAATATTAGGGCCAATTTTATTTTTAATTTTTATCAATGACATTGTTTTATTTATGCGACAATCCCTTTTTATATACGCCGATGATACATCATCCATTGTCGTCGGCAGGAATCCTGTGGAGGTACAAATTGAAGCAAATAGACTTCTTAGTGAGCTGGCCCGATGGTTTACTTCCAATAAGTTAAGGCTTAATTTAACTAAAACTAATTACATGTATTTTCATACTTCGCGCTATTCGATAAATACTACAAATAATGTAATGTACAACAGTTCACATATAGAGCGTAAAACAACAATTAAATTTTTAGGCATGACTCTGGATGAACATTTGAATTGGAGGTCGCACTGTGAATGTCTTATTAAAAAGATTAACACTTCTTGTTATCAAATTAGAAGTTTAAAATATGTGTTGCATTCCAGTGACTTATTAAAGTTTTATTAAAGACTTATTATAGTGAAGTCTATTCGCGAATAACCTATGGCATAGTATTCTGGGGCTCGTCAGTACTATCACGGGATGTTTTTATTGCCCAAAAAAGGGTTGTGAGATGTTTAGTGGGTATTAGAAGTTACGAATCTTGTCGCCCGCACTTTCAGAGATTGGCTACTCTACCCTTGCCTAGTATATACATTATTAGTAATTATATTATTACAACCACAACACACTAGATATCGGTTTATAGCGCCCTGGGCCTTCCGATTTTCAATCTCCATTCCATTCTATCGTTCTAAAGCCCTTCTCCCAATCGTTTCTCCCTCGTATCTTCATTTATGTCACCTTGCTTACTTCTCCGTTGCTTATCTTGCTCCCCGTCTTCCTCCTGGCTTCCATTTCAGTACTTGCTTTGTTTCAGTTGTTTATCTTCGATGTCGTCTATCATATTACGGTTCACCTTCATAATTTCTCTTATGTTGATGTTGGCTACTCTTTCCATTCTGAATCTGATTGGGTGGTTATCTTTTAAATGATTTAGAAAAACCAGGCAAGAAATTTACCGACTTGTAATAATTCAGATCATTTGCACAACCCTTCTTGTGATGAGAAACAATCAGAGCTTCTTTGAGGACCTCAGGAAGACATTCATTAGAAAACAAATAGTTTATGAAATAACACACTTTAAAAAGTGGAAGTCTACCTAAGTCTACCTAATTGAATTTTATTGCAACATCTTAAAAAATATCGACCAATATAAAGCAGCTATTAGTGTATTATGCGATTTAGAAAATACCTTCGGTTTTTGTACAACATGAAGTTTTGTTACAAAAGCTGGAATTATATGGAGTAAGAGGAGTACTTGGGCGATGGTTTGGTTCATACGTATTTTAACAATAGAATGCAAATGGTAAAGGTATGTTACAGAAACAATGAAGAAAATGATACTTTTAATGAAACCTGCTGGTCTCTTTTAAAAATTTCATATTTATTCTCATTAGAGATGTTTCTGCCCATAAGATGCCGTTCAGCATAGCAATTGTCTTCCTACCCTGCATCTTATGCTCGTGGATCGCCTTATCTAGTGTCCTATTCTGCGATATCTTCACTCCTAGGTATCTGTATTCTTCACACTATCTCATTTGTATTCCTTTTTCTATTTCCAGGTTTTGTCGCTTGCCTCTAATGCATATAGGTATATTCTGTTTTGTCAAGATTCACTTCTAGCTGCCATTTTTCAAATTTCTCAATCAGTTTGCG
Organism: Protaetia brevitarsis; assembly: GCA_004143645.1. Classification (NCBI taxonomy): domain Eukaryota; kingdom Metazoa; phylum Arthropoda; class Insecta; order Coleoptera; family Scarabaeidae; genus Protaetia; species Protaetia brevitarsis. Next base: position 78,660 of record RXPK01000437.1, on the reverse strand, counting down.
GGTCATATAATTAATTTCCTCATAATCCTGAGGGTATATAAGACGGTGCTATTCAAGGGTGAGCCCATGTATCTGCATTTCTTCCTTAATTTCTTTAATACGCATTTGAGGTAGATTTTAAACAATGTTGTAGACAAACAGCATCCTTCTGTTGCCATAAATTCGCTCGTAGTAGAGTTGCCTATTTCAATTTTGTCAGCGACCTTTCCTACAATGCCTTTGCCACTTTTATGAGCTCCAGATTGATGTTAGATTCTTCAAGGGCCTCTCATAGTTTCTTCAATGAGATACTGTCATAGGCTTTCCTTAGATCGACAAGAAGTAGTGGTTTTTTTTCTCAATCCGTTGAGTGGTCGTAAAGGTATGGTCAATGGTTGATCTACCTACTCTAGATCCAACTTGTTCTTCGGCTTCCATCGATTGGTATTCATTTTCGATTTTTTTGTTTTATACTTTTTTTCACATAGCCTGCTTATGGTGTTTGTTACTTCTATTCCCCTATTACATATAGGTGTAAGATAGGTGATCTTCCATTCTGCCGAAATATTTTGTTTATATATGCAGTCTTGAAAGAGATTTCTAGTAACCACCTAAAAATCTGGGCCAGTTGGTCAGTTCAAATGAACTAAGTAGAAAATTAACCTAAAACGTTGTCAATTGGTTGTTCGTTTTTTTAAATGTTGCTGGTTCACTTCAGTTTTTTGGTTTGATCCGGATTTTTCACTTTAACCAAAGTGTTAGAATAAAATAATGATTGGTGTAGTTGGTTGCATACTACGTTACTAATGCATTGATAAGTTTACAGGAAAAATACAGTTACCGTCAAATGTTATCGGCATCCAACAATTTGTAGTCAGAGTAAAATAAAAGAAATAAAAGTCATGTCCTAAATACATTGTAAGTATCCATGTTGTCCTACTTAGTGAAGTATCAGACTCAGATAAGAAGCAATTTTATAAATAAATTTAGTGATGAAGGACACCACTCTTTTACTTTTGCAACAATACCTTATAAGTATTCTTCATTAAAGAACATTAGCAATAATTTTTTCCAGGCGGGGAAAAACGTTGCAGAGCGTGAAAATCTATAAAATTTTAATAAAACAATAAAAAGTATTTGTAAAAACTATTGTAAAATCAAAAAAAAAACAATGAAAATACCTGCCACAGAGATAATGCAAAATATTAAATCCATTGGCTCTATCAAGGATTTTTGTAACTGAATATGTGTAATAAAGAAAAAGAGATTTCTGCATAATTGTAAGATAAATCTTATCTTCTATTCATAGGAAAATCCAATCACTTGGGGGCGAGCTTTGGATATTGGAAGGAAGCACTTCTACAACAATCCCTTCAGCATATGTTTATGGTACCCTGGAGGTAGTATCAAATCCAGCTATTTCCTGCATATGCTAGCGATGTTTTTCTTCCATTTAATACCGGCTTATTTCGTGGATGGCATCATGGGTTTAATTGGGAAGAAGCCATTGTAAGACCAATAACCTCCAACAGATAATTCGTCTATAATTTATATGCTTTCCCTAGCTTGATCCAGACACAGAGAAGGATTACATGCGGATTGGAGGTGCTACAGTATTATACCACGAAGCAATGGTGTTTCGTGAGTGATAATATTAAGAATTTGTCGGGAAAATTATCGGAAAAAGACAAGGAGGATTTCAACATAGACATGAAGAACTTAGATTGGAATGGATACCTTCTGGATTACGTTTTGGGTGCTAGGAGATTTTGTATACGTGAGGATCCATCCACGATACCAAAGGCAAGGAAGCTTTTACAAAAGTAAGTAATTTTAGCCAGCACCTAAGAGAGAAATTTTTCTTATAATCTCCATTTTGTTGTTTTAGGATGTACTTCTTGCATATAGTCACGAATGTCGCCTTAGTACTGCTGATATTTTGGGCAATATACGCCAATTCGTATATGGTAGTGGATAGTTTGCATTCGATGTTGAAACTTGCATCTTGATGAAGGATTTTTAGAATATTTCCGGATGTGAAATATGCAATATATTCTACTGATATAAACATATGTTCTTATGACGAAGTTTTTTAATAATTGTATATATTTATTTTGTGTTTTATGTTTTTATTCCATAAATATAAATTACATATAATTATCGAGTTTCCTTTGGTTCGATTCTTGCTATTTAAAACGTAAAAGGATGTCAGATTATTTTAGAAGCTACAGACCAATTACTTTGATGGCGAGTAGGCACATATTTGTTTAACTCTCACACTACCATGATATCACTGAAGACTCCATGCTTGATTAAGAATATAATTTTAATTCAACTCTATATGGTTAAAATTTGATTTCTCCTAATTTTATTATATCTTATTCATTTTGGGTTATTATATACAGGATTTTCCACGCAAGTGACTAGTGCACCCATCTGAGCACACGACGTGTAACAAACAATGAGTATAACAATAATATTTACTACTAATAATAATAAATTGCTGTGATGTCAAAGTCATGGCCCACCATCCATTCTACATCCAAAAATACAAATACATATTTTTCTATTTGAAAAATTAAGTTTCACAACTTTTAAGATTCTTTGATATGTCACTAATTTTTAAACACCCTGTATAATGCAATTGGAATTTTTTACTACGTTTAGGTAAAACAATGTTAGTACCTACTTGTTAATTTTAAAGTGGGAGACTCCTGACACGTAAACCAAGTGTAAATTAATCAATTACATACAATAATGTAAATGTCAAAATTTTAACAAAAATCGTGATAACTTAAAAACAGTTGAACATAGGTATAGGAAATCAATATTGTTTACATCAATCTTGGTTGGTTTGTCTACGTCATCTGCTCACAAAATTTATTGAGAATTTCTACCTAAGTATGTACTATCATTTTTCTCATGAATTATCTACTTCTTTGAAACATTTGTTTTCAGTTCTCTATTCAGAAACCTTTCAACAATTCATTATTGATGCACATTATATGTTCCGAAATATATTTACCTTTACAATGTTTCGAAATGATCTCAATTTATTAATTAATTTCAACAATTTAACAGGTGGTAATGTGAATAATGTCAGATGATTGTAACGTGCGTCAAATTATAGAATTTACAGCAAGAGATCGCTTAGGTAGATGCAAAAGTATAATGAGTAAATCCAGCATTGCTATCGATCTCTTTTCAATGTAAGTACTTATACAGGGTGATTCTCAATATATGCGACAAACTTTAAGAATTGATTCCAGAGGTTATTTTGATCATAAAAGTTCGTATGAGTATATGTCCAAAACGGTTTGGTTTTAAAGTTATTGAATGTTTAATAATAAATTATGAACTATGACTAACACGATATAATATCACAGTTGGTTCTTCAAAAACTATTGTGTTGAGAGGGAATTGTTTATTTGTCATTTCAATATTGGTCAATAGTTGTCAGAGTATTTATTCAGTTAATGCCAGTTTCTGTTTTCTACAATGCATTACACGAATGCTGAGATGTGTGATATGCATTTCGTTTACGGTCTTGCCAATGGAAATTCGCGTGTTGCTAGACGTCTTTATGAAGAACGATACCCGAGTCGTATCATCCCGATATTCATTCGATATTTGCCCGTCTTCACCAACGTCTTAGTGAAACGAGAAATTTTAAAAAAACGGACGACTGATAACGGGCACCCATCTACAGTGAGAACTCCACAAGTTGAAGAAATGGTACTAAATGAAATTGAGGAACATCCTACTACAAGCACCAGAAAAATTGCGTTTGCTTTAAACATTAGTCAGCGCACAGTTTAGAGAATATTAAAAGATCAACTGTTGTATCCATATCACATTCAACGGGTGCAGATACTTTTGCTGGCAGATTTTCCGCAAAGAGTGGCTTTTCATCGATGGATGCAACACAAAATCGCACAAAATCCTGACTATTTGGCTCAAATATTCTTCACCGACGAGGCTACTTTCTCTAGAAACGCGATTATTAATTTTCATAATAATCACATATAGGCCGAAGAAAATCCGCACGAACTAGTGAATGCCCGTCATCAACATCAATTCTCTGTCAATGTGTGGGCCGGAATTGTTGGAGATCACTTGATAGGGTCCACATTTTTTACCGATGCGGTTAAATGGCGAGATATACCGCAATTTTCTTGAAGAGGGGCTACCACTACTGCTGAAAGAAGTTCCGTTGCAATTAAGATTACAAATGTATTTTATGCATAACGGTGTTCCAGCGCATTTTAGTTTAGTTGCTCGCAAGTTTTTGGACAATACGTATCCAGATCGGTGGATAGGACGGAGAGGTCCACAACCGTGGCCTCCTCGGTCTCCAGACTTAAATTCTTTGGATTTCTCTGAGGTTACCTTAAATCATTAGTTTATACGACTCCCATTGAAAATGTCGATTCGAAATACCCCTGGTATTTTACAACGAACTTGCCAGTCAATACGACGGAGTATAGAAGCTTGTATTGCAGTTGGGGGCGGTCATTTTCAACAGTTAGTATAAGTTAAATTTGTGTTACTAATTATTTTGTTAATTTATAATAAAAACATTAATTATGTGAACTTACTATTAAACATTGTACAACTTTAGAACTAAGCGATTTTGGACATATGTTCTTATGAACTTTTATGATCAAAATAACCCCAGGAATCAGCGCTTAAAGGTTGTCGCATATATTGAGAATCACCTTGTATAATAGCGTATATAAAGTGATATTATTTTTCTCCGTAGAATTTAAAAATCGAATAATATATAGGATGCTCCATTTAAAATAACGGAAAGTATGCGTTTGAATACTTTTGGAACACTTTGTATAATCAAAAATAGAGCTGTAGGAGCTGCAGTTCGTCGTAGGACATCTTGTATAGTTAATTTTTCAATTGTGTGTTGTGGAAATAACTATTAAAGAATATATTCGCTAGGATTTTATCAGTAAAATTTAAATATGACATTTGTACTCAGGCTTACAATTGCAATAAATACTACCATAAAATATCTATAACAAAAAGTTCTGTGCATCAAAATGTTTTATCTGTTTAGCAAGAAGTTATTACATAACTTGAAACTAGAAGTAAAAATAAACCATAAGCACAGAGGCCTTGACACGATATAAAAACATCCCCGTTAATGTAATTACGCTAATCCTAGCTCAGTTTAAAGAAAACCAAAAGGGTGATTCCGCTACCATTCTAACACCGGCAGTTAAACCGTTAGATTTGACGATTCTGATACACGTAAATATTTATAAAAATGAATTACAACGGTTCCTACATGATCTTCGTTAAATATTTTCCGTTAATACTCATACTAATCTTCTGGTCCTAAACGGTAGACATCGTGACAGATTTCTACCAGGCCGGGAAAAGTGGGCGGTCGTTATTTTCAGTTCCTATTTGCCTGGGCATCCGATTCCCCGGTCCAGGGGATGCTGTTCGTCCGCTCGCGATGTAAAAATCAATAAAATAACGCTGGGGCCTTCGCTACCGGGTTGAAATAGCTCAATCCGTCTCCAGATCACTTCCGCTACACCACGCGGAGCAAGATGAAGAAGCGGTACAAAGGTTTTTGGGAAAACTTGCAGGGAGAAGCCACGCGAATTGATCTCAAACCGCGTTTAAGTTAAGGAGGGAGAATGTGAATCCCTCCGCGTGTTTTTTATTTTATTTTTCCGTTATTTTTTTTTATTAAATTATGGCTGGTATCGTTGGTGTTACCTATTGTTTCCTGTGGTACGCCAGCATCTTAGCAGGTAAGTGTAAATTTGTATTTTTCAATATTTCGATTTTGATAGAAATGCGTTTTGACAATTGCGTTGCTTTGATTAAATTTTCAAAATCGAAATTTAAATTTTGTAGTTGCAATTTTTCTCCACGTAATGCTACATAAAAAAAGTAACTTAATTCTTGAAAAAATAAAAAGAAAAAATATAGATATACTAAATATTTACGTACTAATAAAATAGAAGATATTCTAAAACAAAATAATTACCCTTTTTTATAATAAATCAACAAGAAATCAACAATACAAAAATTCCAGAGTAAAACATTTATCTGAAATCTGTATCTTAACAAACCTGGAAAACAGAATGAAAGGGCATAACTATAACAAAAATCTTATAGCTTTAAAACAAATATGAACTAACTCAAAACCACAAATTCATTTTAATATTATAACAATTTTAAATAAAAAACGAAAATCACAAAATGTATAAAAATTATTAATGTACATTTACCGGAAAAAAAAATCGAATTTTCAAATCTTATAACTTCAATATAGTAAAAAATTACAAAGCCAAATCTGCTTATATAAAATTAAAATAAAAAATAGAAAAAAATTAAACATCACATGCAGTGTATATAAAAATAGGCTGTCAAAACTATAATGAATATCCTAGAAAACCTAGAAAATAGAATAAAAGGGCAAAAATATAACAAAAATACATACAGCTTCAAAGAAAATATGAAAGAACTCAAAACCACAAATTTGATTTTAATAATATAACAATTTTAAATAAAAAACAAAAATCAAAAATATATAAAAATTCCTTATGTCCAACATTTATCTGAAAAAAAAAATCAAAACATCGCATGTAGTATATAAAATAAGCTTTTTAAAAAACCCAGAAAACAAAATGAAAGGGCATCAATATAAATATATCTCATATATCTTACATCTTTAAAAATATGGGTATATATAAAATGACTGAAAACAATTTGATTTTAATAATGTGACTAGTTTAAACAAAAAACAAAAATCGCAAAATATGTAAAAATTCCTTTTGTACAATATTTATGATTATATAAATAAATTAAATCTTCAAAACTTATAACTTGAAAAGAACACATCATAATAGTAACAAAGTATAAAACCAAATCTGTATAAAATTAAAATAAAAAATTCAAAAAATAAAACATCGCATATAATATATAAAATAAGCTGTCAAAATTATAGTGATATATATGTATTTTAAAAACAAAATGAAAGGGCATAAATATAAATTTAGAAATCTTTCACTTACAAAGAAAATATAAAACAACAAATTTAATTTTTATTATATAACAATTTTAAGTAAAAACAAAAATTACAAAATATATAAAAATTCCTAATGTACAACATTTATCTGAATAAAAATCCTAAAAAATCTAGAAAACAGAATAAAAGGAAAAAAATATCACAAAAAAATTCTAAAGTTTTAAAGAAAATATGAAATAAATTTTTAAATAAAGAATAAAAATCATAGAATATATAAAAAATGTTTATGTAGGTACAGCATTTATCTGAAAAAATAAATAAAATTATAAGGTATGAAAATTTTATTTCATAGTTTTTACCACAAAACCAAATCTATACAAAATGAAAATAAACAAAAATTTAATATATATATCTTAAAAGAACCTAGAAATTAGAATAAAAGGAGAAAAATACAACAAAAATTCTACGGCTTTAAAGAAAATATGAAGTAACTCAAAACCATAAATTTGATTTTAATAATATCACGGTACAAATAATACGGTATGCTCGTTTTGAATCTCAAATTCGTCAAGGCCGATCAGATGACGTCATTAAGGAGCGTATCGAAAACAATAAAATACATGTATGGTAAATAGCAAAATGTTAAAATCCACATTATTCACAAGTACCAATTAATGTAATTCAAATGCAGCTTTGCTTTAAAAAAGCCCGTTATAAGTTGAAATTTACTTTATCTATCTTGTCGCCATCTAGTAGCGCGCGTGTTTATTTCTACAATTGTAGCGAATTTCGTGTGTGTTTACAAAGTGTTTTCGTGGTTTTTCTAGAAAATTGAATCGTGAAAACACCCTAACGCTTTTAAAATATGTTCCGTCGCATTAACAGAACCCTCATGGTCGAAATCGATTTTAATACAATAATAATAATTATATATGTGGCGCCATTTATGCGCCTATCTGACGTAACTTCCATATGCGCGTAAGCATACCGTATTATTTGTACCGTGAATAATATGACAACATTAAGTAAACAACAAAATTTAAAAATACGCAAATAATTCAAATTTATTAACATAAAATTTCAATTAATGACAAAATAGGCCCGCAATATTTTACCAAACTTAGTTCTATAATTAACTATTGTTTTATGGAACTAAATTTGTCATTAACAATTAACGTATCAATTTCTTCATCATTAGAATAATGATCACCCCATTTCGCGCTACTTTTGATGAAAATAACACATACGAATTTACTCAGTTAGTTTGCCACTAAAGCCCTAGTAACTGTTTTCGCCGCTTTCTTCTTTCTTTTTAAGCGATGTGTTCAATTCGTCTAAGTGTGCATTTGCAACAAACTTTTTAATTTTTGTTTTTAAATGATTAGATAACTATGACATAAGATATATCTTTGACAAGAGAATATTTTAGAGTTTTAACTGGTGTGACAGCTAAAATCAAACAGACTGTATATCGTGTCATATTTTTCAATTTTACGATTTATACAAGTATAACTAAACCAATTCTTTTATTATTACATGTGGACCAAAAAAACAAAGAAAAATGAAATAAAAATTATAGCTATGCTATTTTTTTAATTTGGAAAGTGCTACTTTCTTTTGTTAAATAACTTTTTTTAAAATTAATATTTTGTATTAATGTAAGGGTAATTGTAAAGAGAAGGTTTTAAAGGAAATTTATGGAAAAAAAAGAGTAGGGGCACTATAATCGCTCATTACACAATTTTAAGTCGGTCTTATACTATAATATTCCTAGAGAGGGCACTTTTATTTCAGCGCTTTGCATGGTTCTAAATTATGCCACATTACGCACTGGAAGTACAGAGGTTACCACAAAGAAAAAATGTTTGATTATATGGAAATTTTTTTTTTCACACCGTTGGCGTTGTAAAACTTATGGTTCTTCTCCTCTCCACCTAATATCGCAATTGATAAATTAATTACCCATTTGGTGTATTATTTTTCGCACCGATTTTGGACTCTTATAGCCGACTATCAACGCGCTCCATAAGATACAGAAATCGCAGTAGCAGTTGTTTGTTCTGCCTGACTGAAATGTTGTATTCCACAATTCTATCTACGCGTTTTTTACATGGTGATTGGAAAACTTAATATTAGTAATAATATTTATTTATGAATTTTATAAAAAGAATAGGTAGATCTGGTAAAGCATTTTGGAATTATCTTAGGAATTTGACTGCTTTAATTTTCAAGTAAATATTAACCTCTGCAGAAATGTGAGAGGATTTAAAAGCTGTTATACACATTAATATAGCAAAATTGAAATTCAAGAATATAACATAAATTGTATGAAAAAGAAAAAAAGTGTTCACCCTAAATTACTACACAAAGTGGTGACAGATATTTACTAATTTTGAATTGAATCTTCAATATTTCATATTTCTGTTTCTCCAAACATATTTGTTTGCATTATATTAATTGCTATTATTATGGTAAAGCTTGTTGTGATAATAATAGTTGATGTTTTTTATAAACATTATCCAGATAGATGAAATATTAGAAAAAAAATAATCGCCAACGTATTGAATGCAGTATATGATGACACCCAGTGTAATGAGCTAGAGACTGGACTATATGAAAAGTGCATATATTTTATTTTTTACATATCTTTAATTATAGTCTATATGTAGACGTATTACACTAATTGAAGTTAATTAGGGCTAATTAGTGAGTGCATATATTGCATATTTAAGCTTTTTCTTATCCTTTCTATTAGTAAAAATTCCTAGTAATTCCTAATGTAGATCGACAACCGACAATTCTCAGAACGATAAATCTTTTACATTGGTTTCTCTAATACTTTTTCCAAGAAATGCACGTGTTCAATTTCGCCTAGCAGAAGGGATTTGGTAAATACGTTTTATTATTATTAATTCCCAAATAAACTATTCATTCATTGAATATCTTGTAATTTGTGTTACGTTTTTAAATACTGTGCGTACATACAATGAGTATAGCGAACAAAATTTCTTTATGGATTAAGCCATATCCTGAACTGGTAAAGGATGTGAAAAACTAAAGCGATCCGCATGTGTGCAGCAATCTATATGTCAATGTGTAGCATCAACTTCACGAAACTCAGAACAAGAAAAATAGAATACGGATCTGTATAACGCATTAATTTCGTCTAACATACCATTAGCAAAATTAAACAATGTTAATTTGAAATCATTTCTGCAAAAATATTGCAAACATAATATACCCGACGAAAGTAGCTTACGAAAAAATTATGTCACATCTTGTTACCAGCAAACAATAGCAGAAATTCAACAATTGGTAGGGAATAATTTTATTTATATCATGGCAGATGAAAGTACGGATAAGTGTGGCCGTTATATTGCCCATTTGTTAATAGGAATTTTTCATGAAGATATTGTAGGTAAACCATATTTAATTTATTGTAAAGAACTTCAAAAAACAAATAATGTGACAATTGCCCAATTCGCTCAAGATGGTTTATCAATTTCTTTTTACCTGGAAGTATAGCTTGTGAAAAAATTTTACTAATGTTGTTCGACGCTGCACTATACATGATATAAAAGCCGCGCAAAATTAATTTTTTTTTATAGTAACATTATTCATACCACTTGTTTAGCTCATGGGTTCAATCGTGTAGCCGAAGACAGTAGGAATCAATTCCCTTTGATTAATGATTTAATTAGCAATGTCAAGAAAGTATTTTTAAAAGCACCTTTACGAATCCAATTTTATAAGGAGCGATTTCCCGGTGTTAGTTTTTGCTTCTTGAACCGATTATTACGAGATGGGGTACATGGTTAGAGGTTGCAATTTTTTTCACCAATAATTTTGAAGGAATAAAAAATGTAATTCTTGAAATCACTGCTGACTGCATTGCTCTAGAAAACTGTAAAAAGATAGTAACATCAACAGAATTGCCACAAAACCTTTTGTATATTAAGTCAAATTATATAGCTTTGTTTCAAGTTTCATTCGTAAACTAGAAACGCAAGGATGTCGCTCTCGGAATCAGTCGAAATAGTAGACGAATTTAATATGCTATATGCAAGAAGGTTAAGGATACATGGGTAATTCTATATACGATAAATTTATAAAAGTGATAAATAAAAATGCGGGGTATTTGAAATTGAAGAAAGTTAAGAAAATTTTGGAAGGTGAAACAGTAAACGATTTCGACTTTAATTTTAGTTTAGAATGTATTGCAAAGTTAAAAAATGCACCAATTACATCTGTGGATGTTGAAAGAAGCTTTTCTATTTCGAAATATATATATTCTGATAGAAGACCAACACTTTCTTTTACACAATTTTGAAAAACATTTAATTATAAATTGTTTTAGGAATATGTTGTGAAAAAAAAATTGTGCAATAAAGTTAATGTTTAAATTTATGCTCTTATTTATTTTATGTAAAAATTTTGCATATTGTCGCAATTTTTTTGCATATATGCCCTAGGTTTGCATATTTTCTCAAAAATCCAGTCAATTTTTCTTTGCATATAATCCGGTTTCTAGTAATGAGCATTTAAGTATTTAATACATCAGGTAGTTAATTTCACTTTTATTACTTTAATCAATATTAATAATACTTTTATTTTTTTATTAGATGAATTGGTAAAAAAAAACAAATTAACGCCTGTAAAATATGCTATTCAATTAAGCAAAAGTTTTTTTCTTATACTTTTTACACTATTCCCTTACACTTTACCACTACATTTAAATTTTATTGACTCTGATATATTTAAAATAAATATTTAGTTTGCAACCAAATATGCATGGTACGAAAATTCTCCATAAGAACGAAATGAGTTATCAATGATATTACTTTTAAATTTAAAGTTCTGGTATGTATGCCAGCATATGCGTATTATTCTTAGGTCACAATATCTACCGTTTTTGATATCTTTTTTTATTTTCAGGGTATGCTGGCTTATTTTGTCCACTTTTGCCTGTTATTTTTCTCTCAAACAAATGGTATAGATACTGTACCGATGTTCTGTTTACGTTTTGGCAAATGTATCCCACTGTAAGTATTTTACGACCAATCTCGAATCAAGTTTTCTAGTATCAATATCCAAATGGCATACCTTTATAAGCATCACCAGTGGTGGCTGGTGCATACGTCACAGACGGGGCCAATGCAATGATTGAAGTTCTTGTGCTATCGTCCGAAATACGAACATGTTACGAAGTTATACGAAGGAATTAGATCATTGTAATGGCTCTTGTAAAACGTAAGCCAGCGGCCGCTGGGCAATATATTAATTTAATTGTGTGCATGAAGCGATTATTTTTTTTTTTTCAAAAGTAAGTACTTTTTCCATAGGTTCTGTTAGAATTTCTTTGCGGTTGTGAAATTTGAAGCGACTGGAGATGCGATTTTCTCAGAAGAAACTTCAATTCTGGTAATGAATCACAGGACGAGGACTGATTGGAACTTCCTATGGCCGGCGTTGTATCACAGCACCGTTGGTATCAACCGATTCAGGCATCCGACAAAATTTGTCTTAAAGGACATCATAAGGCATATACCAGGACCTGGTAAGAAACGCAACTTCCAAAATAATCATCCACTAATTAATACTTCTGCAAAATTCACAGGTTGGGTTATGCAATTGGCATGCTTCCTCTACATCAAACGATGCTGGAATACGGATAAGTCAAAATTACAATCGCTGGTCCATTATTTCTGTTCCATGTCCTATAAGTTCTGCTTGTTGTTGTTCCCGGAAGGGACAGATTTTACGTCAACCACTAAGAAGATAAGCGATCGTTTCGCCGAGAAGAATAATCTAAAAGTGGGCGACAAAGGAGGGGTGTTTAAAAAATCAATTTTGATTCTCTTTGATTCTCTTCCAGGGTTATGATAATGTCCTGCATCCAAGGACTACGGGATTTTCTTTTCTGGCGAGTCGTTTGCTGAATAGAAATTGCTTGGATGCAATCTACGACATTACTTTGGCATACTGTGACCGTATACCTCAAACCGAAAGGGATATTTTGAAGGGAAATTTTCCGAAAAGGATCAAAATGCATTTTACGAGGTAAATAATGATGAATGTGATAAATGATGATAGAATTGAGTAAATTCACCTAAAAAGGCGGGAAAATTAAAATCGGTAGGCGTACAATAGATGATTCAAATTTCGTTTATCATGGATTAGTGTGTTTTTAAATTGACATATTGCTGTGTACTGAAGGTACAAAAGATAATGCAAAATGAAAAGTATAAATGATAATTCAATTAACTAGCTCAGCGGATAAAAATATTACAGGGCGCAAAAGAACAATTAAATTCAGGTTTACCCTCGCAATTAAAACTTGAATTTAATCATGAAAAGTAAATTGTGGGTGAAAGAAATTCTGACTTGCTTTATTGACTCCAAAAATTGAAAAGGTTTAATCAAAAATAAAAGAACAGAAATTTTAAATGGCGTTAATTCACAATCAATAATTTTTATTATATAAAAAAAAACATTTGTTACAAATTGCAGAGAAAAAAAAACCATGAGCTTAGGGCTCTGGCCGAAATCAAAAACTGCATTAGACTCTAATTTACAAAAGGACAACGCAAATCCTTTAACAAACAAAAGACAAAACAGTTCAGGAAGATAATCCTTTTTATCCACAAAAATCCACGTGGTTTTAAAATTAACCAAACTAAATTAATCGTGGAGAATTCCAATAAATTATCAAAAGAAAAACTTAAATACAAGCACAAAGCTTCTATTCACCCAACCCGAGGTGATTAAAAATAATTACAAAACAGCAAAATTTAAAAAAAAAAACGAAAAATTAACTCTTTAAACTTATAATATACCTTCCAGAACTGAAATAATAAATGATCCTATATCTAATTTGTGTACACAATAATATAATACCAATTATTATATAACGAGTTCTTTGATGGATGAAATAATTTCAAAATTAAGCGAAACAAATCTTTAAATAAAAATGAAATATCAAAATGGCAGCTAACAAAATAAATTTACATGTACTTACACCGGCATCTTGTCAAAGAACTGGCCCCTCAAGGAAAACATATCGCATACATATAAAAATCCTACAGCTGCGTGCGCTGCAACGCACAAAGATCATAGAAGAACTCCTCAAAGAAGCAAATTAAAATATATTAAAGAGTGAAAACAATTTCAACTGAACATTTAACTAACTAAATTAAACAATCCAAAACATCAACTAAATCTTATTTAAAAATAAACAATTAATTTCTAAGAAAATTTGCTCGAAACATTGATAAAAACAAATCGTAGTAAAATATGATCACTGAATTTACAAAAACCGGGGTGCCAGGCCACAGCAATATGTTTCGGAAGTTTAGTGGATTTCCATTTGCAATCGAAGATCGAATAAATTAAGGTGAAAATCTATTGCCTAAATATTATTTTCACATTTTTTTTAATTGCGGACGTAGCCGGTCTTCCGATCGGACAAGTGACTCGCCTGAAACCGCTTGATCACGCTCTTGAAATCGTCTTCATAGATATATCTTCAACGGTAGTGGGATGTCATTGTTTAAATCGGCTCTCTACTCCTCCCTACCCTATCTAAGGATTAGGAGTTCGGGTTTTGGCTACTGCGTTCCTGTTGGTTGCCTCTGGATAGTCCTTTCCTCCAGCTGTATCTGCGCTAACACGCGGGATACGAAGGTGCTTACCAGGTTCCACTTAGTTGAGATCTTTAACATGACTTCGACGACCGTGTACGCAGTCAGCTCACGATCCACCCTGGCAGTCAGCTCCTGTCTCTCAATAGACCATCGCGCACAGTCCAGCACCGCGTCCGCAATGTCGACATACGTCCTCTTCAGACAAATGAAATCTCTTGAGGTAAGAGCGAAAGTGCCCATGCCCGAAAAAAAAAACTGGGTCAGCTGATAATCAGTCCTCCTGAAGTCGGACCTTACCCATGGTATCATGCCAGGAATCAGTCTCTTCGTCCAATTCGATGTCGACTCACACCGGTTCCACATACTTTGCCACCTCTTTAATGTTCGCTGTCTCACCACGATCTTTGTCCGTGTTTTGTCCTCTTTCTTAGTATGGAAAAAATGGATGGGTGACAGTCACGATCATACCGGCCTCAGTCCTATACGCGCTGCTTACTCTCAGCAATATCCTTTGTTGAATTTGTTGTAACGCTTCTCTGTATGTCTTGTGTTACAAACTCTTCTCCACATCGTAACTGCATAAAGGACCTAGGATTGAAAGACTCGATAAAGTATTTCCCTTTTGCCACTACTGGGACCTGCTGTGTTTGGCATAAGTTTCAATAAGGCTGCCTGCGTTACCTCCGTCCTCTCTTTAATATACCTCACGTGGGCGCCATAAGTTAATCTATGACTCAAGACCTTCTCTAGGTACGTAATTTCTCTCTTTGGGAGAAACCTACTGCCGGCCAACTCAGAACAGAAATCCCAATTCTTACGAGGACCTTTCAGCATTCTCACATCGGTTTTCTGCAAGACTAACTAGAGTCTATTCTTATCTATCCATGCCGCTATTTCCTCAAGGGATTCATTGCCTTTAAAAACGAGATCTCCTTCGTCCTCAGCTTCCACCATCAACGCCAGGTCATCCACATACGCGTACGCCGAGACTCCTTCCTGCCAGTCAAGATCCAGGACTCCATCATACAATATATTCCAAAGGGTGGGTCCGAGGACTGAACCTTGCGGCTTCCCTGCATCCACCTCTATGGTTATCTCCCTGTTGATCCTGATTTTTCGATTACTGAAGCAGTCTTGGAAATGTTAATTAGATATAGGGAAACATTTCTTCTCCTCATCTCCTTGATGATCCTGTCCACGACGCAGTATTAAACGCGTTCCTAATATCTAGGGTTATAAGTAGGTACTACTCATTTTTGACATGATTTTGCGGCTCTATCGGTTACGACTTTTATTGCGAGTACAATTGACCTTCCCTTGACGAAACCGAACTGTCTTTCAGACCGCTCAGTCTTTTCAGCCAATTCAGTGTCCAATCTGCTCTTAATCATCCCTTCATAAAGCTTTCCTAATATGCTGAGCAGGCATATGGGCTGTATCCCTCCACAGTGGTTCCTACTTTGTAAATTTTGAACATTGAAAACTGTAGTATAAGTAGCTGGTTGAACATGTCCAAGAGGACATTGACAATTATTTCCACATTACCCTTGCCTTAAAAGTAGTTTTGCGAAGTTATGTTTTACTTCTATTTAGCCTTATTAAGATGCTAAGAACTAAGCACAAATGTGGTCCTTCTACCTCCATAAATAAACCAAAAAGTAATGCATACTCTCCATTAAGTAAATTATGTGAATGTTTTCTCATGAATACGGCTTTGTTCGTGTTTAATCACACGGTGAAGTGACATTTTTCATTTCAATTTAATGATTCCACTCTTCCAACGCGGTAAGTTACTATGTGTTTCTTAAATTCGTTCTAATGCTTCGTTTCGTATGTCTAAAGTAAACCTTATCGAGGTCACCACATTCATTTTGTAACGTTTTGATTTTTTGCGAAATTCCTGATTTTTCGTTTTTTTTTAAAAAAAGTTTCTCAATGCGTTTTGCGAGGTAGAATATATATCCATATCTTGCTCTTTAGAAATCTGGCCCATATTTTTCAAAATCTTATGGAAAGGCAATTGATTTTTTTTTTTGCGGTTTCCTACTGAGATTAAGGTTGTGGCTTTTCTCATATACAGGATGTATCAAATAAAGAAGTAAATTTTGTTTGGGTGTTAACTACACGACATATAAAGCACAAACCCACCGAAACCAGATTTCATCATTAAAAAAAGTAAAATTTAGAGCCAAAAATTCTTTAGTCCGGGCCTGATGCAAGAAAACGTCATGTTAAGCACCCGCTAAACGTGGTATTATGTATAAATACATTGCACTCATTTAGTATTATTCTTAATGGTACGCCGTAAGTTCATTTAATGTCATTTTGAATAAATAAAGGCCCTTGTAAAAATAGCAAAACTGAGGCATTTTAAATTTCTTCTTTTTATAAAACAAACATTCCTTTTTTGTTAAGAGCATTCTACATAAGTCTACAAAGTATTATTTTTAATATCCTGATAAGACGTTCGAGTTTCACCGGATATGCGACTGCAGTTGTTACAAAAAACGTAAATATTTTTCTTTTGCTTTGTCGAATCGAGAATTAGTTGTTAATAAACGGTACCACATGAATCTGAGTTATTTCTTTTGGATTTATTTAATCATATAACGCAAAATGAATTGAATCGAATTACACAGAAATAAATGTAGATACAGAAAATTTGCAAACACGCCTTTTTACTACGATATCGCGCGAAAATGAATCTATACATTCCCGCGATTTTGCCGAGTTTCTTTATATGAAATCATGATGGTCCTGAAAAGGATCGTTTTTTCGAGACGGGAAGAATTTAAATAAAATGTTCGAAGTGGCTTGCACTCCAAGCGGCGATCCACACAAAACTAATAGCGGTAATGGCTGAATGATAGTGGTATGTGGGGGTATACTCGGGACAGCATTTAGGTTGAGCACAGGTGCGCCTCTAGCCCACGGCATTTATAAAATATTTTTTTTCTCGTTAATGCTTACAGATAGACCCCCTGTGCATTAAGACTTTTTGATTGTATATGATTACAGCTGCTACATATTATTATATTTATCTCTATATCTGATACACCCTGTAGTGTTTTTTTTATTATTATTATTTTGGGAACCGTCTGACATGACGTCTTCGGTAACACTGCAGTCTCTTGGCTTTTTATATTTAGTCTCCCATTTCTTTTCACCATCATTGTATCTGCCGTTTCTCTATCCAAGTACCCTGCACTAATGTTTGGCTGGTTGATAGAACTAATGCTCTGGCTTGCTCGTCTTTTTGCGTCCAGAACTTCGCATTCACACAGAATGCGGTACGCGTTCTCTGTCATCCAGTTACATATTCCGCAATTGGTATCTCCAGTGATAATCTCATTTTTCTCTAAGTGTCCTTTCGGTGTATAGTGTCCTGTTAGGAGACCTATTACAGTGCCTAGGAGACATTCCATTGCTGTCGAAGGAGTAGTGTTCATTGTTCGGTAATACGCAAGCCTCTCTATCTTGCTAAATTCAGTTATAGCAGTTTGCTGCTGTACTTTTGTATCTTTATTGATTGTTTTAGTACATTCGCACTAGAAACTTCGATTGCGTATTGATGAAGCATACTGCAGTCCCATTTATGAGCAATTTAACCGTCTAAGATGATTACGCCATCTGTTAGCGCAGTTGAAAATTTAATTCGAACAGACACACGTGACAGACTTTAATAGCGTGCTTTGTCATTGTTTAAATGTCAATATGCAATTTTTTTTCTTTAGATATTTATAAAAATTTGCAAAAAAATATTAATTGCAAAAATATAATGATATTCAAGCTCGATCGAGCTCTAATTTTTGTTAAGCATATGAAAACTGTATCTGATGAAGGGTTATTACCTTGTTTTTATTGTTCCTCATCTAAAATAGCCATACAATTAATCTCACATCCATAACCCAGATTATAAGGGAAAAATGGGGGTGACAATCCTTGACGTGAAATTTTTTTTCTTCAGTACCTATTGAAGATATCTTAAGAAATTTAAACTGTACTTGACTATCCATAAACTCATTATAATATTTTTTTTTCCGAATTTTTGTGACACTGTAAACTGTAAAAAACGAGAAGTACATTTTTTGGGAGTATTTTTTTATACTAACTCCCAAAATGACAACTACCAAAAAAATATATCTTATTTGTTCATTGGTTAGCTACTACATGTTAAAGTTACAAAAAAGTCGAATTGGTGGAACATAGTTAAAAAAAAAAAATAACAATTATGGATATGTGCATATGTATCAATTATTTACCACAAACTATATTAAAACCAGTAAACTATCTCTATACCTATCGTCATAAACATGTTCTTATAAAAAAATATACGCCTACAAATAAACTATATACAACAATATTTCGTAGTTCATCAAATACGATGACGACTTCTGTATACATGCTTCTGTCTTTCTATAACTATATTTTAGAACAGATAATAAAAGAAGCCGATTAGCTGTATATTGTGATCTCAGCAAAGCTTTTGCTTCTGTGCAACACGAAATTCTACTAAATAAATTGTCATTCTATGGAATTGTTTTTATTGTTCCTCATCTAAAATAGCCATACAATTAATCTCACATCCATAACCCAGATTATAAGGGAAAAATGGGGGTGACAATCCTTGACGTGAAATTTTTTTTCTTCAGTACCTATTGAAGATATCTTTAAGAAATTTAAACTGTACTTGACTATCCATAAACTCATTATAATATTTTTTTTTCCGAATTTTTGTGACACTGTAAACTGTAAAAAACGAGAAGTACATTTTTTGGGAGTATTTTTTATACTAACTCCCAAAATGACAACTACCAAAAAAATATATCTTATTTGTTCATTGGTTAGCTACTACATGTTAAAGTTACAAAAAAGTCGAATTGGTGGAACATAGTTAAAAAAAAAAAATAACAATTATGGATATGTGCATATGTATCAATTATTTACACAAACTATATTAAAACCAGTAAACTATCTCTATACCTATCGTCATAAACATGTTCTTATAAAAAAATATACGCCTACAAATAAACTATATACAACAATATTTCGTAGTTCATCAAATACGATGACGACTTCTGTGTACATGCTTCTGTCTTTCTATAGCTATATTTTAGAACAGATAATAAAAGAAGCCGATTAGCTGTATATTGTGATCTCAGCAAAGCTTTTGATTCTGTGCAACACGAGATTCTACTAAATAAATTGTCATTCTATGGAATACGCGGAAATGCCCCCTTTTGGATTGCGTCGTATCTTAATGATCGTGTTCAATACGTACAGTTGAGACATACTTCAACGGCTGGTACTCGTGTGTATAAATCTGGGCATTTACCTGTCACTTACGGTGTCCCACAAGGTTACGTTCTTGGCCCTCTCTTGTTTAATCTGTATATAAATGATTTAGTAGAATTTATATCCACGGTTTGTGTTTTAATGTATGCAGATGATACTACTATAGTAACGTCTGGTGTTAATCTTATGGATGCCAAAATACTTACTAATACAGCCATGAAGGATATGTACACTTGTTGCTCTGCCGACAAACTGCTTTTTAATGAAAGCAAATCTAATTTCATGGTATTTCATACGAGACAAAGGCATGATACTACAGCTACAATAGAAATTAATGGTAGGTTGCTGCTGGGTGTTTCATCGATGAAGTTCCTTGGAGTACACCTACAAGAAAGATTGATTTGGGAAGAGAACTGCAAAGATCTTGCAAAAACTATTAACAGCAAAGCATAGGTACTGAAAAAAAAAAATTTACGTCAAGGATTGTCACCCCCATTTTTCCCTTACAATAGGGGATAGGGATGTGAGATTAATTGTATGGCTATTTTAGATGAAGACCAATAAAAACAAGGTAATAACCCTTCATCAGATGCGAATGCAGTTTTCATATGCTTAACCGGCTTGACCATTTCCTCCATTTTCTCCTACATTCCAGATATCCATCTTCGGTGTTACCGCGTTCCGAGGACAACCTTAAGAAGTTCCTCGAGAAATGTTGGCAGGAAAAGGAGATCACTCTGAAGGAATTCAACGCCAATGGTACCTTCCCGAATGGGCCCGTTTTGCGCAAGAATAACAGAACCGAACTGTATTCTGCCCTGTTCTTCTGGACCGTACTGCCGGTGGTGGTGTCCTACTTGTTCTTAGCGAATATTTACTTCAGGTGCATGGTGATGTTGCATACGGCGCTGTTGATTGTGATCAACGTCATTTCGGAGGTTTCCAAGACTTTGAGATCGCAGTGTACGATATCAAGAAAAAATTATATAATTTTTTCTTGGCCGGTAATGAGAGGGTTTGAAGTAGCATGAGCAAAAATCAACTAGATTGAGGTCTAACTATGGATAGTATAATTAAAAAAAGACACTATAGGGTACAACAAGAGAAAATAAAACGTCTATTTTTCTAGTTAGATAAAAAAAGAAACGGATAAATAATACCAACATTAATACATTATATCGACAGTAATAACCTTTACTATATTGTCATTCATGCAAATATTAGAAGGATGTATTTGTATGTGAGACATGTAATTCAAGGAAACGTTTTTTTTTTAAATATTTATTTACTCTTGTTTTATAGTGCATACGTAGTATTTTCAATGACACCTAAAACTTATTTAATTGGCCACTATGATGCAAACGGCAAGAAATGGTCCTATTTATTTAGTAAAATAGTAATTTAAATGAAGTAAATTTGCGTAATGTAACTTCATAATCGCATATCCAGAACGTTACTGGACTAGTCGATTGGTGCAACTAAGAGAGGAATGTATATTCGTTAGTGATTTAGTTATCTTACAGTTGCGCAAATATAGTTTATTATAGGTAAGTTTTCATTGATTTATGTTATTTAAATTTTCGTTTGCTTTAATGTTATTTTATTTTTTCGTAATTTTGTAATTAAGTATATTAATTGACTCGCATGTTTTACAAACAGAAATTTACTTCATAGACGTAGGTGTCACCCATCAGATTTATTACAAAATGAATATAATAAGATCTCAATTTGTTTTCTGTTTTGAAGCAAGTTGGTACTACTTCTGCTAATTAGTTTAATGTTCTCTTATTTCTTACAAATTGCTGATATTGAATTAGAAAATTATGACAAATTTTTGAAGCACCTATGTTAATATTGCAAAAGAAGGAGGGTGAGTTTGTTGGAACTATATAACTGCTCGAGTTTTTTTTTTAATTCGGAATTAAGTTCTTCATCATTAACAATTAAATTTTCTTCTACAATTGTTTATTATTTACACTAGATTATGTCAACTTTTTTTTCTAACACTTTCAAGTAATTATCAATTCTGATGCGATATATTTTAACTCCTTATACAAAATAGAATTTTGAATGACGTTTTCAGAATAAAATAATAGGTTTTATTAATTTTTCCCCCTGGCACGTTAACAATAATACAATAATATGTTGTTTAAAATTCCATTTACAGAAATAAGGAGTTGAAATTTATTTTAGTAGAGTCGATAGTCACATAAAAATGTCAAAAAAAAATATTGACAAAACTTAGTGTGAATAATAAACAGTTGTAGAACATAATTTAGTAAGTTAATAATAAAGATTCATATTCCGAATTAAAATTCTCGAGTATTGAAGAAATATTAAAGTCAAATCAAATAGAAAATATTTAGGTAATAATTAATATTTTTAAATAATTTAAAATTATATATATTCTAGAAATAAATTATAAAATAATGTTTTTTTTTGGAGTTCGAGATTAATTCATTAATTATTATTGTAATTCTAGTGGGGAACAGGGGCCACTGATTGAAGGAAGTATGGAATATTTTCTGTGTCATATTATTAGAAAGGATTCGATTTATTTAATGACGAAATTAATTTTTTAATGATATTGGAAAGGGCAAAGGTTTATTTTTTCGCAACACCAGGTATTAAAAGAGAAGAATTAATAATTTAATAGTTACCTAATTGATTAATTCTTTCTTAGGAATTATTTCTTTTTATATGGGGCGAGGGAGGTATTGAGAAAGTTAAAATTTACTAATTTTTTATAACGCTCTATCTTTGCAACATCATTGAGGGCAAGAGAAGTTTTCAATAACAAATTCTTGGTGAACGGTGAACCTACATTTCAGGGTACGTGAGGTTTACACCCTTTCACTACTTGTGGTAAGTTACTCTTCAGGGAGATTGATGACCGTCATTTAAAACTCTAACACGAAGCTAATATATTTGAAATTTTACCTCACTAAGAAGGCGTTGAAGGCTGTCATGACGTTTAATAAAATCTTCAATTAATTTTCCAGCATTGCCAGAAATCTCTTCATTATTATTATAATTTTTTTTTGAAGTGGAGAGGATCGATTTAGAAACTTTCCAAATGATAAAATTAGTCACGAAGAGGGGAAGTTAGGAGGGGGACAGCAATGGTGTTTTTTTTTTTTGACAGGATTAAATATTATTTTGACAAATATTTTTTTTAAGAACATCAGAGTGGGACGGTCTAAAGAAATTTTAAGAAAAAATTTTCAACAACTACTCACAATATTTACAGACTGTAAAGTGTAGTTTAAAATACTATTTTTTTTGCACTCAATTGAGCACTGAAGTAATTTTGATTGCAGATCTTTATTTACACTTATCACAATTCTAAATAGTGCACATGAGATAAATTGCACATAACATAGACAAATCATGTGAGTGAAATGTTTACAACTCAGTTTTTAAATGTTGTTTCACTGACGTTTTTTTTTTCTTGCAAGTTTTAGATTTTTAACTGGGGGACCAAAAATTAATATTTCTTGAACATAATAAATGACGACTATAGTAATATTTAAAAACTTAACTATATTTTTACACCCATTTAAAATATTATAATCAAATGAAGACATACAATCGAAGAGAGCATATATAGGGCAAAGCTGCTTCATTTATTGAAATACTGCACCACTAATACTTTATGGATGTGGCATGTTTTCCAACACTATAACCTTGTCATTTTTTTTTCAAATCAGTACCAATATTTTCGGGTTATAAAATAATAAATATTCCAAAAAAATACTTACAGTTTATATTGACATACAGTCATATTTTAAAAACTTTAACATATTTATCGATTACACAGTTATCCACAAATTAAAAACCTACAAAATGTAAACAGTCAACTCCACTCGGCCAGTCAGATCAGATTTGATCGATTCGTGATAGTGAATAGATGTGCTTCGAAGATTTGACGTGTAATTATTACTTCCTTGTCGCTATTTCGTATCAGCTTCAATCGATCTTGTATTTTTTCGAAGTAGAGCTGGGAATAGTACTACAACTTGCTTTGGAAGAGAGACGGAAGCATCATTATAAATCAGATTGTCCGACATGTTAACTTGATGATCTAAAATAAACACAGGTATAGATCACAAAGGGAAGAGGAGGACATTTTGATTTATATAATTATACATATCATTAATATGGATGAAATGAAAAAAAAAAAAAAACAAACATGAAAAGTTACCAATTCAAGTCTGGGTTAAATACGAATGTCACCCTGTACCAAGTCGTATGGTGCATAATATATTACATATATCATTGTTAGTTGGTAAGCTTAAAGTAAATTTTGAACAATGTGTAAAATTAAATGATATAATATATGTTATGTAATTCTTTCTATATATTAGAAGTAAATATGCGTTTACTTCTCTTGTAATTGTGAATTCTTGGTGCAAAAAGACGTTTTTTAACGTATAAGAATCGATTTGTCGCCTCGGGTCAGATAGGTCCGACAGGTCGAAGATTATACGCTCGTATTTATTCGTGTAAATCTAAATGTATTTTTCTAAATGGAAAAAAAAGAAAGATATATCTTGCACTATTTCCCCAATATATATTGTATATAGATAAGTTGAATGGTATATACATGTTACGTATACATATATGTGATGTATGTTATTAGAATCAAATTTAAAACTATATAATGAATGGATTATATGATATTATAGATTTTTGTTGTGAAGTTCTAGGCAAACCTTGAAAAATAAATAAATGGAATGTATTAATTGGATCGTTTTATTGCTGAGATATGCTTAAGACTTTTGGATAAAGACTAAGTAAAGTTTGCCCATTTTTTGTTTGTTTTTGTTTAAAGTACAGCTCCTCCCACAAAAAAGGTTAACAATTTGAATCGCGATTTTGATTATACAGGATGATTCTCAATATATGTGACAAACTTCCTGGAGTTATTTTGATCATAAAAGTTCATAAGAACATATGTCCAAAATCGCTTAGTTCTAAAGTTGTACAATGTTTAATAGTAAGTTAACATAATTAATGTTTTATTATAAATTAACAAAATAATTAGTAAAACAAAATTAACTTATACTAACTGTTGAAAATGACCGCTCCCAACTGCAATACAGCTTCTATCCTCCGTCGTATTGACTGGCGAGTCCGTTCCAAAATACCAGCGGTATTTCGAATTATTTGAAAAGCTGCGATAATACGATTTCTCAGTTAATCGACATTTTCATTGGGAGTCGTATAAACTAATGATTTAAGGTGACCCCAGAGAAAAAAGTCCAAAGAATTTAAGTCTGGAGACTGAGGAGACCACGGTTGTGGACCTCCCCATCCTATCCACCGATCTGGATACGTATTGCCCAAAAACTCTTGCTAGCAAGTAAACTAAAATGCGCTGGAGCACCGTCATGCATAAAATACATTTGTAATCTTAATTGCAACGGAACTTCTTTCAGCAGTAGTGGTAGCCCCTCTTCAAGAAAATTGCGGTATATCTCGCCATTTAACCGCATCGGTAAAAAATGTGGACCTATCAAGTGATCTCCAACAATTCCGGCCCACACATTGACAGAGAATTGATGTTGATGACGGGCATTCACTAGTTTGTGCGGATTTTCTTCGGCCTATATGTGATTATTATGAAAATTAATAATCGCGTTTCTAGAGAAAGTAGCCTCGTTGGTGAAGAATATTTGAGACAAATAGTCAGGGTTTTGTGCGATTTTATGTTGCATCCATTAACAAAAAGCCACTCTTTGCGAAAATCTGCCGGCAAAAGTACCTGCACCCGTTGAATGTGATATGGATACAACAGTTGATCTTTCAATATTCTCTAAACCGTGGCCTGACTAATGTTTAAAGCAAACGCAATTTATCTGGTGCTTGTAGTAGGATGTTCCTTAATTTCATTTAGTACCATTTCTTCAACTTGTGGAGTTCTCACTGTAGATGGGTGCCCGTTATCAGTCATCCGTTTTTTAAAATTTCTCGTTTCACTAAGATGTTGGTAAAGACGGGCAAATATTGAATGATGTGGGATGATACGGTTCGGGTATTGTTCTCCATAAAGACGTCTAGCAGCACGCGAATTTCCATTGGCAAGACCGTAAACGAAATGCATATCACATATCTCAGCATTCGTGTAATTCATTTTAGAAAACAGAAACTGGCAATAAACTGAATGAATACTCTGACAACTATTGACAAATATTGAAATGACAAATAAACAATTCCCTCTCACCACAATAGTTTTTGAATAACCAACTGTGATATTATATCGTGTTAGTCTTAGTTCATAATTTATTATTAAACATTCAATAACTTTAAAACCAAACCGTTTTGGACATATACTCATATGAACTTTTATGATCAAAATAACCTTTGAAATCAGCTCTTAAAGTTTGTCGCATATATTGAGAATCACCCTGTATATTCTCAGGTTAAACTATACATACAACTGTGTTCATTGGAGGTAATTTTATTTATGCCAGCCGAAGAGTAGCCCACATACGTAATGTTTACTCGTATTTGATAAATTCATATTTTATGTTCGCTATTCATTTGGAAAATTGTCTATGAAAGTTGTTTTGACGACTTTAATTTATTATTATTAGTTTTCAAATAAGGGTATCCATTCAGTTAAGGCGCAACAAGTTTGCGACAAAAACCACAAAGGAGAGCATTTGTGTTTATCTGATATTCGCCTCTTATAACATATGTATAAACATACTTTTTATTGAAACCTCGCATAACTAAAATACATACAGTTACGGACAAATGTCATACGCATATTCTTTCATAATAAAATTAATAAAGCATTTCAATTAAAACTTTGCATAACTTTAATTTTTTTTTATTATCTCTCAATACTTCCTAAATAGTTAGCTTTTCATTGCTTTTTTACAACATAATACTGAAAAATAAATTAGAATTAACTCTTGCGATTGTATATCTCGACGCTAATATGAGGTCTGTCTTATATTTTTAATAGTAAAAAAATTAGAACATTGAATAGTTGAAATGAAAGCAGTAGACAGTAGGTGTTGCAGAAATCAAGGCACCCTTATAAATCTGATGATGCCATCGGTAAATATGGGGACAATTTTGAGTTTTAGCACGATAACTGTTCCGTGTAGAAATCGCAAATTGTGCAAAAAATGGATACGTTCCGCAAACATTTATTTAACAAGTGTTGACCTGGCCTCCAAATAGTCCGGACTTAAGTCCTACTGAAAATGTTTGAGTTGCATTAAAGCGAAATATATATTTATACATATATAAAGAATTCATTCCAGAAAATGCAGATAAACTATGAGAAACTTCTAGGAAGTAATCGAAAATAATGGGGACTGGAGACATTGGATGCTTCAAGATTGAAAAAATGAATTTATGCAAATTTTATAATTAGATAAAACAATAAAATAAATTTATAGTGAGAATTATTTAATTCCTTATTACAGTATCGCATGTGTATATGTATGATACGTTACTAGCAAAGTATGTCCTTGCATTTACTATTGAAAGCTATATATTTTATTTATATTCAAATTCACTTATTGCTAAATGTTACAATTAAAAAATTACGAAAATGAAAGAAAAAAACTTGTCTATCCACTATATTCCATATTGGCCGTATATATGCGAAATAAGGTATTCTAATAAATTAATAAGAACATTCAGAAACAGAAAATCTATTTCACC
The DNA here is from genome assembly GCA_004143645.1 of Protaetia brevitarsis. NCBI lineage: Eukaryota > Metazoa > Arthropoda > Insecta > Coleoptera > Scarabaeidae > Protaetia > Protaetia brevitarsis. The sequence goes on along the minus strand of RXPK01000437.1, from coordinate 51,054 downwards.
AAGGAATACATAAAAATATTATTTCAACGTTTATGTCTTGTTTGTGTCTTGATAACAAAAACTAAATTATAAAAACAAGAAATCCTGTGTCGAATAAATACACAACGAATCATACATAACATGTGTTTACACGGATAAGCCGCAGTCGTAGTAAAAGCTATAGACCATCCTAAATGCGCTCGCCACATACATTTTACACTTTTTTGTATAAAGACTCTACTCTGATAAGCCATTGAAAAGTGCCCTAGAGCTATTGGGCTGAAATTAAAGCAAATGAGTACTACTGTCACACATATTGTAAATACCAAAAATTATCTCAATCGATGCTACCTTAGTGCTGCCACCTTTTTGTGGTTAAAATTCTGTAGGTTCTGTCAAAAATTTCTGTAGCATTCCGTAGATTGCTAGCCAATTTAAATAAAGTTGATTACAGATGTTGACCACGTAATCAATCAAATAAACTCAAATAAATCAATCAAATCTCTTTTAAATGTTTGTTGTTCTAGTAACAGTATAATTCTATACACATTTGTTATTGTAACAAGCTATGTATTTATAGTTGTTATACTTGTCTTAATGTTGAAGAGAATCGCTATTCGTATTTTGCTGTGTTCTTACTGCCAAATAGATATATACATTTATCACATTTCTTTAATCAATGGCCTGAGGTGAGTATAAAGGCTCTATTCCGATAAGCCATTGAAAAGTGCTCCTAAAGCTATCGGGCTAAAATTAGAGCAAATGAGTACTACTGTCACAGATACTGCAAATACCAAAAATTAGCTCAATCGATGCCAACCTAGTGCTGCCACCTTTTTGTGGTTGAAATTCTGTAGGTTCTGTCAAAAATTTCCGTAGAATTCCGTAGATTGCTTGCCAATTTAAATAAAGTTAATTACAGGTGTTAAAACCATGTGATAACAGTTTACGAAAAGTATGTTCCAACAATTAATTCGATTATCAACTGATATTATTTCTTTTCTTCAATAATGTAAAGTATAAGGAGACAATGATCTCAGCTAATAATCGGTAATCCGAACATCTTTTGTAATCTCCTTATATAAACGCATTGAACAAGTTGCCCTTTACTTTGGTATATCAACTCATTTTCTATTTTTCCAATAGTTGATTATTGACTTATTCAACATTTATCACAAATTTTTGACAACCGCGATATTTATAAAGTAAATAAGTTGTCATCATATTGTCATTACCAATATTAAACATCAAAGCAAGGGAATTGAAGAACAGTATACTAAAAAAAAAAAGTTGGAAATATAAACAATAAAACCAGTATATACAAACAATATCTGCATATCTTAAAAAAAATAACAAAAGTATATATTTATACAGGTATATTAAAATCAATCCTTTTTAAAGACTTAAATCTTCAAAATCATTAAAAATTTTCCATTTGTTTTTACATTCTTTATTAAATCTTGTTGAATTTTAAAATTATACCAAACCTTATCAGTATTGGTGCATTAGTAAAAGAACTTACATTATCAAATTCTAATTATGTTTCTTAACTTTGATTACAACAAAATTAAACTCCAATACTTCCAAGAAATACGGAATGTACTTCTATCTACCTATCTGTTTTCAATATTCAATTTGAGATTTTTTTGAGGCTTTATAGGTAGTTATAATTAATTTTAGGTTAGGTGGATCGTTTTTTTTTCCATTTTTGACGGCAGCCCGTAAAATGAATTTATTTTTCATTAACGATTACAGATGGCACACAATAATGTAAGGTATTATGAACGCGGAAATTATGATCTTATTACATAAATTACTGAAATCACTCTTCGATCAGTATAAAGGGCGATGATACTGCTTGAAAATTCTATTTCATATATATATTGCTTCTTAATTTTTTTAAAATATCCTAACGGAAATATAAGGTTTGTTCACTGGTGTTACACCAATTACACTGGTGCATATTGTCTCTTTCTCAGATGCATAAAGAGTAAATCTTTTATCCTGTTTTAAGTAGGAGTCAGTGTGGAAAGTGTAGCACCAGCGAACAAACCTCTAGTTTGAAATTGCGTAGGTTTGTAAGTAAATGTGGCAGCACTGTGCCACCCCATTTGAGATATTAACATAAGGGTGAAAATATTCAATTTTTTTTTCTCAGGAATTACTTGAGCTATCACGTTTAAAAAAAATATATAAGTAAACACTGATTATGGACATTCTATAAAAAATCAAGGAATAATTCCTTTCATTCAGTTCAAAGTTATCATTATTTTTCCCTTTTGAGGGGTGGTTTCTTTTTTAATTTGATTTAAAATGCCAACTTGGCTTCTTGTTACATTAGATTGTATATATTTAGGTTTACTATACATTTTTTTTGCAGTTTTTTTTCTGTGCGGAGGAACATGTAAATAAAAAATAAACTCTCTTTGAATGATTTTGGTAGGAGCAATGTGTTATTGGTTATTTTAGGGTTAAAATCATTATTCGTTGATCAATTTCAAGATTATTTGTGTAAATGTTACAACCCTAGTAGTTATAAAAGCACCGAAATATACAAAAGGATATTGTAAAATAATATTTAAATCCGTACACCCAGTTCAAAGTTATTATTATTTTCCCTTTTTGAGGGCTGATATTTTTGAGTTGAGTTGAAGGTGCTAATTTGAGATTTTATTATATAGGAGTGTATAATTATATTTGGGTTTACTGTATATTTCGTCAAGTTCTTTCAGTGCAGTAGTACAAATAAAAAATAAGATCTCTTTGAGTGATCTTAGCAGCAGCATTGGGTTATTGATTATTTTAAGGTTAAAATAATTATTCATCGATCAGATTCAGGATTATTTACATGTACAGTTCAGCCTTAGTATCTATAAAAGCATCAGCATATAAAAAAAGAATATCATAATAATAGAATAATATTTAATTCCCTACACGCTGTTTCAAGTTATGGGTATTTTCTCCTTTTGAGGGATGTTTTTTCAAGTTGGATTTAAGAATTCAACTTGATTTTTTGTTACCTATAAATGTATGCGTTTTGGTACAATACGTATATTTTTAAATGATATAAAATATTGATATAAATCAATCAAATCTCTTTTACATATTTATTGTTCTAGTAACAATGTAATTCTATCCACATTTGTTATTGTAACAAGTTATATATTTATAGTTGTTATAATTTTCTTAATGTTAAACAGAATCGCTCTTCGAATTTTACTGTGTTCTTACTGCTAAATAGTATACATTTATCATATTTCTTTAATGCCGTTAGACATGTATAATACGTTTTAATGTAATTATTTGATTGTGAGAATTTTAGACTATTATGACTAATATACTAAAAGTAAAATTATAATACAAGAAAAAAGTACTTTAGAAGGAAAACATTTTATTTCAATATTTAACAATAATAACACGTTTTTAAGCAAATATTTTAAACAAACTTATGCAACGAATAGTTAATATTTACAAGGTTGTTTTGACAGTCTGAATTAGTAATGGGTTTCTACGGGCAAACTTCTATTTTATAGCAGCTATTTAAGGAAGAAGCTGCTACTTTTTGTAGCTATTTTCTCATATAGTATAGTAGTAGACAGGTGTGAATGTTGTGAAACATACATGTACATTCGAAGCCGTATATATAGCAGTAAAGTAGTGTATGAAATGTAGTGATGTATAAAAATGCTTCTTTACGTTAGCAGCTATAATCTGCCTCTGTAAATGTTTCTGAATATGTTGTGTAAAGCCGGGTTTTCCTAGGAACAAACTCAACAAAACAGTTGGTGTCATGTTGCGGTTTATATAGGAGAAAGCGACAGCAACTGTTTCGTTGAATTGAGTGGATGACGTACTGCACTAGGCGTCTTACGTCGTACGCGATGCATAAAACCTGCTCCTAGGAAGACCCAGCATAAAGGGAGTATCATGCGTCCGTTTGCGCAAATTTTGTCGCATAGGGGTATTTAGATCGTCTTGATTACTTTGGGAGGCGCGTGGCGCAGAAGCGATTATTTTTTTTTCATTAATTAAATTAATTATTTTTTTACAACACCGGTGAGGAATGGCGGTAATAATAATGTAAATGAGTAAATTGATTTTTAATTTTTTGATAATTTATTAATTCGTTGCATTTTATAGTTGTAACTTCAATCCTTATGTAATAAAAAGCATTATTTTTATGTGATTATTAAATTGAAGAATTTAGTAAGTTTTTGTTAAATAGATTTGAATAGCTTCTCTTATTATTAAAATCACATTGATATTATTATTAATATAATTGGCAATAAACTATTGCAATACATGTTGATTGTATTTTATTCTGGTAGTAAACTTTGGTGGTAACTTGTAACTGAAAGATTAACAATAATCTGTGTATGGTGTTATTTATATGAATTTGGGTGGTGATAATAATACAAGGAACAAAGATAAATACATAAAGGCTATATTTATTTAATATTATAAATTCAGGAAACTTTTTATCGTAAGAAACAGTTCATGTTTATTTTGTGGCGATATCTATGTATCATAGATGTTTTTTATTGTAAAATAATGTAACAGACATGGCAAAGAAGATATTTCTAAAAATACTTATATTTTAGTGGTGTACTAAATAAATGGCAAGCGTACGCGGTAAAAAAAAGAACTAGAAATAACGAATATACGAACATCCCGTCTGGTTAAGTAAATAGTAGAATAAAAAATTAATAGAATCCTCTAACAACTACATAGAAATATTCTTTTTGCCCAGGTGGAGACAATTTTATTCCAAGCAATAATAGTTATTTTGTGTAACAACCCCACACAATGGTAGTTTCGCCGATTAATTTTCCTAGCTTTTATATCGATTTTGGTTAAGAAATACCTAACATGCAAAAACACATAATACATATCATTATAGAAACTAGATCATTATGAAACGTAACCCTTCAGAATCTATTACTAGTTATTATTTTTACTTGTTCCAACCACCGTTTTATAATTGATAGAAAATGCTAATTTATACATTTCCGTTCAAGAAACTATGCTTTTTCATGTATTAATCAATTATTTATAACACCCCCCATTTAAAATAATAAAGTTACGCACGAGTGAAATTCACAAAGTTTGCCCTAGGTGCTTGAACATCCTGTAGATTACTGGACAACGTTGAATGTCGCATTTAATCAGTCAAAGGATCTTCCATTTACGGTTTTCATTTCACTTTTAATTTGTTTTCGAGATACTAGACTTTTTTTTGCAACATTGAGCTTTTAAACAAATTGAAATATCTTATAATCCATAAAAATTAGGCATAGGGAGCCTTAAATAAAATTGATTTAGTATTTAGTGTATACTTCAAAAATGCCATCAAATACAGAGTGTTCCATTAAGAAAAACATAACTTTAATTCCAAAACTGCTAAGTTTTGAAATACCCTGTAAATTGCATATTATTTTTAAATTTCAGATCTAATCCGCCTACATATATCTTAATATATAACATTCCAAAAATTGTTACCATTTGACTACCCAGAGACCACGGCGTTAGATTCTGTATATTATACAAAATACTAGTGGAATATTTAAAATCAATATTTTTACAATATTCTTTGCAATTATTCAAGGAATTGTTGTGTGTATATAAATACCTAAAAGCATGTATAAAGAACATTGTAGGAAAATGTTAAAACGATATCTTCTGTCTGTAAAGTGACAATGGCCCTAATTGCTGCTGTTAAAAAGACGTGAACTTCATTGGAGGTTTATATTCTGGCCATTGTCCATCATTTAAATATCAAAGATGTCATTTGTAGATATTATTTTATTGTGGTTTTTATACGTGAAACATACATTTTTGTCGGATCTTTATCTCAGACGACATCTATTTTAAATATAAAGTATTAGATGAGAGAAGTGATATTAATTTTTATTACTTTTTGGGCTTGTGAGGATATCTTCTTTTCTTCTAAATATGCTATGGATAATGTGTAGAATATAAAAATATTAAACAAACATAAGTCTATAAAACATAATAATATAAATTCCACAAAAAAAAATGTAGGTAATGACTAAAGAAAGGACAAATTCGTTCGGAGAAGCGTGGAAGCGGAAAACTCAGTGGCGTTGCCTACAGCAGTCTATGCCTAGGAACTTGCATCTACATACATATTATGTACCTACATAGTTTTGCGAAGTCAGTAGAGAATATTATGTAAGGTTCTGTATTCACATGTAAGAGAACTTCATATTTACAAAGGAAAATCTAGAAAGTATTATGTGATTACAAATTTTCAAAACTTATTAAATTACAATAAAGAGTAACAATAATTAACATAATTTACTGAAAATAGCTTCCCCTGTTTTTGGCCTAGTTGCATCAATATTTTGAATAAAAGTCTTGAGGTAGGGGCGTTGATTGGATTTATTAAGATTTAATACATTTTTTTGATAATCGTTTAAATTTTACGTGCCGCTAGATAAAACAAACTTATCATCATTTTCAAATATATTGCTGATTATTTCTAATCAATGATAAAATGAATTACCAAGTTTTTGTTTTATTACTTTAAATAGTTACTGACTCTTTATTGCTGCTTGTTTTATCTCTTTTTTTTAATAAAATATAAGAAATAAAAAAAATGTCACTATTACCTATTTAAATAAGTAATAGAATTATATATTTTATCTTGTTACGGTGTTTAAAACGTATTCAAAATATAAATTATTTTAGCAATTCTTATTTTTTAATAAAAGCCTGAACGGAGATATTTGAGTGCTGCACATATATAAATAAACAGCTACATCTAAGACGCCGCCAATGCTTAGAATATTGCGAAAACACAGCTGCGTTGTAGTTCGTGTCGAACAAATAAGTTATGTATATATGCGTCATCACCGTGCATTGAAATATTCCACGTGATTTATGGGCGCATGTAGTTTTTATATATGGGTGTGTTTTTCTTACTCGGTCAAAAACAACTAGAGGATTTATACGGGCAATCGGGTGCTTTTCTATCAACACCCGCATGTGGTGTTTTCGTTCGGAACGCGAACCACCTTGCTTTAGTAATGACACTGTAACAATTTTGGACACCTCAGTTCTAATTTCTTGCAGTACTTTACTAATGGTCTAGAGATCTCCATTCAGAACTGGAACAAACCGAATTATATTTGTAACAAATTCAATTTTGTAATTATGTATCTGTACCTTTTCTGTTTCATATTTTCTCAGAATTGCAACATATTATGTTAAAAATATTGTGGGCAGCACAACAATATATTATTTTTTATTATATACGTTATTACATCCCTTTTAGACAAGAAATATTTTTGAAAATGTGTAGGCACCATGACTTTTCTTCAAATATACTTAGCAACTTCCAGTTCAACCAAAATATAGAAATTTTAGCTGAGCAGATGCATTTTTCCACACGTTCAATAAAACATATTTAAAAAAACAACATAATATTCTGTGTTAAAACCCACCAAAGGTTAACAAAAGTCGTTTCTGTGGACATATGTTCTATTGTGGTGTGACCATGACTACACATAAATATCTAAACACAAGCATTGTAAAAATAAATAGTAAGTAATAAAAAAAAACATTTAATTTAAATTTATGTATGTTGCAACCTTACAACATAATCTTACTACGCAATTTGTCGTGCAATGATATTCAGTGGTGTAATTCTGCGTTGGATATTTTCATAAACGTTTTCAAAGCATGAGTACTATTATAAAAGAATATTTCTGAAGCGTTTTTACGTATATCCTAAAGTCAGTTTGTGAAAGTCATTTTTTCCAGCTGTTCGATAAGAACTCATTTATACTGAGTTTACAGGGTTCCTTGGATAATGAATTGTCTTTGAAAATGCACTTATGTAGAGGTGCGACTTTTTACTGGATACGCAGTGTCTTCGAGTTTGTGGGAGCAAATAAAAAGTGATTTTTTGCTTTTTAGGTTGTAGTAGCTCTTGAATTGTTAAAGGTGCACTTTGCACTTGCTTTGCTGCCATTCATTTCTCATTCATTCATGTTAGGGTGGGCACTTGATGTCCGGGCACTTGTACCATCCCTATTAATTCTCTTATTTCTACTCGAGCAGCTTGGTGTTCTCTATGAAGACCAGTATCTTGCCCAGTGGAAACTGAGAACCTGCGAGGGCTCCAATAGATCTCTCCCGAAATATTTCTGCCTGAGTTCCTTCAGTTCCTCACATGTGCAGATTACATGTAAACTCGTTTCCTCCTGTAGTTCGCATCTTCTACACCACGGTTCGCTTACCCGGCCTGTGCTGTATGGATGCTTTTTCAGAGGACAGTGTCCAGTTACCAATGCAGTAATGGTTTTAACTTCTTTCTTACTGCGCCTGAGTAGGTTATCAGAGAAACTACCATCCCCGTCCCCCTATCAGCGTTTTGGTATGGAGTTGACCTTCAGTCGACCTCCATTTCTTTGTACTTCTTTTATCTAACCATATCCAGATCTCTCTTCTTGCGGAATCCTTAGTAATCCCACATACGGGCTTTGGACCCATGAAGTGTCTCCTCCTTGGCTAGTTCATCGGCTATTACGTTGCCCTTTATATCCTCATGTCCCGGCATCCAAATCAGAGACACCGTGTAGACTCGTGCCAGTGCATTGAGGGATTGTTTGCAGTCCCTAACTAGTTTTGACCTAGTTACGGGGTTCGAGACTGTCTTAATGACAGCCTGGCTGTCAGTCATTATATTAATTTTCCTCCTCATGTAGCCCCCCTTTTGCAATCATTTCTGCACAGGCTGCAAGGGCGAATACCTGGAAGACCGTTGTATGTTTCCCCAGGCTTATGGATATCCTTTGATTAGGACTGGGCCCACAAATACCGGCTCCTGTGCCCTGGCCGGAATTGGATCCGTCCGTGGACCAGTTATCATTGGCAGTGATCTCATTACGTGTCTGGTCTCTGTTCGGTATGGAGATTTTCAACTTTTCAGTGAAGATAATTTCGGGTGCCATGCTGTCCGTGGGCATTTGCAACAATGGCCCGTCCAGCATCGTGCCCGTAGTATAAGTGTGTCCTCCCACCCTGAAGTTGGGATGCCACAGGTTGTTGGCTTTCAGTCTAAAGATCGCATTCATTGCCTCCGCTCTCACATAGAGTTCCAGCGGGGGAGGCCCACAATGGTCTCCAAAGAGGTGGTCCCTGTACTGTTAGTTTCACCAGTGATGCCCAGCAATGCCTGTCTCTGGACAGCGGTTAGCAGCTTTGCTGCGGAGGACACTTCTGTCCTCCTCCACCAGACTACTGCCCGGTATGTTATCGCTGGTCTTATCATGGCAGCATATAGCTAATGGATCACCTTCGGCTTTAATTCCCAGGTTTTGCAAGCAACTCTCCTGCAGCGCCAGAATAGTTGCGTGGCCCTGGTCTTTGTTTTAACTAAGTTATTTTTCCAGCTCAGCTTCGCATTGAGAGTAACACCCAGATACTTTACTTCCTTGGTTAATTGTAACTCCTGCACAAACAGTCTAATGCCGCCTAGGTCATTGAGTTTTCTCATGGTGGTAAAGGCAACCAACTTTGTTTTTTGTAGATTAACTGAGTGTCCTTGTGAAAAGCAGCATTCCTCCACCATTCGCAGTGCATTACGCATGATGCCCGCTACCACGCCTGGGAACCGCCCCCCTAGCTACGATGACAATGTCATCAGCGTACCCCTGCGTCCATATTCCTTTGTCGTTTAATGATCTGACGAGATCATCCACGACCAAGCTCCACAGCAGTGGTGACAGTACTCCTCCTTGAGGACACCCCTCTAGTGGTCCTCATGGTTGCTTTGGTTGCTTTGCTACAATTGCTAGCATTTTTGACTAGCTATGTTTATATCGAACATATGGAGAAATAAAAAAGCGAGTACTTGATAATTAGCTACAGAGCGTATAACGTATTTTTCCTGAAATCTTAAAAAAATGTAAAAAAAAATTGAGACAGAATATTGCAGATTATTGCCCAAATGCCTTTAGTTTTAGCTTTTCAAAAGTTTTCGAATACGCTATGCTTGACAGGTTGTTAAGTCATTAAAGTTGTACCAATATAATATCAGATAGTCAACACAGCTTTTAGGCGGAGACGCTCGACCATTACCTGCCGTTCATTCATTTCTGCGCGAAGTTGTTAATTGTTTAGACGCTGACGACTGTTCAGCGCAAATGTTCTGAGACACAACGCGGGCTCTTCATTGTGTTAAGCAAGAATTTTTTAAAGGTGAAGCTTTATGGCGTGAGACGTGTTGTTGCGATAAGTAATTTCGGTCGCTTCTCTCTGACCGTAAGCAATATGTTAAGTTTCCTTCAGATCGAAAACCGCTAAGAAGTATTTTTATTCTTTTATTTTGTCCATGCGTTTGGGAATACCTCAAGGTACGATTTTGGGGCCAGTACTCTTTTTACTTTTTATTAATACCATAGTGGAATTTATTGTCTTTTCTTTATTGTTATATACATACACGGACGACACTAGAGCTGTAGTTTCTGAAGCCGGTCCTATACAGATTGTTGAGCGTGTGAATGGTTTCAACGTAATGAATTTTATATTGCACTTGTAACGCTTGTAACATTTCGGGATTTCAAAAAAAGTATTCCTCCTTCAGATCTAAATATACGTATTAATTAAGATTCAAATTAAGTAATATTTAAATTAACCATGAAAAGTATAGAATACTTACTTTTCTTGGTGAGGTAAAAAGTACGAAGGATAGACAATATATCGGTTTCTAATCAAATTAAAGCTGTTGAGCAAAATTGACCTTATTGAATATAAGTTTCTTTTTAATTATCTAGACACTTTGCGCTGCACAAAATGGGTACAGGTAAATTACTTCCTGAGGTAAAGAGCAAGTATTAATAATCGTTAAATTGCTTCCCACAATTTTTAGCTACCTGATATAAAGTAAATGTACCAATTCCTGATTCTGTCCTAATTACTGACACCTTCCCTGTAATTTTTCCCATAATAGTTTCTTTTGCTGTGTTTTAGTATTGAAAATAACCCCGCAGATCATGCGTAATGCACTGCGAATGGTGGAGGAGTGGTGCCTTTCACAAGGACTCTCAGTTAATCCACAAAAAAACAAAGTTGGTTGCCTTTACCAACATGAGGAAAGTCAATGACCTAAGCGGCGTTAGACTGTTTGGGCAGGAGTTACAATTAACCGCAGAAATAAAGTATCTGGGTGTTACACTCGATGCGAAACTGAGCTGGAAAAATCACTTAGTCAAAACAACGACCAGGGCTACGCAACTATTCTGGCGCTGCAGGAGAGTTGCTGGCAAAACCTGATGACTAAAGCCGATGGTGATCCATTGGCTATACACTGCCGTGATTAGACCAGCGATAACATACAGAGCAGTAGACTGGTGGAGGAGGACAGAAGTGTCTTCCGCAGTGAAGCTGCTAACCGCTGTCCAGAGACAGGCATTGCTGGGTATCACCGGTGCAATTACCAGCACAGGGACCGCCTCTTTGGAGACCATGTGTTCTATGCATATTATACTCACATCGTATTTCTTATCCTACATTAAAATATTAATCGGAACAATATTTTGAAGTGCGTTAACCTTCTTGAAAGAGTATGCGTATCTAACAATATCGCATTCATTATCATTTAAATTGTATCGAATTGGAACAACTTAAGTTAGTCGGCAAATAAGTGAATAAATAAGTAGTGTATTGTTTTGTAACGAATATGAATGTAATATTAAAGTGAGCGATATTTTTTAGATATAGTAGGCTCTCAAGACGTTTAAAAAAAGATCTTGTCATTTCCGGAATGTATAAAGTAAAGGCTCTTATATGCATGTTAATTTTAGTACATTAATTTTGTAAAAAAAAACATTTGCCTTAGTGAGCTTCTTTTTAAATGGGTTAATAACGCACAACTGTAGGTATTGAGACAATACTAATCCACACCATTTTCGTATAAGGCACACACAATTTCCTCAGAAACTTACGAACTTGGCTTATTCAGAGGTTTTCTGACAAATGAATCGGGAGAAGGAGCGCTATAGAATGGCCAGCGAGACCACCAGCTTTAACGCCTTTTGACTTTTTATGAACAATGTCTTAAGTTATTGGTATTCTTGTGTGCTACAATAATGTGATAAAGTTTAAGTATATTGAATTAATTTTTTCTTCTCCAACTCTCCATGCAATTTATCTTTGACAGTTATTTTTGACATCTATCAGTTTTTCTTGAATATCTCTTTCAATGTTAACATTAGGCTATATAAGTTTTAGTACGTTTCTAGTAGTTACGTTCTACTATTAAAACCCTTTTCCCGAATTTATTAAAAAATACCAATGTTCCATTAGAAAAAAATAATTACTTGATCTTGGTATGAATTTCACTCCCTCTTCTAGGGCTGTGACTGTGGAACCATTAGGTAGGTGTTCTTCTTGTATTAAAACTTCTACTTGAAACTGTTTTTCATAAAACTGACTGCTTCCAAGTTTGGGGGGTGGGGGGGGGGAAGGTAAATGGGCGGTATAAGGATTAAATACAGTTGGAATATGCAAACCTATAAAGGAGTTCCGACAAGTTTGAAAAGAGTTTAAGTTATTGATAATAGAAACTGCTTTCTTTTGCGAAAGTAAAACATTTAAATTTTTGTTTGAGTCCCAAAAAAGTAGGCCGTAGTTCAAATGAGAATGAAAGTGAGCAAAATATATTATCTTTCTCCAAAGATTTAAAGTCGAGATATCATATCTTTTTCAAATAATTTCCCTATGATTGTTAATAACAAAAAGAAAAACATACACATCATGAATTTGAAGTTGAATCAGCATAGAAGTAACGATCTAAAAACAAAACAAAAGCAGTACCAATTCTAATACTTAACAATAACTTAATTCTAATTCATTATTCTAATCAATAGTAAATAAATTAAAGACTTATATCTTAAATAGTTATTCATATAACCCAACCATGTTAAAACTATAATTTAACACTAATTCAGACCACCAAAGACTATAAACTTTTCATTCATAAATACCCGCTAACTTACAAACTATCTAAATGTCATGCCGTAACCTATCTAGTTCCTTAGCAGCATTAATAAAAAATTCCCACCATTCGACCGACTCATTATCTCTAATATCTGCTTCGCGTCGGCGTCGTGGCCAATTTAACACATTCGCTAATGCCCTAATTTCCGTGCGCGACCGTCACTCATCAGTGAGCGGACATTCAAATAAAATATGCCCCGCTGTATCTACCCCACCACATTCACAATGCGAATCATTAACCCTCTCAATTCTACACAAATATGATTTAAAATTATCGACAAATTAACCCTCATTTTCCTAAAACATGTACCACTATACCACCTATAAATTTCCTAGTCCACATGCCATTTGAAGAAATATCCAATCTACCTGCCAATCTTTTTCAAGTTTATCCCTAAACGTTTTTCTAACTGCGTTAGCCTAATTATCGCACTGTCCCCACTAGGCACCGCCTCTTTCTTAATTGATCTGCCCTTTCATTACCGATTGTACCTACATCACCCCCAGTCCAAAAAAGTTTTACACCCCTTTTACGAAACATATCCCAAGTATCTAATACTCCGGTCCCGAATGCGAACCTTGTGGATAACCTTTAGCAATTTCCCTTGCAATACTAATACCTGCTTCCTCAACTATCTCGGACAGAAATATCCACTAGCCATTCTAACTAAATTATCTGGGCAACTTTTACGGTTCAATTGTATTATAATTTATGGCCACCAGGCATTATCAAAAGCAGCTTTAATATCTAACAATATAATCGCACTATATATATACTTCTTCTAATCTGGCGGTTTTAACAAAATTTACAACCTTATCTACATCTTCTGCAGTTGGTTTACCCTTACTAAATCCATACTGCCACACATTCAAACATTTTGTGATCTCATAAAAAAAATCTATTCTATTTATGATTAAGCTAGAACTACATATTTCGAAAGCTTGGGAAAATACCCAAATATATTTCAATATACACGCTATTGGAAGATGTGTTCAATATGGAAAGGAACCATCGGAAGCAGGAGATTATCATCATATCTGATAGTCAAGCAGCCATCAAGGCGCTGAGCTCATATGAAATCAGCTCCAAGATGGTCTGGGAATGCCTAGGGAAACTAAATGAGCTAGGCAAAAGAAATAAAGTAACCCTCCTGTGGGTTCCGGGTCACACAGGAGTGGAAGGAAACGAAATAACGGATAACCTCGCAAAAAAGGGGCTGGAATGCCTTTTGTAGGGCCTGAACCCTTCTGCGGGTTAAGTAGCAGTACAATACTGAAGAAACTAAAAATAGAAATGGAGCAGAGAAAATCCAGTTATTGGGAAAATCTCCAGGGAATGAGGCAAAGTAAAATTCTTCTGGGAACTTATAACCAGAAGAGGTTTACAGAATGCATCAACCTGAGTAAGAACAAAGTTCGCATTTTAGCAGGAATATTTTCAGGCCATTGTAGACTGAAAGGACACCTGACTAAGCTTGGATTGGAAAAGGATCCGGAATGCAGATTTTGTGGGGAACAGGATGAAACACCCATTCATCTCCTCTCAAACTGCGTAGCACTTTGCAACTCGAGGGCATTTCACCTGGGAGCATGTGAAATCGAAGAGGGAGACTTACCTAGACTGGGGCCCTCTGACATCCTACACTTTCTGAAAGGAATAGGACTGGAAGGCCAGCTGTAAAGCAGCAAGAATAGGGGACACAATAGATCTTTTAGGTCGCAGTGTAACACCACCCTTTTACTTACATACATACATACATATGATTAAGCTATCTAATGCCTTTTCGATAACCGGAATAGATTAATAAGCCTATAATTACTTGGATCTGTCATATCAGTTTTGCCCGGTTTAGGGATAACCTTAAATAATTGACGTTTTCAGCAAGCCGAAAAAATACCTCTATCTAAACATTTATTAAAAAGCATAAGCCTTTAACGCAATATGTACAGAGCTTTATTAAGCTTAGAATTACGTTGCTACTATGTAAGTCCCAAAATAATTTCACATTAACAGTTAAACCCAATAGAGTGGAGTCATTTACGATTTGAATTGAGGTGTTATTATTAAAGTTTAATATAGGATCATTATCTTTTCCCCCGAATATGATTGATTTAGCCTTTTTAGATTTAAAGATGTTGGAAGACAATTTTTGAATTACTCAAAAGTGCAAACCATGATATCTCTTACTAAACTAAAGTAACTAACTAAACTACCTGACAAAGCCTTTCCGATAACCGGTAATAGACTAATAAGCCTATAATTACTTCGGTGTGTCATATCAGTTTTACCCATTTTAGGAATAACCTTATATTTGGGGAAAAAGAGAATCATTATCTTTTTCCCCAAATATCATTGATTTAGTCTTTTTAGAGTAAAAAATGTTAGAAGACAGTTGAATTATTCAAAAGTTCAAGCCATGATATCTTTTACTAAACTAAAGTAACTTACTAAACTACCTGACAAAGCCAGAATCAATGCTAAAGTTAACATACACGCCATAGTTCATGTTCGGTGCCATTGTGATAGCTTAGCAACCCATACTTGCAAAAAAATCCTATTACAAATTTAAAAGTAGAAGACACACTACGTTGTTGCAAGTAGTGTTAAAATTTTGGAGGAAGTAACTTGTTTACGATATTACTGTAAGTGGAATTGACGTTGTATAGAACAACCTTGTACGACAATTAATCATATAATAGACAATTAACATTATGAATATGGAAAATTCTATAGTTTAAGTCACTTTGAATTTAAAAGGCAGGGTTACAAGCGAGGTGATTGCATAAGTATAGAAAAATTGATGTAGTTAAACTCTAAACGATCATTAATTAACTCCCTAGTCGCGTTGTCCTATTTGAACTCCTAACCACTTTCTAAAAGCCAATGAATTGATATTACTTTTCAGCTTGCCTCACAAAAATCAGCTTCCTGGATTAGACGCCACTTTTAGCCCGACCTTTCTTGAAGGTGGTAAGTAGAAAAGTCCTGATAACGTAATAATTCAATCTCAGTTTTAAATAGCGAAAACCAAGCAGAATTCTAGAATAATTGAACTAATCCCAAAGAAGATGCGATTATGACGAAAGATTACCAGATAGAATCTACGAAACCTTCTGCGATAAGACTATCTTTATCACAGGTGGGACTGGATTCATTGGAAGAACTATAATCGAGAGGTTACTAAGAACATTCGAAATTAAGATAGTATAATTCTGATCAGACCTAAAAAAGGTAAAGACGCACAAACCAGGTTGGGAGAAATTTTTTCCACTGTGGTGAAGAAAAAAATATTAGTTAGGATTAGTATTCAGAGAACTCCTTCGGGCAGTTGTTTGATAAGCTTCGGGCTCTCAAAGGCGACGCTATATTTGAGAAATGCCAACCCATATGTGGAGATGTTTCTGCGACTGGATTGGATCTATCGCTGGAAGATCGTTTAACACTTCAAAATGAGGTGGAATTCGTCATTCATGCAGCGGCCACCGTGAAATTCAACGAACCTCTAAAGTATGCCATAGCGATTAATACGAAGGGTACTTATTCCATGCTGCAACTCGCTAAGGAGATGAAAAGGCTCAAGGTTTTTATTTTGCCTTTTAATTCCTTAATATAGCACTTAATTCCCTCAAATCTGTAGCTCTTTGTCAACGTTTCAACGTGTTACTGTCATCCAGAGAGGAAGGTTTTATATGAGAAGTTTTATC
This sequence comes from Protaetia brevitarsis, assembly GCA_004143645.1. Taxonomy (NCBI): domain Eukaryota; kingdom Metazoa; phylum Arthropoda; class Insecta; order Coleoptera; family Scarabaeidae; genus Protaetia; species Protaetia brevitarsis. Next base: position 34,344 of record RXPK01000437.1, on the reverse strand, counting down.
CAAGTAAATATAAAGCGCGGGAGGTCATACAAACCTTGGATTGGTTGGACGATAAGTCAGCTGTAACAATGACTTCAACGTAAGTTGAACAACGATTTGTATGAATGGTAATGTATTACGTTAATTTCTCTTTTAGGCTTTTGGATAACATTCCTAACACTTATACCTTTTCCAAAGCGTTGGCAGAGGACTTAGTCGCGGATTTCGTAAATGAAATTCCTGTTATAAACTTAAGACCTTCAATAGGTATGAAAGAAGTTATATTTAATTTTGATAGTTTCAAATCTATGGTCATTTTAGTTTAAATTATACAGGTGTCCAACCGAACTGGGACATTAGATTTTTTGAATTTCTAGTAGAAATTTGATTTTGAAACTTACAATGTAGACATGGCCTACTGTGATCTATTTAAGAAAAATTTTTCACTTTATGCACTTTCGGTATACAAGGGTGTTGATATCAACTTTCTTGTTTTAATGGAGGGTATAATTTTATCGGTCTAATGAATTTGCGAGTCATTTGCATTAGTTTATATGAAGGTTCCCTAATCCCTAAATCGACGTTTTTTGAGATACTTTCATTTTCGTTATTTTTGACATTGCACTCTTTCAAAAAAATTAAATATTTCATGAGATTGCGATATTTAATGGTTCTATAAAGTCGATGTAAACAAGGACGTAGCTATAAGGTGTTATAGCAATAATCCTGAATCACATACAGGTGTCCAAAAACGTTCCTCCAATGTGGATACCTTAAGCTAAAAAACTTTTTTCTTTTCAAATGGAACATGTATTTTTTATACAGCATTAAATGTAGCGCAAATTCTACATCGATTGATATTAGGGTTTGGTATCCTATCTTCATAGTTTTTGAAGTATTAGCATTTCCTTGCAAAAAATTGCTGAAATATGCTAAATCCCAAAACAAAAATGAGTTTTTTCTTACAAAACACTTGTACATAATTTGCCTAACCATCTAAAGATTATGTTTCAGATATCTAACATTCACTAGTTTTACTAATAGTAATGTCTTTTAGTAATAGAGAACGTACATTTAATTATTAGATATTAGTAGGCCAGGAGATGTGAACAAACAAGTGATATCATTGTTGGTAAATTTACCAAAAGCGCAAGTGATAAACCTATGCAGTATTAATAAGTCATATCTTTATAGTAAGTTCTATGCTGTAAACCCTTCAGACATTTCTTTAACAAGTAAAATATTGTAAATCGAAAGAAGTAAGAAAACATTGAAGTTACATAAATACATTTTAGACTTATTCCACATTCATGAAGATGTAACAATGTTTAGATACCACACTTATTTGTATGAATAAAAATAAAATACAAAGGAAATTAAGCAGTATCCTAAATCACCCATATTTCAAACATGTTCACTCACTAGACCAGGTATTTTCTTTGTAGGGAGCCGTCTGACATGGAGTTTCCGAAAACAATCTAGCCTTTTGGCTTTTTGTATTAAACTAGGTATTAAGCGATACAGACAGATAACATAAATCAGGAACAAACTATTAAAAGTCTTCGAAAATGTCCAATATAAATGTTCTTTCAGAATAATAGTTACTTAATAATTTTTTTTAAATTGACTTATTTCGATGTATTTAATAAGCAGAAGGCAAAAATATTACATTATAATTTGCTATCGCATAAATATAATGGCTTATTAATATTTACAATTACAATTACATAAAATTTGCTAATAATTAAAACTTCCAACGATAAATATCTCAGGTATGGAAACAAACAATGCAAAAAAGGATAACGCAATCATTCTAAAAATAATATACAGGTGTTTTCAGCAAAAAAAATATTTTATTTACTCGAAACTGCAATTAGTCATATTTTGTGCAATAAATGCTAATCATTTCAAAAACTATCAAAATAGGTATAACATACCTAATGTCAATCGATGTAGAATTTTAACGCTGCATCAATGCTGTAGTAAAAATACAATGTTCCGTTTGAAAAAAAAAGTTGTTGGTTTAAAGTATCCCACATTGGAGATGCGTTTTCGAACACCCTGTATGTGATTTGGTCATTATTGCCATAACACTTTCTACCTAGATCTTTGTACTTACATCGACATTAGTAGAACCACTAAATATCTGATACCTCATTAGCTATTTAATTTCACTTGAAACAGTGCAAACGTCAAAAAATCAACAAAATTGCAAATATTTCAAAAACAGTATACCGAAAGTGCTATAAAGTTGAAAATATTTTCCTTAAATAGACTACAGTGGGCAATGACTACACTACAAGTTTCAAAATCAAATTTCTGCTAGAAGTTCAAAAAAATCGAATGACCCAGTTCGGTGGGACACCCTGTATACTCAGTGGCATTAGAAAGAATAATTTATTCAACTTGATTTTTGGGCAATGTGATTAATGTGTTTTTTACATCAAAAATGAAATGACAACATTTGCCAGAAATTTTATTAACATGTAATACGGAAAAAAATTAATAATACTATCGATAGTTATCGATAGTTTCCGATAGTCAACTATTGATAGTTATCGATAGCCAACTATCGATAGTCAGGACTCTCGATTGTTATCGATAGTTATCGATAGTCGCTATCGATAGTGCCCACCACTACTCCGTCTTGGTTTTAATTCTGTGAAGCTGTCGATTTCAGTGTAATTTACTAATTGTTGTAATTCAAATAATATCCATGTGACTAGAAACATCTTTTAATAATAACATATTTCATATTTGAACAAATAAGCCCACTTGGGGTGGTGTATTTCAATCAATCGGGAAGCAGGGGTAATCTAATCATAAAAATTGTTTCCACACTAACAAATGGAACACACTATCTTATACTTTCCAATTTCTTCTTCCTATCAGTGATACCAATTTGGAAGGAACCCATACCAGGGTGGACTAATAACCTCAACGGACCGATAGGATTGATGACAGCGGCTGGAAAAGGTGTTGTGAGATCTATGCCCGGTAACAGAGACATCTACGCCGATTTCATTAGTGTGGACGCAGTAGCAGATGGTACCTTCGCTATAATCACTTACTGTCTCTTCAACGGGTGAGGGTTACTATAGCTATCTAATCACTTCTTGAAGAGCTATCTGTATTTTTTTTTTCCAACATTCCGGAAAGAATCTTCAATATGAGTACAGGAACGGAAGTGGAGATCACTTGGGGCGAAGTTGTCGACATAGGGAAGGATATTTCCAAAAAGCAAGTGCCGTTCGATACGTTCCTGTGGGTTCCAGGGGGTAACTTGAGGAAGAACAGGTTCCACCACCAGGTGGCGACGTTGTTGACTCACCTCTTACCCGCCATCATTGTAGACGCTCTGGTCCTCTGTTTTGGCTATAAACCATTGTAAGTTCGCCTGCTTCTGGCGTCAATAGGAGGTTTTATTGGACTGAGAGAAGTGATAGGTTTATTTCTATATTTTTGGCTATTATATTGCCCTTTATATCCTCATGTCCCGGCACCCAAATCAGAGACATCGTGTAGTCTCGTGCCAGTGCATTGAGGGATTGTTTGCAGTCTCTAACTTGTTTTGACCTAGTTACAGGGTTCGAGACTGCCATGATAGCAGCTTGGCTATCAGTCATTATACTTATTTTCCTCCTCATGTAACTAGAGAGAATTCAAAAATGCAATAATGTACAGGGGGTTCCATTAATTATGAATTGTCAAGTTGACAGATGTATGTAATGCAATGTAAATAGAAGGGTGATGTTACACTGCGACCTAAAAGATCTATTGTGCCCCTGTTCTTGCTGTTTTAACAGCTGGCCTTTCAATCCTATTCTTTTAGAAAGTGTAGGATGTCAGAGCGCCCCAGCCTAGGTAAGTCTCCCTCTTCGATTTCACATGCTCCCAGGTGCAATGCCTCGAATGCCACAGTGCTACGCAGTTTGAGAGGAAGGTGGATGGGTGTTTCATTCCTTGTTCCCCACAAAATCTGCAATTCAGGATCTTTTTCCAAACAAGCTTACTCAGAGTGTCCTTTCAGTCTACAATGGCCCTGAAAGTATTCCCTGTTATATGCGAACATTGTCTTACTCAGGTTTGATGCATTCTGTAAACCTCTTCTGGTTATAAAGTTCCCAGAAGAATTTTACTTTGCCTCATTCCCGGGAGATTTTCCCGGTAACTGGATTTTCTCTGCTTCATTTCTATTTTTAGTTTCTTCAGTATTGTACTGCTACTTAACCCGCAAAAGGGTTCAGGCTCTACAAAGGGCATTCCAGCCCCTTTTTTTGCGAGGTTATCCGTTTTTCGTTTCCTTCCGCTCCTGTGTGACCCGGAACCCACAGAAGGGTTACTTTATTTCTTTTGCCTCCTACCATCTTGGAGCTGATTTCATATGAGCTCAGCGCAGACAGATACATTGTCTTCGGTTTTAAATTTCTGGGCATTTTTTGAGTTTTTACGGAAAATTAAATTAAAATATACAGAGTTCTAGCTATCCTCAGGCAGTAAACAGATATCAAAAAAAGAAGATGTGGTTGAAGACGAACATTATACAAAAGAAGCGAAGGATAAATTAAACATGTGTCAAATCAAAGGCTATACTTTTGGCTAAAACTAACTAAATTCGGACGTGATTCAAGGCCAGAGGAAGAGCTCTATTATGGTGATTTGATCTTTTTGGGAAATATGAAATGTATTTTTGTATCATCCCAATAAATAGATATTATTATTATTATTATTATTATTAAAAAAAGGCTTTGATACTTTGGAACATCCTGTGTAATATGAATATAATATCCCCATATATCTCAGAAGTCCTTCAATTCCGTGACGTATAATATGAATAATACTGCATAAAAAATCGCTCGCAGACTGTGCGCATAAGTGGTTCCTGTCTAATGCCGTTTCTGTCACATCTGGTGTGCCACAGAGCTCCGATCTTGGCCCATTGCTATTCCTTATTGTTTCAAATTTTCAAAGTTTTGGTTATATGCTGACAACATTAAAATATTCACTGAGTTTTTGTAAATTTCCGATCAATTCAAATTGCAAACAGATTTAAATCGATTTAATGAGTATTGCGTCACTGCGTTTATCACTTTATACAACGCACATGTGTATGGCATTATTTCCATCGTGAGTGCGGTGTGCAATTCGCAATACAATATCTACGTCGTTCTAATCGAATTGGACAAAAAAAATTCTTTTGCAATTTTTTTTTAAAATATGACATAATTTGTTTCCTTGCCGTAATAGTTTGGTTTATATAATTTTCTTTTATGTACCTGTCTGTAATTACGAACATTCTTTATTAGAATTTAATATGTTATCTCTATAGCCCAGCCGCATTTGCAATAAACATTTCCTTAAAAAATATGTATCTAACCGCCTGGTAGGTATTCCCAACCCCCAAAAGTATTCCCAACCCCCAAAAGTATTCCCGATAAGAACTTATGTATTTTTTGCTTTTAAATTTTTTGTGTCGGTATTATTTTAATTAGCAATAAATGAGGTTGCAAGCTGAACTAAAGTGATTCAAAACTTAGTAAAATTAATAAAATGAGGAGGAAGAGGGAACTCGAGAGTGGCCCCACCACTCAACATTGTCACGAGCCGTCACTGTTTACTAGTCTTCCCTCCTATTTAACACGCTCAAAATATCGTGTAATTTTCTGTACTTTCTTTTCGTTTCTTTTACAGCTTATGGAAGATTCAGAAACGCATTAGAGATGGTATGGAAACAATGCAATACTACACCTTAAATCAATGGACGTTTAAGAACAAAAATGTGAAAAAAGTACAAGCCTGGCTAAATGATCGAGAACTTTCTACTTATACGACGACAGCTAAGGACGTAGATATTCCCGAATATTTTAAACGTTGTGCTATCTTCGCTAGAAAATACATTTTAAAAGAGCCTGATGAAAATCTACCAAGGGCCAAACGGGTGATGAAAGTGTAAGTGAATCAAATATTATAGGTTAATGCAATATTGGCAACAAATATTCTTTAAATAACGATAAAAGATTTAATAACGTAACTCCATGATTATCTACTGAAACTATAACTATGTGTTATGCTTCATTCATTCATTCATTAAAATTAGGGTGGGCACTTAAAGTCCGGGCACTTGAGCTAGGTGCTCATTGTATCATCCCTATTAATTCCCTTATTTCCACTCGAGCAGCTTGGTGTTCTTTATAAAGCCCAGTATCTTGCCCAGTGGGAACTTGAGAAGCTACGAGGGCATTGATAGATTTCTCCCGAAATATTTCTGCCCGAGTACCTTCACTTCCTCACATGTTCAGATTACATGTAAACTCGTTTCCTCGTGTAGTATCTTCTACACCACGGTTCGCTTACTCGGTCTGTGTTGTATAGATGCTTTTTCAGGAGACAGTGTCCAGTTACCAACCCAGTAATGGTTTTAACATCTTTTTTACTGCGCCTGAGTAGGTTATCAGAGAAACTAACTTCCCCATCCCCTATCGGCGCTTTGGTATAGAGTTGACCTTCAGTCGACCTCCATTTCTCTGTACTTTCTTTATCTAACCAGGTCCAGATTTCCCTTCTTGCGGAATCCTTAGTAATCCCACATACGGGCCCTGGATCCATGTGTCTTCGAGCCCTGCTAGGCTAGTTCGTCGGCTATTACATTGCCCTTTATATCCTGATGTCCCGGCACCCAAATCAGAGATACCGTGTAGTCTTGTGCCAGCGCATTGAGGGATTGTTTGCAGTCCCTAACTAGTTTTGACCTAGTTACGGGGGTTCGAGACTGCCTAAATGACAACCTGGCTGTCAGCCATTATATTAATTTTCCTCCTCATGTAGCCCCCTTTTGCAATCATTTCTGCACAGGCTGCAAGGGCGAATACCTCTGCCTGGAAGATCGTTGTATGTTTCCCCAGGCTTATGGATATCCTTTAATTAGGACTGGGCCCACAAATACCGGCCCCTGTGCCCTGGCTGGAATTGTATCCGTCCGTGAACCAGTTATCATTAGCAGTGATTTCACTACGTGTCTGGTCTCTGTTCGGTATGGAGATTTTCAACTTTTCAGTGAAGATAATTTCGGGTGCCATGCTGTCCGTGGGCATTTGCAACAATGGCCCGTCCAGCATCGTGCCCGTAGTATAAGTGTGCCTTCCCACCCTGAAGTTGGGATGCCACAGGTTGTTGGCTTTCACTCTAAGGATCGCATTCATTGCCTCCGCTCTCACATAAAGCTCCAGCGGCGGGAGGCCCACAATGGTCTCCAAAGAGGCGGTCCCTGTGCTGTTAATTGCACCAGTGATACCCAGCAATGCCTGTCTCTGGACAGCGGTTAGCAGCTACACTGCGGAGGACACTTCTGTCCTTCTTCACCAGACTACTGCCCCGTATGTTATCGCTGGTCTTATCACGACAGTATATAGCCAATGGATTACTCTCGGCTTTAATCCCCAGGTTTTGCCAGCAACTCTTCTGCAGCATCAGAATAATTGCGTAGTCCTGGTCGTTGTTTTGACTAAGTGATTTTACCAGCTCAGTTTCGCATCGAGGGTAACACCCAGATACTTTACTTCCTTGGTTAATTGTAACTCCTGCCCAAACAGTCTAACGCCGCCTAGGTCATTGAGTTTCCTCATGTTGGTAAAGGCAACCAACTTTGTTTTTTGTGGATTAACTGAGAGTCCTTGTGAAAGGCACCATTTCTCCACCATTCGCAGTGCATTGCGCAAGATGCCTGTCACTACGCCCGGGAACTTTCCTTTAGCTACCGTGACAATATCATCAGCGTACCCCTGCGTCCATATTCCTTTGTCGTTTAATGATCTGACGAGATCACCCACAACCAAGCTCCACAGCAGTGGACGCCTCCACTCCCCCTTGAGAACATCCTCTAGTGGTCCTCATGGCGATATTTTTATCTAGCATCTTGGCATAGACCACTCTGCCTCTGCTATGCTTGTTAAGATATACAAATTGGTCACATTACTTAGAAATAGTTAGAACTTTAGTTTTATAAAAAAATCAAATGAAAGTTTTAACACGGAAAGGAACACAGTTTACAGTTGGATAAGAATGCTTCAAGGTCGTAAGAAATAATATTTGATATAAGGCACACAACGAACAATTTAGAAAAATATATCATGATCCTCACTCTCCTTATAAATATACATGGAATATACATGATTCGACAATTGATACCCTGCATTTTATTTGCATTTGGGTAGAGTAAAATAAGAATCTAAAATCGGGACGAAAAGTAATACACTAAAGGAAATATCAATTTATCTACGATTTGACTTTGAAGCGATCTCTTCACACTTCTACGACTGGATCATTTCGTGTGTTAAAACTTTCACGTGTACGTTATTTTCAGCATGGTATGGGTTGACCGAATATGCAACGTCTTGCTAAAACTTCTGCTGGCTTTCCTGTTCTACAAGTTCATCTTCTGAGAATTTACGTGTAAAAAAAGTGTTTGCAAAATTCTGGATGGTGTTTGTTTGTGGTGAATTGTGTTCATTGAATATATGTAGTTTAAGTTTGAATGAATAAAAATGTTTTAATTTCGCAATGTTTTTTTTCTTCTTAATATTATTTTTTTCGCCCCACAATTAGGTAGGTAACTTGATTAAATGCAGGTAAGTTAAAAATGACCAAAAACATTGAGTTGAGTTAGTGTGCCAGTGTACTTGTTGATATTACTCTAGTTTACTTAAAAAATGTAAATGACCAATTGGCCAGTATATTAAGGTTGAGTGAGTTTGATATCCTTAGCGAAGCATGCGGGTGTTGTGATTTTAAATAAATCTAACGAATGTTCCATTAATTTTCATGTTGGCTTAGTATATAAAATTTATATAACTGAATAAAGCCTCGGTTTAATAATAATGTGTTAGTAGAGACCGGATTATATGCAAAGAAAAACTGGATTATATACGCATATATATGCATTGATTTTTGAGAAAATTTGCATAAACCTGGGGCATATATGCAAAAAAATTGCGACAATATGCAAAATCCTTACATAAAATAAATAAGAGCAGAAATTTAAACAATAACTTTATTGCACAAAATTTTTTCACTACATATTTCTAAAACAATTTATAATTAAATGTTTTTCAAAACTGTGTAAAAGAAAGTTTTATCTTCTATCAGAGTACATATGTTTCGAAATAGAAGAGCTTCTGGATTCTGGATTGTTGGTTGGGAAGGGTGGCTAGCCACGCGCACTTAGGCCACTCTAACCGGGCCCATTGTGCTACCTTCCCTAGGCGGCGTCACTCACCCGCAGCCTACTCGAGCCAACCCAAACGAAGGATGAACTCGAGCAGCGCAGCATGCGAGGCGCCACCAAAGCTGCCATACTGGCCAGAAATCCCCCAGGATGGAACTCTAAGTTGGGCAAGCGCCGGACAGTCACATAAAATGTGCTCCGGTGTCTCGTCCTCTAGGTAACATGCACGGCAGAGTGGGCTGCTAGTCAGTCCCATGCGGTGCATGTGTTTATTAAGTTTGCAGTGGCCAGTCAATAGCCCTACAACTTGACGTAGTTTACTGCGAGAAAGCTGCAGACAGTATCTCGCTGTCCTAGGCGACAGACTGGGTATGGCTTTGCGCGCCTGACAGCAGGTGGTTATGGATGCCCATCTCTCTTCGAGTTAGAGTAGTGGTCCACTGGTTTATTAGGTATTGAGTGTAGCCGAAGAAATGGGAAGAACAGGCTCCGGTCCACGTAAGGAGAACACGAACCCCGTCTAGCCAACCTATCGGCAGCCTCGTTTCCCAGATTACCTTTATGACTTTAACCCATCTGAGTACCAAGTCATTATCAATGGCGATCGCTTCCAAGGCACTATGACACTGAAGTACTAGCCCGAAGCGATCTTATAACTACTAAGGGCTTTAAGGGCAGCTTGACTATCACTGTAAAGGACAATGCGTCGTCCCTTAATGCCCCTTGCTAAAATTTCTTCGGCCCCATGCAGGATCGCCAAAACTTCCGCTTGGAAAACCGTAGCGACCCTACCTAGTGCCAATTCTAAGTTGAGCTTGAGGTCTGGAGAGAAAACTCCCGCACCTGTCCCTGTTTTTGTCTTTGATCCGTCTGTATAGACAGCAATCGAAGGCAGTGATTCGACGCAGGGTCGACATGAACGCGGTAGTGTCTGCCGAAAGCAAACACAGGAGGCACACAGTCCTTCGCGGCACCAAGAAGAGGCGCTTTAGCGACGCCCTCATGGATGATGCGCACGTGGCCGCGACCCCCACTCCCGATCAGAAGACCCGGGACCGTAACCTTATAGCCGCTCTAAAAGCAGTCTCCTCCACGAACAGATCCAGGGAGGGACACACAGGAGGGCTTCCATTGCCGCCGTCGGCGTAGTGCGCATTGCCCCTGTAATGCTAAGACATGCTATGCGCTGCACATGCATCAGGTCATTCCTGGCTACCACTCGTCTCACCTTGGCCACCAGACGAGGGCACCATAAGTTAGCATGGGCCTAATTATGACAGTGTACAGCCACAAGGTAATTTTCGGGGAGAGTCCCCAAGTCCTACCCAAAACGCGGCGACACTGCCAAAAGGCCTTACACGCTTTCTCAGCTTTTGTTTTGACATGTTTGCTCCAGCTCAGTTTTCTGTCAAAAGTGATACCCAGATACTTGACTTCGTCCGAGAAACCGAGAGCAGTGCCAAACAGTTGTGGTGGGCGGAGTTTTCCCACCTTTCTTTTGTTAGTAAAGAGTACCATCTCTGATTTATCTGGGTTTACAGAGAGGCAACGTTCTCTACACCAATTTTCGAGAGACCTTAGAGCAGTCTGCATCAAATCGCAGAGCACGCTCTCAAATCTTCCATCAATGAGGATCGTAATATCGTCCGCATATGCAATTGTGTAGAAGCCAGATGCGTTCAGCGCACGAACGAGGTCATCTACCACAAGGTTCCACAAAAGTGGTGACAAGACGCCTCCTTGGGGACAGCCCCGATCTACGCGCCCCCTCACCCTGGCACCTCCCACACTTACTTCTATTGCCCTTGCTCTAACATACAGTGTAGCCATCCTACAAGGGCCGGCTCAACACCGTGTCTGGCTAGGGCACTGACAATGCTGTTGACTGAAGCTTTATCAAAAGCTCCTTCTATATCTAGGAATACACCCAGGGTAGACATTTTATTGTCCAGCGATCTCTCTATCCGCCACCACAGAGTGGAGGGCAGATTCGTGGACCTTCCCGGGATGTACGCGTGTTGGTTTGTGTGAAGTGGATACAAAGGTAAGGCCACCTCTCTTATATAACGGTCGCACAGTCGTTCCAAAGTCTTCAGCAGAAAACTGGTCAGACTTATCGGCCGGTATGATTTAGCCAAGGTATAGTCGGAACGCCCTGGCTTTGGTATGAAAACCACTCTTATTTCCCTCCATTCCTCAGGTACGTACCTCCAAGCAATGCACCCCCTGAACAGTGTCACCAATGGGCTGAGCAGAGAATCCGAATAGAAGAGCTTTCAACATCCAGAGATATAATTGGTGCATTTTTTAACTTTGCAATACATTCTAAACTAAAATTAATGTCGAAATCGTTTACTGTTTCACCTTCCAAAATTTTCTTGACTTTCTTCAATTTCAAATACCTCGCATTTTTATTTATCACTTTTTTCAAATTCATCGTATATAGAATTACCTCTTGTACCCTTAATGTTCCCTTAATATACAAAAGGTTTTGTAGCAATTCTGTTGATGTTACTATCATTAACATCATCTAGTTTTCTAGAGCAATGCAGTCAGTAGTGATTTCAAGAATTACATTTTTTATTCCTTCAAAATTATCGGCGAAAAAAATTGCAGTCTCTAACTATGTACCTCATCTCGTAATAATCGGTTCAGGAGGCAACTTAACACCAGGAAGTTGCTCCTTATAAAATTGGATTCGTAAAGATGCTTTTAAAGATACTTTTTTTACATTGCTAATTAAATTATTAATCAAAGGACATTGATTCCTAATGTCTTCGGCTACACGATTGAACCCATGAGCTAAACATGTGGTATGAATAATGTTACTATAAAAAAAAATTTATAGCGGCTTTCATCATGTATGGCGCAGCGTCGGACAACATTAGTAAATTTTTTTCACTAGGTATACTTCCAGGTAAAAAGAAATTTGATAAACCTTCTTGAACGAATTGGGCAATTGTCACATTATTTGTTTTTTGAAGTTCTTTACAATAAATTAAATATGATTTACCTACAATATCTTCATGAAGAATTCCTATTAACAAATGAGCAATATAACGGCTACACTTATCCGAACTCTCATCTACCATGATATAAATAAAATTATTCCCTACCAATTGTTGAATTTCTGATAGTGTTTGCTGGTAACAAGATGTGACATATTTTTTTCGTAAGGTACTTTTGTCAGGTATATTATGTTTGCAATATTTTCGCAGAAATGATTTCAAATTAACATTGTTCAATCTTACTAATGGTATGTTAGGCGAAATTAATCCGTTACACAGATCTGTATTATATTCTTCTTGTTCTGAGTTTCGTGAAGTCGATGCTACACATTAACGTAGAGATTGCTGCACATATGCGGATCGCTTTAGTTTTTCACATTTTCCAATATGTGATGAAGTTTTAGCGTGTTGATCAATCAGGTATTTTCTACCAGAATACCCTTACAACAACAATTGTCATTTTATATCGAAAGTTAAAGAATTAAAAAACAATTGAAAAGCTTTTAGTAAAATTAAACTTACCAGTTTACTGCAGGCTCGACAAAATATTTTGTCGCCATCCTTTACCAGCTCAGGATATAGCTTAACCCATAAAGAAATTTTGTTCGCTATAATCATTATATGTACACACAGTATTTAAAAACGTAACACAATTACATGCTGTTTCGTTCAAAGATATTCAATGAATGAATAGTTTATTTGGGAATTAATAATAATAAAACGTATTTACCACATCCCTTCTGCTAGGCGAAATTAAACACGTGCAGTTCTTGGAAAAAAGTATTAGAGAAACCAGTGTAAAAGATTTATCGTTTTGAGAATTGTCGGTTGTCGATCTACATTAGGAATTACTAGAAATTTTTACTAATAGAAAGGATAAGAAAAAGCTTAAATATGCAATATATGCAACTTTTGTTAAAATATGCCTAGAAATACCTAAATATGCAATATATGCAATCACTTATTAGCGCTAACTAACTTCGATTAGTGTAGTACGTCTACATATAACTATAATTAAAGATATGCAAAAATTAAATATATGCACTTTGCATATAATCCGGTTTCTATTCATTATTCATACTATGACACTGCATGATTGTTAACATACAATTATTCATAATTAACATTATGAATATGTTATGCGTAAAGGTATATGATTTGACTCTAACCGAGGCCTTTATTTAATAAATCATGGATTCTGATTTTTTAATTTTCTATTTATTTTATTAATTTTCATTGTTTTATTTGAACCGGTGATCTCTCTCGAATGGTCAGATGTTATTTTCAACGTTGTTATATTGATCCAGTTATCGTTAGTCAAATCAGCTGTTCGCACCTTACAACTCATTTAGTACAACTTTTTCTAAAGAATGTTCTTTTTCTAATTCAAATGATATCTTAATAGTAAAAATTGCAAGCAAGATCCTGAGTTAGGTTGATTCCAAAGAAGATGGTCAAGTTTGATGAAAGCTTGCCAGATAGAATCCATAAAACCTTTTGCGATAAGACCATCTTTATTATTATTATTATTATTATTATTATTATTATTATTATTATTATTTGTTATTTATCACAGGTGGGACTGGATTCGTTGTTATGATCGAGAGGTTACTTTTAACGTCAAAAAAAATATACACATTTGCTGAGACCTAAGAAAGGTAAAGATGTAAAGACCAGGTTGTGAGAATTTTTGCCTGTGTGGTGAGTAAAAAAAAATTGTATGTATGTATGTATTATGTATATATTGCAAGGGTGGTATTACACTGCGACCTAAAAGATCTATTGTGTCTCCTATTGTTGATGTTTTATAGCGAGGCCTTCCAATCCTATTCCTTTCAGAAAGTGCAGGATATCAGAAGGCCCCAGGTTAGGTAAGTCTCCTTCTTCGATTTCACGTGCTCCGAGATGCAACGCCCTTGAGTTGCACAGTGCTACGCAATTTGAGAGGGGATGGATGCCATCCTGTTCCCCAATCTGCTCTAGTCGTTTTGCTTCTCCCTTTGTTCCTGATGTTTGATCCCACGAGTAGATAGAGAAGAAAAGGTCCACTCCACAGAGCCCCGCATGCAGAAGTAAGGCTAAATACAATGGGGTGCGCGAGGTGCCCTAAGGTTGCACTAGTAGACTGGTCTTCTATCCAGCCACGCATCCCATCAGCCTAGTCCGCTACCTTAGGATTTAGGTTTTTGTTGAGGTTGTCTCCTCTCGGTCCGTGCAGTTAAGCTAAGACCCCCCATCCCTTTTGGGACCTCGTTTTAGAGTTGGACTTTCGGTAGCCGAAAGCAACAACTGGCATTATTGTTGAACCCTGTGCAACCCTTGTTCACGGCAACGGTCTTCATCATGGGCATACGTGTGTGCAATGCCAAGAGAGTAACGCGTCGCTGACTGCTCCGCAATTGTTTGCTGTTTTATTGTCTATTTTGAATAGACAAATTGTGATTTTTGTACGTGCAGTGGCTAAATGAAATGCCTCTAACTAGAGATCAAGTGTTTGATATCAAAAATCTTATCAATGAATCATTTGAAGGTTTATTGAAAGATACCGACTTCTGTGAACGCATGGCTAGCGAGATGGTAAAAATGATGACAGAGAAGGTCGAGCTTGTGATAAAAACATATGCAGAAAAATGTGATCGTCTAGAAAAAGAGAACAGGTCGTTGTTGAACAGACTTGACGATTTGGAGCAACATACACGCCGAAAGAATATTCGAATATTTGGTATTCCGGAGGAAAAAAACGAAATTGTGCTCGAGAAAGTGCTACAGTTAACTCAGGCTCAGCTCGGTGTCGCGCTAACCGCTAGTAATATCGATAGATGTCATCGCCTAGGACCATCGGCTGGTAATCAGCGTCCCATTATTATCAGGTTGGATACATATAACACCAAGCAGAATATTTTGAAGAATCGTTCTAAACTGAGAGGAAGTAAGATATACATCTCCGAGGATCTAACTGCTACCAGATATAAATTGTACAGGATGGCCCAGCAGAAGTACGGAAGGAGAGATGTTTGGACGACCGATTGGGTTATTGTTGTTAAAGCTGGCTCGGGAAAGCACAGAATTAAATATCCGGAAGACTTACAAAATCTTAAGTAAGCTTTATAGTTTACGTATGTAAGCTACTAAATCTTTCTCCTCTTATTTTGAGTTTTGTTGTTTATTATACTTTGTGTTTATTTATTTATGTTAATTTCTTTGTAATTTTGCCTGAATAAGTGATTAGGGTATCCTTATCTGTTGGGTTTACTACAAGGGTAAAATTTACTGTCTTTAAGTTATTTTCTGCAGTTAAATTGGATCATATACTATATTTTATATATTTTAATTATATTTGGCAACTGCTAATTAGATATTTTGTGTTACGGATTTATTGGTTAAACAGTTGTCTGTCCACTGTTTTCTGCTAAGTGCGGGGCAGACACGCTGACTGTTAATTAGAATTTATTATTTTCTCTAACAGTTTGCGATTCTAATAATTTTTGTTATTCATTACCACAATTATAATTGCCACTTTTTTTTCCGCTTTTTGCGACGTTCGGACAGCTTGTCTTTTCTGTTGCTTCCGTGTTTTTAATATTATTTACTTCTTATTGTCTTTTACTACATTTTTGTAGACACATGATCTGTGTATTTCGCTCCTCTTCTGGCTTTTGACTGTGACTGGTACGCCTTGCTATGCCTGTTGATTCCATTATTAAGGTCGCTTGCATCAACGTGCGCTCCCTGTTCCCCAAGATAAATGAGGTAAGGGTATTTATTCAGGACAACTCTATTGATATCTTATTTATAACTGAAACTTGGTTAAACTCAAATATTTCTGATAATCAAGTCTGCATACGAAATTTTAACTTACTAAGACAAGATAGAGATACTCGGGGGTGGTGGAATTGCTGTTTACATTAAAACTTGCATTAAATATAACGTTCTTGATACATCTCTAAATATTGAGCAACTATTTATACTGATTCATAACACTGGTACGAAATTTGTAATTGGTGCAGTTTATCGGCCTCCAGCTTACAATTACAAGACTTTTTCAGACTATTTAGAAAATACTATTACTGAGGTTTCACCTTTGTGTGAGGCTATAATGTGTTGTGGTGACTTTAATATAGATTATCTGAAGTACTCGGATATAAAAACTATGTATTTAGTTGATTTCTTTGAATCATTGGGTTTTGAGCAACTTATCAATTTACCGACCAGACTTTCCTTGAACTGCTGCTCTTTAATTGACCTGTTATTTACTAGTAAGCAAGATATCATCTCAGATAGTGGAGTTATAGATTGTAGTTTTTCTGACCATGATTTTATTTACTTCAATATTAAATTTACTAAAAGAAAATCTGTTCCACGTCTTCACAGTTATAGAAATTTTGCTGGTATCAACGATAACGATTTTAACATCGATTTACTTAACATTCCTTTCCATTTAATTTTTCGTTCCCACGGCATTGAGAATAAAGTTGGGTTTTTAACCCATAATATTTTGGAGCTATTTAATAGACATGCTCCACTAATTTTCAGGCGGTTTACTAAACCGTACATTCCTTGGCTTACCGATAATTTAAACTTTTAATGAATCTCAGAGACAAGGCTAAAGCTAAGCATCGTGTTACTAGAAACGAACAGGACTGGATATACTATAAATCCCTCCGTAATTTAACTACCAACACCTTTAACTTTGAAAAAAAGGCATACTATGATTTCGCTTTCCGTTCGCAAAATAGAGCTATTTTCTGGAAGCGTCTCGGCCTTTTAGGTATGGAAGAAAAAGGTACCCCGGCTTCTTTACCATCACAATTCAACAACCCTAATGTAGTTAACGACTATTTCGTTGATTCTTGTAATGATCCCTGTACGGCAAATATTAGTGAAACTGTTGATTATTACCTAAATAATATCCGGTTTTCGTCCCAATTCTCCTTGCGGCCTGTGGCTGAGAGCGTGGTTGCTGACATGATTTTCCAATATAAAATCAAAGGCTTATGGTAGCGATGGATTAAATATCACTATGATCAAACTATGTAGTCCTGTTGTTATTCCCTTTATCACTCACGTGATTAACTCTTGTCTGGTTGAGGGTGTATTTCCAGATGCATGGAAAAATGCTATTGTATGTCCGTTACCTAAAATTAAGAATCCTCAAGAGTTACGTGATTTAAGGCCCATAAGCCTTTTACCGGTTTTGTCTAAGGTTTTGGAGAGAGTAATTGCGGTCCAGCTGAAGGAATACCTCACGACATTTAATATCCTTCCACCTACCCAGTCAGGGTTTCGAGCTAATTTCAGTTGTGAGACCGCTCTCCTTAAAATTACGGACGATATTTTGGAGGCGACTGACAAGGGTATGGTTACGTGTTTGGTATTACTTGACTACACTAAAGCTTTTGATACTGTTAATTTTGAAGTCCTAACATCTATTCTAAAATATATTGGGTTTGATGGTGTATCTGTCTCTCTGTTTCGCAGTTATTTGGGTAATCGCACACAGGCCGTTAGGATTGATGATCAATTTTCGGATAGGCGCAATGTATGTAGTGGTGTCCGCAAGGCTCTATTTTAGGCCCCTTATTATTTACTATATATACTTCCGATCTGCTTTCTAACTTAAAGCACTGTAACTTTCATACATACGCTGACGACACGCAACTGTATTACAGTTTCGCTGCATCTAATTGGAGGCATGCTTGTGATAACATTAATAGCGATCTTGCTCTTTTGTATAAAAGATCATCGCAGCACAACCTTGTCTTAAATCCCGCGAAATCTAAATTTATTCTTTTCGGTAGCAAGAAAACCTGTCAAAACCTATCTAATGTGTTTCGTGTTGAAATTAATAATGTTAAAATTCCAATTGCCGAGAAGGCTAAGTGTCTTGGTTTAGTTATTGACAATTCATTTAGATATAGGGATCATGTTTCTAATTCTATCCGTAATGCGTATGCTAATCTTAAAAGATTGTATCCACACGGTCATGCCCTTAGCGAGCAAATCAAGAAAAACTTGTGCGAGGCATTTGTTTTATCTCAATTTTCGTATTGTTCACCAGTCTATCATGCTTCTTTAGATTATATGACTAGAAACCGTATACAGAAAGTTCAGAACGCCTGTTTAAGATTTATATATGGCGTGCGGAAATTCGATCACATTTCTCACAAGTTGAGAAGTGCCTCTTGGCTCAATATGTATTATCGACTCGCTTGCAGACTCTGGTTCTGTATCACAAGATACTTTCATTTAAAACACCTCCATACTTATTTCGCAAGATTCGGTACAGAACCGATGTTCACAATTTGCAGACCAGATTTCGAGGTAAATTATCACCGCCACCTGACAGATCTAGTTTGTACCAGTCTTCTTTTACTTATCAGATATATGTCTGTTATAATGGTTTGCCAGAACATGTAGTTTCGGGATCTTTGGGTCTGTTTAAAAATAATTTACGGAAACTTCTCTTTGCTGAGCAGGGAGGTGGTTGATGCTTGCGTAGTAGACTTTTTATAAACAATTGAAATACTTTTAATGTGCATGGCGGTTTCCGTTGGGGTGGAAGCTGTTGGGGAGGAGTGATTTTAGCAGTAATTGTGGTGGTTATATTTACTGTAGTGTTGTACGCATTGCCTTATTTGAGTGTCATTGTTTCATAATAGGTTAAGTTGAAAAGCAGCCTGGCTGAACTTCGCCTTAGAGTTACGCAAATATCCCATTTATTTTTTTTATATTGTCTTTTATTTGTTATTATTCTTCTTTCTTTGCGTAATAAAGACTATTATTATTATTATTATTATTATTATTTACCCTGTTTCGGTTTTAAGCAGAGAGGACGAACTTATAGCCGTTAACTCCTATTATATTATTTTTTGTAAGTAGCCTATTACATCTGCCACCGTAAGCGCAGACTCTAATTTGCAAATAATGCAGTTAATGTGCGTAAGCGGTCATACCATTTATCCTTGTATTGTCAGGTGATCCATAAATTATGTTGGATTTATTTTTATTATTTTGTTTTCGGTTGACTGTTTTCCATCCAGCGTTAGTGCTTACAGTTTTAATACTGCTTGTCTCTGCACTGAAAAATCCATTTGGTTGACTCAACCAAATTTTAGTTGTATTGACTAAAATCCTTGTTTAAATATGGGCAAACAAATATATTGTCGGGTGAAGCAAACAATTTTGGTAATGAATTTTTTTAATAATATCTTTAATAGAATTAAACAAATATGTTGCTCAAATAAAATTTTGTAAAATTGATCAAATGTAATATTTACTTCAAACAACAAATTTTATTGAGTCAAATAGAAATGACACACAGAAGAACAAAACACTTTGTTGAAACAATTAGATTTATTTGCTTGTTTGAAATATATATTTTTCATAGTAACAATATTTTTGTAAAATATATATAAGTTACTGCGATCCTTTTTTATTTCAAACAATAATTTTGTCAGAATCACTTTCACCTTATCTGTTACGGTAGCTCTTTTATTCCCTTAATTAACTTTAATATCAAAATCTTACCACAAAATTTCACTATTCGATAAAGTGTTGCTACAATACTGACATAACAGGAACAGAAATTGCAAATTGCTTGCCGTAAATGCAATTCATAGTAAAAAAGCTGGATTGTTGGATCAAGGAATAAAGGGTCCTTAATTTGAGAAGTTTTTTGATCTGTATGTGACGTTTGCAAATTCTTCTTTGCCAGTATACAATGTTTTTTCCCGGCAGATGCACCAAATCAACTTTTTGTAACCGGGTTTGAACGATATAGGAGAGGCGCCATCTTTACAAGAATGGCTGCATCACATATACCTATTGAACCTAACTATATGGGTAGAAAACTGCGCCATAATAATAATGCTTTGATCACAGAACCTGTTTACAAAAGTGTAGGCACGGTATGTAATCTTAATAAGAGAAAGGGAAACCTGTCATGGCGGCTCAATTCTCCCATACCAATAGATGTCTCTAGCCGTATGTCCGTGACGTTGCCTAGATGCTATCTTCATGTCGAGGCAAATGTCGTCAGTTTGCAGTCTGAAGCATGTCTGCAGTTATTTTTTCATACTTGTAATTTGCCATATTACTCTCATAGTCTGGTTTATGGCTTCTGGCTGTTGTGTTAAACGGTTTGAACCTTTGAACGTGTGTTATGCTAGGTGCTGTGTTTATGTTTATTTGCGTTTTGGACTTTTCCTCTGTTACTATCGTGTTTGTTTCTTATTTTTTTTTTGTAAGTAATATGCATAGAATATGCTATTAAAATGAAAATTTATTGTAGGTTTGCTATTAGGTTTTAGGATCCGTGAATTTTTAGTTTCGTATATGCTTTTACCTAAATTTTAATAAATATAAGTAATTAATAAGCATTTATTATTTTTCTTTGTCCTTTTCAGTAGTAATTACTTCGCTGGTGCACGTGAAAAACGGGATAAGTTAGTTTTCGATTTCCACAAGATTATAATGCTAATCGATAACGACTTCTCTCGTTTTTCGCGTTCACCAGCAAAACTTAAAATTATTAACTATTATTAAATATACCTATTTTTGAATTCTACCGCCAATAGTTCTCCACTGACATTAGAGCGCGTTATAATCGCGGTTTCACTTTATTATTAGGGACATTGCATTCTATTTGGTTATCTATGAGTGTAGGCTAGGTTTGGAAAAAAAGTAAATTGAACATGATAATTATATTAAATTAACTGCAATTGTGGTTAGCGTAATCCTTATTTCGCAATAATATTTACCTTATTGATTGAACTGCACTTATTGTTTAAGTGAAATTAATGGGTTTGTTAAATTAATACAAAATAACATGATCGCATTTTTATACGGATTATTTTCTTAATTTTCGCAATATCTCTAAAGTAAACGAGATTTCTTTAGTTTTAGGGTTTGTTTGTTAATTTCATTAACGACAATACGTAAATCTCGAGGGATGTTGGCAGTTGGGGGATATAATTATTACTTCCTGCTATGTCGACAGGCCGATGCTCGTGTTAACATTAGCTCTTTTGCTTCAGAAACAGCAATTGGCAGATTTTGAGGTATGTCCAAGATCTTGGCAGACCGATGTCCTTCTTAACATTAGCGGAAATCAGAATATTGCAATTATAGTTAATTAAATATTAATTCGACCCATGAACTAATAAAAATATCGTCGATTTATCGCTCGAATCTATATGCTCTTCTTTAGCTTACTTGGTGGAGCGTTCGTCCGGTAAACGAAAGTATGTAGGTTCGAATTCTGCGTGAGGAGAGAATTTTGCCTGGGAAAATTTCCCAGCAGAAATACACTACTGAACAAAATAATTTATTTGAATATCGTGTTTGAAAATCAATATCAGCTCTCCATCCTGGATTGTGGGAAGTAGTACAGAAATTTTTAATTGCGTTTCCTTCATCATATTTGGCTGAGCGTGGGTTTAGTGCGGTAGCTAATTTACTGTCTAAGAAAAGTAATAGACTGCAGACCACTGAGTGTGGTGATTTGCGACTGATGTTAACTAAATTTAAACCCGACATTAACAAATTGTTAAAACTCCACCAGCCTCAACCATCTCATTGATATTTATGTTTCTTATTGAATTTTGTTTTTTTATTAAGTATATTTTTTTTTTATTAAGTTTGATTAATCGTCTTATCTTTCCATTTGTGCAGGACCCCAGTGCGGGGTGCTCCAGCTTTGTGTATTGTCTTGCATTTGTTAGTTAAGTTATAATTTTGTTAATAACACTTTGTATGGTCTTTGTCTGAATGAAATGTTTTTATTATAACATGTTTTTGTATTTTTAAATAATTAATAATCACGACCCTCAGCCACGACCACGAGTAGCACGATTGTAGAGAAAGTGAGGGAATTAATTTTTAATTTGTGATTATTAATAGATAATAGACAGACATATAAAATTGATATAATTAACTATTATGTAAAGGGCGTTGGAATTTTTTTTTCTTGTAAAGGGGGCGGTAGTTCATAAAAGGTTGGGAACCTGTGCACTAAATGAACCTTATACTGAAAGTATTTATTTTCGTTTAGGATCCTACGGCAAAAAGTTACACATAGATTATGTTGTTCCTTTAATTCCCGTAATGATGTCAGTGGATTGTTATAAGCGTATTATCGCACTGTTTCAGATGCATTACTACGAGATTCTCCCTAAATTGGAATCATCACGTCATCATTTATCTTCATTTGCCTGTAAAATCATATCTTCAGGACAATTTCAAGGCAGAGCAAATAAATATTAGAATGAAAGTAATTTTCGCGGGAATTAGCAATCAAGCAAATGTCACTAATGTCAAAATATCTCCTAAATTATCAAAGCACGCATATAACACTAATACACTTTGCAGGAAACAATTGGGGATGCAACCCAAAAATACCGCTTTGGATGTATACAGCGATGGTGAGACTAGGGATTGTAAATTTACCGACTTTTTCATTTACCGGTAATTCGGTAAATGAAAATGAAAATACCGGTAATTTTTTTTTTTTAATAAAATTTAGGTAATAAAAAATATAAGTCATTTTGATTTCTATTTCACATTTTTTATTTGAAAGATATAGAATATAAAAATTAAAGTGTTATTCCAAACAAACTACCTATAATAAAACAGAAATAAAATAATACAGAAAAATAACACAACAATGCAACAGAAGTAATATATAGTACCTAAAATGGTATTAGGTACACACATATCGATTACTATTTTTTAAAAAATAGCTTCTCAGGAAACTTAATTTATTTAAAGTCTTATCTCCTAATCTTGATCTAATTTTTGTACAAAATAATCCAGATCCCGAGAATACCCTTTCTGATTCAACACTTGTTGGTCGAATGGTCATTAAATAATCAAATACTATTTGAATATACTTCCCCCGTACTTTTTCTTGGTGGAAGTACTGTAATTCATTTTTTACTTTTTGTGTCCAATCTTTCGTGTTTTTTGCTTGTCGAACTGATACTTTTTGACATTCGGTTTTTTGTTTGATAAGGTCATACAGTTTCTGTTTCATTGATAATTCGACATTAGGTGTAGCTGTATAAGCATCAATATTTTTATTATCTGACTTTGAATTGGAATCCGAATCAGAATCATTTAAGTGACTCTGACTATTATCAACAATAATTGAAAGTATTTCAACAATGCCTTTGATTATGTTGCTTTATTGTTTATATTCAAAATGTCATAATTTTCTTGATCCGACAAAACCAAATTAGGGTCTGTCAAATAGTGTAATATGTCTGAATTCAAAGTCCTTCTCTCCTTTATGCTATATATCAATGCTTTTTTCAGTTCAGCGCTTAAAAATGTATTTTGGTTGGTTAATTCATCCAACATAAATTTCAAAGTAAGATCGGCTACATATAAATTAGTCTTTTCACTACAAAGTGCTTCAACGGCTAACTTAATGGGTTGCAAGCTTGAGCTTATATTCGATAGTAATTTTATTTCTCTGTCATTGAAATCTAAATGCAGTTTCAAATCTATTAGACTTTTTCGGACGGCATCTTTAAGTAATAAAAATCTTTCCAACATGTTTAGTAAGCTATTCCACCTGGTTCTACAATCTAAAATTAAAGAAAGTTCTTTTCCAATAATTTCTTTGACATATTTTTGTAATAATGTATTTTTGGTTGGCGATTTTCTAAACAATCGTACTATCTGCCGTACTTTTGTAATTAAAGAATTGAATTCTGAATTTTGTAGGATAAGTTCGGTAGCGCCTGAATCTTCTTGATTTATTTCAAAATTATCGTGTTCAATGTCCGAATTATCAGAGTCAGAATCTGTAGTAAGTAATAAATAAGCATTATACTCATCATCATCCTGTACATCTGGTGTGCTTACATTGTAAAGAACTTTTATAATTGCTAAATGCAATCCATGTACGAGACATAACTGATGATTTTTATTGAGTAATTTCATGGTTTTTTTCATGACGGCAGCTCCGTCCGATGTTACGCAGACAATATTTTTCAAACAAATTTCAAATTCTTTTAATTTATTTTCTATTAATTCTGCGCATACCTCAGCAGGCGCAGATCCATAAATTCGACTCAATCCAAGATTCCAAAATTTACCATCACTTCCATGAATATTCACATTTATATATCGGTGGTTTTTATTTGATGTCCACTCATCTGTGGTGAGGCTATACATTTTTTTTTATTGTTCGTATGCTGTAAAATTTCCTTCGATACCTCTTCCTTAATTTTATCTGCATATTGCATGACTATTTTTTGAATAGTTTTTGGCGACTTTGGTATCTCTTGATAGCCTCTTGCTTTTAATAGCATTCGTAAATCTGCAGATGTACAAAATTTGTTAAAAGGGATTCCATCTTTTGCTATCATTCTTGAGAGTACAGCATCAAGAGAATCGTCATTTTTTTTGAAATAAGAAGTAATTTTTGATCTTGTATCAATTGCTGGTTCTTTTGAGCATTCTTCATTGTTTCTTTTTAATGGATTAATTTCATGTTGACTCTTTAGATGGCTACGTAAACCACTAGTACTTCCACCTGCTGCTTTTATTCTTTTATTGCACTGTTTACATACAGCTACATCTTTCGTTTCTGTACGATTAAAGTAGTACCAAACTGAATTTTTATCCATGGTTTCTACAAAAAAATAATACATTATATATGTATCACCAGGTTTGGAAATTTGATGTAATGGGTTATTATAATGTATTAATAAAGATTTTCGTGGACAATGAATCACCATATTGTATACTTGTACTAAATTTAACTAACGCGAAATTTTGATTGCCACTGAGTTGTTTTTAATTTTTATGTGTGACATTAATAGGGAATCTCCAAGAAAATACGGTTAGAAGTTAGGTTAGAATAATACATATTTTGCACAATCTTAAGGCATAGTATTAGAATTTTGTAATAAATATTTGTATTTAATTATTTTAGACAGTTATCAGAAGTTAAAAAATTTATTTAGATTCAAATTTTAATGTTATTTTACAATAATATTGCATTAATGTCCTCTCATAATGTGGTGTATTCAAAATTGCTATTAATTTAATACGTGAAATATTGTCCTTATATATTATTATTTTTAAATATTAAGAAATAAGACATTTACTTACTTTTTAAGAAACACTGCAGAACACAAATCACATATACTAACTGAACTATTTAGAGATACAAATAAAATCCACACATGAAAACATAAAATGAAAGAATTCAAATTGCACTTGTTGACGCAGTGTTGTGTTTTGTTTCCTACCGTTGTAGTAACCGTCCTAGCAACCGCCCTAGCAACCGTCATACAAATAAACATCAATCTCTTTGCGTTGCTTTTTGTCATCCAACTTGCTTGAGACTTATTTTTTGCTTTTTTTGACAGTTTTTTCATTCCTTCTCTTTCTGACTAACTCGGTGGGTTGGGGTTTATACGTTTATAATCAAAAAAATTATCAGTTTCTTTTCTATATTATCTATTCTAGAACATTACAGCGGCTCTCAATCTCAAGAAAGTTTAAATTAAAATTAAACAAAAAACATCTCCCATAAAATTAATCATTGGGTATATTATTACTTACATTTATCTGCTTTTTTTTATTTTCAATGTCCTTTTAGACCTTTATAAATATCTATAAACATAATATTTTGTACATAAAGATATCTGAGTCGGATTTGATCGGATTTTTTATTTACCGAATTACCGGTAAATTTTTATAATTTACCGGTAAATTTACCGAACGTTTTTTTGGTCAATTTACCGGTTAACCGGTTAACCGGTAAACCGGTATACAATCCTTAGGTGAGACCGATCATCATTTATGCACCAGTACCTTGGAGCAAAGGAACTAATCTGGCCACCGCGAGAATTAACCCCTCGAAAGTGCAAAGATTAGCATGCGTACGCATAACTAGAGCTATGAGATCTTGCCCAACAGCAGCTATCGAGGTAGTATTGGATCTTTTGTGTGAATAATTCAGAAAAAAGTCAAAAGTGAGTAGTGCGGCCAACGTCTCGCAGTCTTCTCTAATATTTTGATGTAATTTATAAAGTTACTTTTTCATTATTGCATCTTATGATTAACCAATGCATAGTTTTTTCTATAATACGACTTTAAAAATACCAAAATCTTACTTTTTTTTAATATTTCTGGGTTATGTTTAAATTAATATTGGAGTGTAATGTTACTAATTGATTTGAACGCAAAATGATACTCAAAGAGTAAACTGAACTAAACATGAACGACAACAACGAAAAGTGTAGTTACTTCCCCTGAAAAAGTACGTTTTTTGAATTGTGGTAGTTTTTTGTGCACAGGCAAATATTAATAAAAGAGGCTATTCCATTTTATTTAAATCTACTAATAGATACAATGAATTATCACTGTAATTATACAGCGGCATTCTTTGGTCACCTATAAATAACCGACCACTACCAGACTTTATGTTAAACTATGTATACTCTAATTAACCCTAGTCCTACCAACGTTTTATCGTAACGTGTCCTACCAAGGTGTGCCTCACAGGCACACATCTATCTGTACACATTGTTGATGTAAACAATAGCAAAATATGCATTATTTATTTCATGTAGTAGGTATACAGTAAGATTAAAACATATAGAAAGAATATTGTGTGTCAGAAGATATAATTTAAAAATAGTACAAGATAGTAAAATATTTGAAAGTTATTTATGTAGTTTGCAATTTGTGCACGTGAGTATTTTCTCTGAATGTTCACCACAAACCGTTTGCTTACACTTATCACATAACTGTGTTGACATTCTGCTTTTCTTTGATGGGCAAATATAGCACCGTTTTCGTTTTCTTACTTCTCGAGCCGAAGACTCCCCTGTGGTTGGTACTTGATTCAACGTAGTTTGTATCAATGAAGTATGACTTTTATGCAAGCCACTCAAACTACGACGTCTAATTTGCCCCAGTACTAATTCTGTTGTAATTTCTCGTAAGAAAATTTTGCGAAGTCTTCGTTTTTGGAAATATGCCAGTCAGGATGGATATTTCTCCAAATGACAAATGAAGCTACTCCACACACATCAATTATATTGAAAAAATAGACCAAAGGCCACCTATTAGTTTTGCGTTTCACTGAATATGTATGTACCATCTGATCAAGTGTATCCACCCCTCCTTTCGTGGAATTGTAGTACTTATTGATTTCAGATTTATTTTTATTTTCCTCATCAATGGTGGAGTCGTTGTGCATTGTAGATAATAATATGACACAGCGATTTTTCTTAGGTACATAAGATACCAAAGTCATTGTCTTCTGAAAACCAAACAAGTTGCTTTCAATATTCCGTCGCCTGTGAGGTAAAAAATTTGGTGGTATGCAGCGCTTATTTTTTCTGAGCGTTCCTACACAAGTTAGGCCTTTGGTAAGCAAACTGGATGCAAGCTCGTAGCTGGTGAAGAAGTTGTTGAACGTAATATTCCTTTTAGTTCTCAGAAAAGGTTCACAAAGGTCTTCAACCACCTTTTGCGCTAAGTTTTCTGCTCTGTTGAGACCTTCTTTTCCTAAGTACGGTATACCACGTAACGGATAACTAGTTCCACTATCGCATATCCACCAAATTTTCATACCGTACTTATCTGGCTTGCTTGGCAGGTACTGTCGGAAAGATACACGACTTCTAAAAGGCACCAGTTGTTCATCGATGGTTACATTACTGCCAGGAAGATAATATTTCAGCAAGTTTGTATTAACACGGTCCCACAGGTCTCTAATTGGTGCCAACTTGTCCTTTTGCCTTCGGAGGGTTCTGGTCGCTTTATCGTCGAAACGAATAAATCTTAGTAATTGAGTAAATCTATTTCGTGACATACACGCTCGATAAACAGGATTTCCATATAAAGGATTCCATAGCTCATTATAGTCCACCATTCCTTGTTTATTTCTTCCAGCAGTAATCAAAAGGCCAAGAAAGCACGGATTTCAACGTCGTCAACTGGTTGCCACAAATCGCCAAGAATACGAACAGCCTCCTTATTAGTGAAAGTAACCACAATACCAATAATCGTATCATCAAAAAACAAATTGAATGCGTCACAAGGAGTATCAACATGCACTCCAGGTGGAAGTTTCACTTTGTTGAAAGCTGTTGTAATTATGTTGTGTGCACGTGTTTTTCCCTTGGCAATCGGCGTGGCATTCCACTCGGTACCATCTTTTCCAATAAAAGTTTTGCGAATGGCCGGGCGGTTCATCATTAGCATCACTATCGTCACTTCCTTCTTGTTCATCGCTTTCTTCATCGCCAGTTTCTTGATAATCCGCTTCACTAGAAGAGGTTTCGTCATTTGGCTCTTCTTCATCTTCACCATCATTTACATTTCTTCCAAATCCTCATCACTTTCGTACAATGCATCGAGCAACTCCTTTCAGTTAGTGGCCGGCGTCGGTCAGTCAACCAATCGGTCATACTTTCTGCATAAATTTCAAAACCAAATAAGCATAAAACAACAAATCTATTTTTACTGGGGTCAATCAAAACTTTATTTTGCTTACCTGGTCTATACTATACTCTCCATTAGGTAAAAGAAATAAAATTAACCAATAGACACCTAAAACGGCCAATGCGTTCGTTAGGAAAGTCACAATACACTGATAGCAATGCAGTTGTAAGCTGACTGTTTTAGCAAAACACATTTAGGGAATTCCCCTTCATATGCAATTGGAAGTTCTTACATACAAGGGGAAAGTCCCGAAATATAAAGCATATCTTATTACGGGGGATTTACCCACATACCTAGTTTTAAATAACGTAGCAATGCATTTTATAGTATAATAACAGTATGTGCCTCAAAGACACACACCTTGGTAGGACGTGTCGGTAAATTAGGTTTAATTTTTTTTTAGTAAAATAGGAAAAATATTTTTAAAAAATTTTTATGTCATTCTGTGTTAAATAGTTTATTTTGAGAATACAAAAATCCTCCAGTCTGTGGGCAGTTAACTTACAAAGTTCCAGCAATTTCAAAATCAATTGTGCCTCAAAAGCACACCTTGGTAGGTTTAGGGTTAAAATCAAAATACTTACCTGGACTTGTCGGTACCGTGTCGAAGTGAGTGTTTATTAGAATACTGTGCTCTGTATTCGTAGCAGAATGAACTTTTACAACTATATTTTGTAGATTTGCATAAATTCTAGGATACCAATTATCAGAAACGATTTGCAGATCTATTTCAATATTTTGAGCAGAATTCGCTTGATCCTTTATATCTTTTAATACACTTAGGATATAATTCACAGCGAGTATTTCATTGGCGTCACTTCCCACTACTTTAGGTCCTATATCTACCAAGGGTTTATGATAGTTTCTAGCCCCTTTCTGCTATAAAAGCATCTGGATACTCAGCCTAAATATAAATAATAGAAAAACGTATAAGCAAAAAAAATACAAATAAAATTAAAAGGCATATTCTAATCTTATGCCTCTTCGTATTTTTAATTTTTATTAACATTGGAGATTTTCCAAGAATTCTATATCTTTTACAATTACAGAATAAATATTCGCCAAGAAAACATCAACTAGTTGCTAACAAATTAATAGCAAAATACTGTGGTGCTAGGAAAATGCTTTATGTATGAAAAAAATCCAAACAAATAAAAGTCTTAACAAACATATAAAAAACTGTCAGTAAAACTCTACGATGTGAATTATTATATAAAAGATAAATAAATAAAGGTAATAAATTAATTCCATATAACTTAGAAATTTTTATAGTGAAATGAAGTAAGGAAGTAATGTACTGCTCAACTGCCGTTTTCTTTTATTCTTTGTATAATATCGCTAGAGAGTACTTTTGTTAATTAAAATTAATTAAAAAATAGTTTTTTTCTCTATGAAACTATTTCTGTATACTTAGTTATTACTTAGTTAATTTAACTGAGTTAAAGATATATTTATTATATATCATCAAAATTTTATTTGGACAACCATTAAGGAGAAAAAAATATTTTGTAAATACCGCGAGCTAGCGCCGACCTGTGCCCAACGTGAACGCTTCCCGACACGTCAAGTTTATCACTATGATCGCACATGACTTGAACTAAATAATTTTTGAACCCTAAATTTTTTTTTTTCTTAACTACTAAATCCGTTTTCGACAAATTTGTGCTATATACAGGATCCTAGAGCTGAACTCCAGTGTTGGATTTGCAATTGAAGTGAGATGTTGCACCTTTTGAGAATTTCCAAGGAATTAAGCAAAGTAAAATTCTTTTGGGAACCTATAACCTGAAGAGGTTTGCAGAATGCATCAACCTGAATAAGAACAATGTTCGCATATTAACAGGAATACTTTCACGCCATTGGCATTGTAAACTGAAAGGACACCTGAGTAAGCTTGGATTCGCAAAGGAATCTCAATGTAGATTTTGTGGGAACATGATGAAACACCCACCCATCTCCTCTCAAATTACGTAGCACTGTGCAACCCAAGAGCGTTGTACCTGGGAGCATATGAAATTGAAGGGAGAGGCTTACCTGACCTTTGGACTTCTGATATCCTGCACTTTCTGAAAGGAATAAAATTGAATGGGCAGCTGTAAAACAGCAAGAACAGGAGATACAATAAATCTCTTAGGTCGCAGTGTAACATCACTCTCCTCACATATATACACAAAACTTCGCTCTTTGAATGCAGTCCTAAGTGTTGATCGATATCATATGATCTGCCTGAAAAAATTAAAATAGTTCCAATGATATATGGATTTAAGAAGTTATTGAAAGATTTTTTCTTAGAACACAGATTTTATAATATTAACGAATTTATAAATTTTAGCTTTTATGTTCAATATTTTTTTTTTTAGATTTATTATTGTGATTTTTTTTACTGTGAAATAATTGTAACAAGACAATGCCCATGCATTTTTTTTTAAAACTAACGACAAATATATATTATTGTTATGCTATTATTGTTATAACATTAGATTATAAAAACTAATTAGCCAAATCTACGCAAGAATTGATTTTATTAACTTACTGGTCATAGCCTTTCAAAAGAAAAGGCAGACCATATTGCCACAAGTGCAGTTGAACTTTTGTAGTTATAGTATATAGCGATATTACTTTAACCTTGTACCAAATTGGCATTATGAAAATGTATGATAAGTAATCGTATAACGGATAATTATTCATAACTTAGATTATGAATATGGAAAATTTCATAGTTTTGCGAACGAAGTATACGGCTCTAACCGAGGCCTTTATTAAATCCTGGATTTTGATTTTTTAATTGGATAAACGTATTGTTCTATTTGAACCGGCGACCTCTCTCGAATTGTCAATAAATTGATATTATTTTCGACTTCGTTACATTGCTCCAGTTATCGTTAGTCAAATTAGCTGTTCTGACGACCCATTTAGTTTTTTTTTTTAGAGAGTGGTAGAAAAAATCTTTTTCCAGATTCATAATTATTTCATCTCAAAATCACATCAGTCTTGAAAGTGAAAATTCAAGCAGATTTTAAGTTAAGTTGATCCCAAATAAGATGGCCCAGTTTAACGAAAGCTTACCAGACAGAATCTACCAAACCTTCTGCGATAAGACCATCTTTATCACAGGTGGGACTGGATTCGTTGGAAGAGCTATAATCGAGAGGTTACTAAGAACATTCGAAATCAAGAAAGTATATATTTTGATCAGGCCTAAGAAAGGTAAAGATATACAAACTAGGTTGGAAGAACTCTTCTCCACTGTGGTGAGTAGAAAAAAAAACGTTAATCAAAATTAGTATTTTGAGAATTCTCTCGGTCAGTTATATGATAAGCTTCGGGCGCTCAAAGGAGACGCTGTATTTGAAAAATGCCAAGGCATCTGGGGAGATGTTACTGCGACTGGATTGGGTCTGTCGCCGGAAGATCGTTTGACACTTCAAAACGAGGTGGAATTCGTCGTCCATTCAGCAGCAACCGTAAGATTTGACGAACCTTTAAAGTATGCCATAGCGATCAATACCAAAGGTACTTATTCCATACTGCAATTCGCTAAGGAGATGAAAATGCTCGAGGTTTTTATTTTGCGATTTCTTTTCCTAATGCGACATTTAATTTGTTGTACATCTTAGCTCTTTGTCTACATTTCCACATCCTACTGTCATCCAGAGGAGAAGATTTTATACGAGCAATTTTATCCAAGTAAATATAATGCGCAAGAGGTCATACGTACCATGGATTGGTTGGACGATAAAACAGCTGTAGCGATAACTAAAACGTAAGTTTTGATTTGTGTGAATTATGTTAGGTTAATCTTGGAGTATTTTTTAGGTTCTTGGATGGTATTCCTAATACGTATACTCTGTCCAAAGCGTTAGGAGAGGATATAGTCGCTAATTTTCTGAATGAATTCCCGTTATAATCGTAAGACCTTCAATAGGTATGATAGTTAAATTGAAATTAAGTTGTTTTCAAGGGTTCCCAAAAAAAAAAAGAAAATATATTTGCTTATAATTTTTGCTTAGTTTGCCAAAGGTG
Organism: Protaetia brevitarsis; assembly: GCA_004143645.1. Classification (NCBI taxonomy): domain Eukaryota; kingdom Metazoa; phylum Arthropoda; class Insecta; order Coleoptera; family Scarabaeidae; genus Protaetia; species Protaetia brevitarsis. The sequence goes on along the minus strand of RXPK01000437.1, from coordinate 1,641 downwards.
GGGATAAATCGTTTTGTTTCCTTGAATATTATGATTTTGGTCTTTTCGGGTTCAATTTACAGGCCATGAGTCGCTATCCCTTCGGTTATCCTGCCCAAAGCACAGTTTGATTTGAAAATACCAGGATAAGAGCACCATTGGCGGACCCTCGATTAACGTAGCTCGTGGTACACCATCGTACATAGCATTCCAAAGAGTCACCCCAAGTACCGACCCCTGTGGCATTCCAGCATTCGCCTCCATTTTATTGCAACCGTTCGACGAAATGCTTCTAGTGCTGAAGTAATCCTTTATGGTATTAGATATTGAGAGATGTCCTTTGTTATAAATTCATCTAATATTTTATGTCACGAGTTAAATGCGTTTTTAATGTCGAATGTCACTAGAGCTACCCACTTTTTCTTGACGGTTTAACTGTATGTACTATCGATTTAATTGCATTGACAGTCGACCTACACCTAGTAAAACCATATTAGCTTTCTGAGAGGTCACGGTTGTGCTCTATTTTTTCCTCTAATCGGTTTTTAAGCATTCGTTCGCAGAGCTTGCCTATCATGTTTAACAGACAGATCGGCCTGTTAAACACTCCTCAGAAGAGGCAGTTTGTTGCCTCTTCTGAGGAAATAGTTGCTGATCTAATAGTGGGCGAAGCATATTCATTAAGAACTTCAGCAATTATCTTCACAGTATCCACGGCTTTGGTGTTTGGTCCAGGAGTCTTGCCTCTTTTACTCGTTTGAACAGCAGTGAGAAGCTCCTCCTGTGAATATCGCGCCACACCTTTTTTTTCTTCAATAGCATGTTTCTCGAACGTATTGCCTTTGATGGGAAAGAGCGCTCTAATGATTCTGGCTTTTTGATCCGTGGGGCGGATTATATGACGGGAACTGAATGCCAAGCTTCCACGTAACTATTCTTTCCCCGTTTCAACATGTTATTTTAGAATTCAGTTAGTAATCTCTCCCAGTGTCCACTTTTCGCATTCAGCATGAGATTCTTTAGCTGTCTCCTCTTTCGCTTGTTTGCACTGCTTGTGGGTCGAGGAGGTGTTTAGATCGGTTTGGTTTCATCTGGTACCACATTGCTAGTGCTTTTCGAGCAGTGCTTGACTGAGAATCCCACTGCAAATCCTTTAAAAATTAATACACACACAAAAAAATTTTTGTAAAATTCTGTATGATTTTGGGTCAATTTTGTGTCCCTGAAACCTTATAGGTAGTTTACTTGTAGAAGTCATATTTCTAACTATAAGTAATTCTTCGAAGGTTTTTTCATGTAATCTGGAATATTCTTAGCAAAATTTCGAAATGTGGGTAAACTTTTTCTTGCATTTCTGACTTTTTTTCCTAACAGAAAGGAAAATGTCGTCGAAATGGAAAAGCTCTGTAGAATGTATTTCATTAGAACTTAATGCATAAAAGAAGAAAAAATATGAAATTTTCTAATCCTTACCAAAACCGCTGCACGTTACTCGTTGCCTCTATACATTGGAGGTTAATTCGCAAAATTAACGGCCACCATATGTAATCGGGCAACAGTTGTGATAACAGTCCCTAAGAAATATTTATCTAGCAAGTAATAGATAAATATTTGATAACTGTACCATGTAGAAAACTTATATCGCGTATGGAAAGTTAGTGT
>RXPK01000436.1:0-173625 GCA_004143645.1 Protaetia brevitarsis | reverse complement strand
TTTTTGAAGCCAATAGAACAAACAAAATAAAAAAGAGAAATTAAAAAAAATAAAACGTTGGGCAAACTGTTTTCAAAACAATCTCTTACAAAATTTAAAAATATTTTGATTGTATGTCTAAAAACAGCGAAAAAGATCCGGCATCTCCTGGAGAAGAATCTCATTAAAAGCGTCAGAATGCCCTTAATACATTTTCGTCCCGCTTGATACACTCTGGGTAGCTCTAAGATTGTCCCTATCCAATTGCGAAAACTTACCTAACATTATTATAAAAAAGTTAAAGGTGAAAGTAAGGAGAGTGTGCTGGCTATCGACTGGCCATTTGTACCATCCACTTACCCGTAAAAATGAGTCAGGTAGTTGTGAACTATGCAGCAGTGTGTCGCAGCAGTGGACACCGTCCCGCTGAAATTACAATTTTGGTGGATCTGTATTGAGCTTCAAGCAATCCTCTAGAACGGTACGAATAAATTCAAATATCTCTCCTGTAAGTACCATTGAGAACACTGGACAACGACTGTCGAACGAATTAATCCGACAGACACTAAACTATATCGAACTTGTGCAGCATGTGGACGCATTATATACAAATTTTCTGCAACCACTAGTGTTCATTCTTTATTAAACATTCCTCTAATGGGAGAAATTTGTGTCCATTACTCATAAGATACATTGTGCTCTTCAATTTTCATCAAAAAATAATAAACCATTCACAGAAAGCTAACTCCTATTCGAATCTCCTGGTTGTATTGTTTGTGAAAGGTTTGGCACTTAAAGGGATATACTTATGCGTTTTTAAAATTCGCTGAACTGACGCGTTTCCAGCATTCGCATTCTTCTAATGAGAAACTCAATTGGGATCGATTAAGTTTGGAAGCACTGAAAAAGAAGGCTAACTGTTTTTAATAACTTAAGGGATAAGTTTCCGAAAGCTATCTGATGCCGAAATTTTGCCAAGAGATTTATTGTTCCACAAGTTAGGAAGTTGTGTAAACAGATGAAAAATTTGAAACGTACCATGAATGATTTAGAGCTGGCAGCATGGACTCCTTTGAAAATGTTTGCAAACATTTAATCAAAAGGAAATCGAAAGATGAAACTACAAGATATGTATGCTAATTTGCTGCAAAACTAAAAAATTTCGGTGCGCCGTCCGTGAGATGTAGGAAGAAATGAGTGTATAATGAAAAAGATTCCACAAGATATTGCAGAAATGTTAGAACTGAAGACTGATTGGAGGTTTTTGCGGGTTTGTCATAGAGAAAGCAAAAAAATAAAAGAAGAATACTATTAATTGCAAACTTTATATAGCAGCAGTGTTGTACAATAAGTATGGTCACTAGTGAATATTACATTAAGTTGCGTCTGCTCATACTATTTGAAATGTACCATCATTGATTTCTTCTGCAGTTCATCATTAACTCTCTGTCATAACCAAATTTATGAGGTGCACACCGATGCACAATAATTTTCTTTATCTCCTTTTCTCATTATCCGACTCCGTGTCAGTGTAATCCTGTAAACATTGCTTCTCGGAAATCCAGGTACCTTTTAATGTATGTATTATATGGAGGTGTTTCAAGCACAGGTATGTTGATAGATCCGTCGCGTGATTAAAGGTGTACAGGTTGGTAATGACCTTGTTATTTCGTAAATGTCTTTTAACATGCTCTCAGCTATCTCGATCCGTCCAAAACAATACGTAGTGATGTGTATTTAAATACGATCCGGAGTGTTTAGCGACTTATGTTGCCATAGCCACGGGTTCACTTTAGAGATAGGTGCGGTCGTTCTCTATGTATTGCCTATTGTGAACACGCTTCGAGTTTTTTGTGTGTGAATATTATAATTAGTAAGATAATGTGTTGCCAAAACGAACTAAGACTTTCTTTTGTTAATTTGATGAAAGAAACTGACCCAGAGGTTGCGTAGCACATTAAAATAAATATTGCTTTCCTAATTAAAATTCAAATAGATCTTCAAGTGCATAAAACTAGATATGTATGATACACAAAGTTATTTTCTTTGTTGAAAAGTCAGTTTTAATATAATTATGTCGTATCATAAACCTAGCTGTTAATATATCTAATTTAAGTTTAGTTATAAAATATTAAGTAGTTTTGGAAATAATGGGATTGTAATGTAATAGTTTAATTATCAGGCTTTTGTGATTTTACTTTTAAGGGGTGATTAAACATTTAAAATAGGTTTCAAGGGTACAATTCACTTTGAATTTCCGTTTATCCCAAATAACTTTTAAAGATGAAGATACAAAAAACGTTTCAACGGAGGCTTGCAGCGTTATGTAGCGTTTCGGTTAATATAGCATTTATACAGGGTGCATAAAATAAAAAGTAAATTTTCCTTGGTGTAACTACACGACATATAAAGCAAAACCCACCGAAAACCGATTTCATATTAAAAAAATAAAAAAAGTAAAATTTAGAGCCAAAATTCTTTAGTCGGGCCTGCTGCAAGGAAACACACTAAGCACCGCTAAACGTGGTATATGTATAAATACATTGCACTCATTTAGTATTATTCTAATGGTATGCCGTAAATTCATTAACGTCATTCTGAAAAATAAATCGACCAGTGTGCCCCGTTAAAAATAGCAAACTGAGGCATTTAATTTTTTTCCTTTTTATAAAATAAAATCCTTATTTGTTAAGAGCATTCTACGTAAGCTCAAAGTTTAAATTTTAATATCTGATAAGAGGTTCGAGTCACCGATATGGCTTCATAGTTAAAAAAACGTAATATTTTCTTTGCTTTGTGAATCGAGAGTTGTTGTTATAAGGTACCACATGAATTGAGTTATTTCTTTTGCTTTATTTAATCAAATAACGCAAAATAAATTGAATCGAATAACACAGAAATAAATGTAGATACAGAAATTTGCAAACACCCTTTTTACTATGATGTGCGCGAAAATAAATCTATCGTGCATTTGATTTCTCCCAACTTCCGCGAAATAACAGCATATGTCAATTCCTTTACACTGCACTCCAAGCGCCAATCCAACAAACTAACAGCGTAATGGCTGAATGATAGTGGTATGTGGGGGTATACTCGGACAGGATTTATGTTGGCAAAGGTGCGGATCTAGCCCACGGATTTACAAAATATTTTTTTCTCGTTATGCTACAGATAACACCTATGCTTAAGACTTCTTGATCGTATACGATCACAAGCTGTACATATTTTATATTACCTCTATATCTGATACACCTGTATAGGATGTTACAATAACACGGAACGACACGTTGTCTTATTTGATCGAATTTCAGAAATCGGTTGTAATCATGTATTTGGCATCGAATACTGTATATAGGTCTGATTTTAAATAATAACGCGTGCAAACATTGCAAACTTTTAAGTTAAAAATTAGCGAGTTAATTTTTCTGCTAATAACAGCAATAATTTTTCTTGAGAAAAAATTCTCTGAATTATTATAGTTATTAGCGGAGTACATTAATTATACGTTACTCAAAAAATGATTTTTTTCATATGTCTTTATTCTAATAGTTTACTGTATGCATTGTATGTTGAAAACTGGTGTAAAATTATACCAGAGTTAAATGCCTAAATGTAATAGTTTTCAAGTTAGACGCGTTTGAATGCAAGAATAAATTACGCCATGATAGGGGACAGGGAGAAGAAAATGCATACAGGGGAAGGTGGGGCAAGATGGGAACACTAAGATTTAGAACACTGCATCAGGATTGCAAATTGATATGCAAGGCTCTAAGCAGGCTTGTTGTAATCTTTAAACATTTACCTGCTGCTGGATGTATTTAAAATTTTTCGATAGGTACTCCTGATGTTGTGAGAAAATTATGAAAAGAAATATGTAAACACACCATCTTGCCCCCATGATGGGGTTCCAGGTGAGTTAAGAATGGGTTGTAACATAAATCTGGGTAATATGTAAAGAAATAGATTTTATTCTTAAAAAAAATGCAGGAACAAAGCTAAAACTCTTTGAAGGGAAACTAATTAAAATAAAAAAAATACAATAACGATAAGAATATTAAACTTAATCTTTACAATTGATACAATAGAAGACGAATTCATCCACATTATTCGCACACCTTCTATGTACCCAACCTCACCATCCATGGCATTGTATCCATATTTCCCCTTACAATACTAACATTGAGCGTCATCTTCCTCAATAGAAGAACTTGATTGTTTCCTTGACGTTTTCTAAAAATCTATCTCTTTGCTTTTCTTACAAAATTCGGCTTATTGGTCTCTTCTGTTTTCTTCCTTGTAATATTTTTTTTTCCCTTTAACTTTCCCTCAGCACTTCTAGTTGCCTTAGGGATTCTCCAGACTTCTATTTTTTGTAGCAGATTTTTATATGTAGTGCTTGTACGGATTGTTGGCTTTCCCTTGTTACGCTTTGATCTAACCTGTACTTTATTCCTAACATGAGAAACAGGCACTATGTCTTTGAGAGAGCATAATGGAGACTCCATCAATAACTGAACATTTAGGAACCGTAGCTAGAGTTCATGAAGCTATCATCAAGAGCCTGGAAGCGATGAGTCTAATGAGACAGCAGTCAACAAGACAGTCCATGACTTTAACATAGTATACATCTGATAGTACGCCAGCACGTAAAACCGCGATTCTCTACGAGGCTCCTACTAGATCTACGAATTTCTCAAATCAGGAATAGATGTTTGTTTGTATCCAACCACTTCTATGAACTTCAGCCCCTGCTCTTGTAGAACAATTATTCATAAGCTATATATTCATTCTAGCTCATGGAAATACACGCATTGGAGGGTAAATAAGCTTCTGCTGCACTAAAACATACATCAATGATAACAGTACCTCCCTGTTCTGCCGAAGTTAAGGGCGCTTGATTTTCGGTGCAATTGATACACCGGTCTCAGCACAATTCCAAATTTTGTCTGCGGTAAATTTTTGCTTATCCAAAGCTTTGCCAAGCAAATCAAAAACTTATTTTTGCCGCTATCTGTTAAAGCCATGGCTCTTGCAGCTCTTGCTTTTCCGAGTTTCTAAATTGATAAGTCCGGATCAGATCTCCACAAATCCTATCAGCCATTCTTTTCCTGTAATTTTGCGTTCTTCAACAATGAACTTTCCCCAATTTTTCAGACCACGATAGGCAAGGTTTCTTAAATCTTCATGTTTGAATCCTGAGAGACCCAATTCAATTTTTTCAAATATGTGACTAGCTGTGTCTCGTCTTCTAGGAAAAAGTGTTTTTAGCCTAATGATTTTTTAGGTTGCAGAGGTCAGCAAGCTGAACGCGCTTCTTCACTTTTCTTTCTAGCGTTGTTTGTGAGTACTATATCATTCCTCGTCTCTCTCTGTACCGCGACAACCCTTTGGCAAAAATGAAAACGATTTAATACTATATTTAAATATCAACTATATCCAGGCATAACGGACCAGACTGAGAGTAAGATAGTGATGTCCCATGTTGCCCCTACCAATAGCACCATCTTGCCCTTTGGGACATTTTCTGGTTAGTTATATATAACATATAAATATTTGAAATAAACAATAACGCACTATAGAAAATACATTGCAATACATATCAATTAATAAGCACAAAAAAGTGTAATTGTAAATAATTACTGATCACTTCCGATACTGGCCGTTGAAACTCCATCAAAACAATAACGAAATTCTGGAAATTGCAAATTTCACCACAAACAGCACCATAACTCTGTCATTACGACGAGTAAAGTTTCCTACATTACAACAAAACATAAACAGAATTGCCCAATTTCCTGGACTTTATTGAAGCACACTTCATCCACCTGATTTTTGCCGGACAGTACCATGCGCTCGATTTTTGGTCTCTTCTGTCTATAATAATTTTGCTAAATTGTCGTTACTACAGATTGTACAATTAAAACTTTAATCAATACCTATTTATTCAATATCTTGTAAATTGTATTTTGATATTTTGAATATATATCGAGAATTGTGAGATAAATTTATTTGTTATTTAATTGTCATTTCGGACACACTTTATGGCGCTATATTTTATTATACTTTTTACTTGAAATGATTTCTTTATGTACTTATTATATTTGTAACTGCTGATTTTTTATTCCTTGCCTTTTGTATTTGTTCTACTGTCCCCGATACCAATTTAAAAGTTCAGATACATTTTCACTCTGATCTCTGCGTGTACAGAGTATTCTAGACGTGATCTTTTATGCTTCCTTAAGACGTGGTAGGCCATGAAACAGTACTAGATTGACTTTTTCTTTATTTGGACAGCAACAGATTTTGAGATTTACCGAATAAATATTGACGCGTCAAATTGTGGGGGTTGGGAGCAAACAAGATGTCTTATAGGAAAGAAACTCATACAATAGATTCATAATGGCCGATTCTAATCACTGTGGACAACATGAAATAACTCGCATTAATTTAATAATCAATAGACTTATAAAATTCCCACTTAATAAGACGAGATTTAACAAACAATTACCATCTATAACGGTTACTCTTCTATAGATATACCCCAGAGCGTAAGGATAGCCCAATATAAACATTACGTTAGAAGTGGCACGCCTTTAACTTCGGAAGACAATCGCGACAAAAAGTTTGTTAAATTACCCTTTCATCGTATTTCAAAAAGTTTAGGCAACATTTGTGAGAATAAAATTTGAACATTTGCTTACCTAAAAGATAAACCTCACCTCAACGAAAGATAGGACATTTACAAAATCGGTGTGATAAAATTTATATTGGATAAACAAATCGTTCGATCGGAACTAGATTCAAAGAACACATTGCATGTTATCGATTTGGTAGACTTGACTTATCTAGCGCTGCGCGACATATAGGCGATACCGGACATAAAATCGACATAGAAAACCTTGAATTAGTGAAAAATGTACGATCACCGGAAGAGTTAGACGCATACGAAACCATATATAGGAAAAAACATTGAAATAACTTATTGAATAGGGAATCAGCACTCTTGCAATACTCCAGCTTGAGGGTAGAAAAAGAAAAGATCCACATTCGTCGCTATTTCTTGATATTTCGAAGGGCGAAGTAGGCGTAGAAAAAGTACACTTCTTCAGGTTAATGATCAGATTTCAATCTTTCGATTCTCATTCAATTATTCTTGCACTTATTAAGAATATATACTATCGGCCCGGAGCGAACTTGAATCCTAATAATGTAAAATATTCATACAGTTGCCACATACTTATGCAAACGTCATATTGATAAATGCTGTACCTGCCGTTACTATTATTTTGACATGTCAAGAAAGTAGTTTTCATCTTCTCAAATGTTTCTCGCTGCACGATGAAATGCATTACTTATGGCTTTAAAGTTTGACATAGATCGACGGGATATACCAATTTCTCCGTATAATATATTAGGTTGATCAGTAGCACTGAAGATCCTTGGTAAGGTGAAACATATGCATGCTAATATCAACTACGTGTTACACACGTAACCTATATTTGAACTCGCATTATATAAACGACTATGGATTGGTGTTTCTGATTGTAAAAATGAAATGTAATTAATTTACTTACTAAATTATGATTTGCAATTCAGTACTAACTGGTGTTTAACTAAATTTATTTATTACTTTAAATTATAATATACAATTAGTATAATTATTAAGTGACAAAACTGCATCTCTCAGTTCTTCTATGGTATGCATGGGGTTTCTATAGATCTTATTTTTTAGATAGCTAAACATGAAGTAATCTAATGGGGTTAGATCAGGCGATCTTGGTGGCCATCTCTGTGCTCTAACGACCCTGTCAGCAAAAAACCGTTAAAGATATTGGCAGGTTTGTCGAGCAGTATGTACTGGAGCATTATCGTGCTGAAAATAACCTGCTTCAAGCCCATTTTCTTGTAACTCTGCAATAAACAATCCCAACATCTGTTGGTGGGCTGTTACAGTTTCCTCGAAGAAAATTCGCCCTATTATTCGTTGCCTGGACATAGCTAACCAAACTCCAACTTTTATGGGATGCAATTGCGTTTCTCGAAATTCGTGTGGATTTTCTGCAGACCAGATAGGATAGTTTTGTGAATTGATATAGCCTGTTGGATAAAACCAGGCTTCATCCGAGAAAAACGATTTGTTTAGCAAGTTATCGTCCCTTAAATTGTTATTAAACCAATGACAATATTCCAATCGCCTATCGTGATCAAATGGTAACGATTTTGAAAAAAATTATAAGATAAATAATCGAAAGATATTACGACACGAACGCCAATGTCGCTAAATGTCAAGAAAATTCATTTAATGTATGAAATTTGTATGTAGCTAACTTCGCTCATTAAATTGGTAATAAGTATAGATAATTTTTTCCGGAAAACAGTTTTTTTTATTACGAGAATCATTTTGAATCTCATAGTATAGTGGCTTAAAGTTTCCCGAAAGAATTGTCCCGAATTAATCAAATCTTTATATATATATTTCTATTGAGCACATACAATCATGTTTTTCAAGGTATCTGCAAGTAAATTTCTCGATTATTAAAGGGATTGTTCCGCTCCCTTTAATTTTTTTTATTTTTGAAATAATATATCAACCCTTTTAGCACAATGGTTTATTTTTTTCTAAAAAAAATAGCACAATAAATTAATCATATGTCTTTCTAACGAATCTTAAAATCTAGCAGTAGCAAGCATCTCTGGTATTGCTGCTAATCCATGTAATATAACGATTGACTCTAGTGTAAACTCCTGGATAGTTCGGTTGGGCACAACCCTCACCCCAAGACACCACTCCTGTTAAGCAATATAAAAAAAAAGTGTTGCACCAGTATGCCCAAAACATTACTTACCTACTATACTGTAAAATGAACCGTTGACAATATGCATTGGACCACCGCTATCTCCCTATAATAATAAAGAAAATTTTAATTATTTTGTTTATTTCTTATTAGAGTGACGATATACTTGACAAGCGTCCTTCATTCCTTGAGGATAACCAGCACAAATCATGTTATCGGTTATCTTCCTTCCATATCCAGTCTTTCTGCAATCGTTGTTCGACAAAATAGGAACCGTTACTTCTCTTAAGACGTTAGATACCTGTCCAGCTCCTTCGGTAGCACCCCAACCAGTTACTAAGCCTAAGAAGTTGTTTAATTGTTGAAAAAAGCGTATAGATTCGTTCCGTAGTGTGGCGTCTGAATACCTCCACAAGATTTTACCGTTTACATCCTGTAAAACTCCTTCCAACAGGGGGCAGGCATACTGGTTTAACAAAGACCACAAAATCCAAGGGTTCATTCAATCGCAGCAAAGCTATGTCATTGTTGAAGGTTCCCCCGATTCCGTAGCTTCCATGCTTTAGTACGTTCGCTATTTTTCTGGTGAACGTTTTAGTTTCGTAGGCAGTGGATCTATCATGGTCTAGGAAAACAGCTGCCAAACGTTCCTTTGGGAAACTGAAGTTTAAAAGCTTTCAAATAGCAAAGAAGATTTGAAGACTGTAGATAATCTTACCACATAACACAAATGAGCTGCTGTTAAAAGGTATTTATTGTTAATTACTGATGCACCACATGTACAAACGACCGGGAATAAGTTAGTAAACCATCCAAGGGTACGCATTCGCAGTAGTTTCAACACCTCCAACGATCCTGTTGTACTTATAACTAACACCACAAGCTAAAAATGTTGAAAAATAGTATGAAAAAATTCATATAAAATTCAATATCATAAGGTGCCCTATCTTATAAAGGCCCTGTCTGAACATTCAATATGGGCCATTTTTTTTTAATAATAAAAGATAATTGGAAACACATAATATTTGAAAGATAATTTTTTTAAATGAGTCAATAGGTATAATTCTATTTATGACATTTTTTTGGGGGTAAGGCCGTGCATGTCTAGGAATCTGTCATCTGATGTCTAGTATGGCGGTAAATTTTAAAAATATGGCATGAATCTGCAAAAAGTGAGGTTAGATAACGTGATATTCAAAAAAAAAAATATTTGAAAAAGTTGCATAGAATTCGATTTGTAAGGCTATATGCAATTTTTTGTACATATTTAAAAAAATAATTGTTTAATTGAATTACATGTTTCAATTTTTTTTTTTTTATTTGTTTAAGCAGCTCAACTGCAGTAATATTTCTGTTACGTATCATTTATCATTCATTTCTAACTATTGGCGCCCTTTGGCAAGAATTTACATAAACACATGCAATAAGAAGGGACAATAAGTCAAACCAAATATTATACCAGTATAGATATGGTCAAATATTATACTAGTATATTATATTGTATTTGGTATGGTCAAAGGAATGTTCCACTGACGTACTATAGATGGCACCACAAGTATTCTCTTATGGAAATTTATTACCACTACAAATGCACAACAATAGAAAAAGCTGGTGGTGTCACCTATAGTACGCCAGTGGAACATTTCTTTAACCATATGTATACTGGTATAATATTTGATCAAACCTGCGGTACGCTGTATGCATTTGGAAAGCTGCATTATCGATATGGCGTTGATTTGTAAATAATTTATAACGCCTCATCCACCTGCGCTTAAACTGCGTTGAGTCAAACCAACAACAACAATTTCTAATGTTGTTGAGGGATTTCGCTGTGTTTATCATAAATGGTTGGAAGGATATGGGTAGACCAACATGCAAATATTTTAAAGCCTCAAAATTTTTTTTATAGTTCGTTTTTGATTAAACTTTGTGCGTTATTTTATTCGCATTACGATTATTATAGAAACTCAGTGGCATTTGTTTTTATTGTATTAACGTGATTAACGATTTATTGTGAACAAAGGTCAGTGACGTAAAATCGCGAACTCTTGACAATTTACAAAAATAATATTTGCATACACGATGTCAAAGACCCATTAATTCTGCTGTATTTAACTGCCCTAACACTGTCACGTCGTTGTGTATAACTTTGTTCAGATACTATAACTTTTATAAATAAAATATCTTTATATATTATTTCAGTGTGGTATTTATATGTCCACATTTTATCATATGTATGTGTATATACCAAATATTTCATGACTGTAATAGTATAGTTATTACAAACTATACTATTACAGTTATGAAATATTTAGTATATATGTATCTAAACAGAAATTTTGAATATTACAAGTATATAAAATAACCCATTTGAATGTACCGCCAGATTAGTTGTAGTTCGGTGTGCCGAGGTCGGTGGCGCGCAACCTTGTCGACAAAGTAGAGCATTAAGTTTCCGCTCCCAGTTTCATGCATTTCTTTTAGCTTTGTTTACGAATTTCGCTTCTGTCATTTCTTTGCGTGTCTCATATTTGAGAAGAGAATGTTTCTGTTAGTTTTAGTAATTTCTAACCTTCTGTTATTTTTGTATTTCCTCTATTGTTAGATTAGCATTATATTTTTTTATTTTATAAACTTTAATAAATAGACGTGATATAAAAAGTGTTAGAATTACTAGGTTAGGTTAGTAAGGCTGGTTTAAGTAGCAATAATATTTCCGAAACTCGGTAGCTAGTTATAAACAACAGTTAACTGTTTAAGAAGTGTTGTGTACGTGAATGCAATTAAGTTACAATGTTACATCAGCAAGGTAATAATGGGAAACGTTGTTGTAATAGCTAACTCATATTTAAAATAATTTTAGGCATAAGCTACTTGTGAAAAATACCGAGATTTTAAATATTTGAGTGAATCGAATAGGCAATGCTTAGTAGCGATCTAATAAACATTTCATACACGAAGTTATGATAATGTTTATGATTAATGTTAAAAATAAATAAATTTCTTCGTCTAGTGTTGCGGTCTTATAAATACATACAACAACAACAATAAATTAATTCAAATCAATATTACCTAAAAAGGGTTTTCACCCACAATTGCAAGTAAGTAAGATTTAATTCCAGTACATCTGAATTAAAAGGTACTCACAATATTGATTTTAATTACTTACGTCACTACAAATTTGAAAGTTTTCCCGCTTTATTTTTAGTTCCGGTCAAATTATGAGAGGTGCTGTAATATTTTAGCCCCACCATTTATTGGGCAAACTAAAAGACCTATCAAAACGCGTTACAAGGAGCATTTGGCTCATCTTAAATTTAGAAGGTTTGACAAATCTAGTGTAGCCTTACATATGCTTGAAGAAAACCATAAAGTTGACAATATAAAGTTAGGTAATGACGTAAACAACTATGCATAATTTCATTCGTCTTTAAGCAATGGAATGTGGGATACAGACTGGGAGTTCTTGGACAGCATCACTCACAACTTTATAGTATCTGGGATGTTGACTAACGCTCAACGCGAGAAGAGGAAATTTGACTGCTTGACAGCAACACAGACTGTGACTCCACAGCTTGTCACACCTCGCATTGTAGTGAACTTGACGAAAAGCAGTTAACTGAAGTTGAAACTTCGGTACTTTGGAAAGGAGGCAATTTCGTTGGCACTCCGAAATCTCTACCCGTTGAGGATATAATTACCAACATCGAATCTGGAATACGTGAACTGGACACGCACGCCACGGAAGAAATCCGGCGGGAAGCAGCTAGGATATTACAACGGGCAAAACCACCAACAAGCAATCTCACAGGGGCGGAAAGGAAAGCTATTATACAGCTAAAACATAACAAAGACATTGTCATCCTGCCGGCTGACAAGGGCAATGATACCAGCATCCGGTACACCGCCGATTATAAAAGAAAGATCCGAGATTTGCTTGATCCGTCGACATACAGAAAACTTACTAAGGATCCCACAAACGCAGTTCTACGGAGGACCAACCTACTCATCAAGAACTCGTCAATTCCCGGAAGACCAAAAACAGTTGATAAGATCTGAGGCTTGTTCATCTCGTCTGTACGGATTACCAAAAATACATAAGCCTAACACGCCGCTACGGCCAATAGTTAGTGCGATCGGTTCACCGACCTATGCCCTTGCCAAATACTTGGCTAACCTCTTACAACCACACATAGGGCACACGGCATCCAACATAAAAGATTCACATGACTTTGTCAAGAAAGTCTCAGAGTTCAAACTTCTCCACTCTGACATCTAGTGAGCTTTGATGTAGTTTCCTTATTAGCATGGTTCCGATTCCAGAGATGCTGCAGCTCATTAGCAGTAAGTTCGCTCCAGAGGTCGTACGACTCTTCGACCATGTCCTGAGCACAGCATCTTTTTAAAGGAACTAGGAACACTATGACCAGCTAGATGGAGTGGCAATGGGTAGCCCGTTGACTCCCGTTATCGCGAATTATTACATGGAGCAGTTAGAGACCAGAGCGAGCACTGGGCACATCCAGATACAAACCTTCCTACTGGTTCCGTTATGTGGACGATACGTCCATTATTTGGCTCCACGGAGAGGACGCACTGTTGGAATTTTTCCAACATTTAAACAGCATTCACCCACGCATACAGTTCACGATGGAGAGGGAAACGGCTGGAGGCCTACCCTTCCTGGACGCGTTAGTCAGCAGAAATGGGGATGGAACGCTTGGCCATAGAGTGTACCGGAAACCTATTCACACAGACCGGTACTTGCACAAGAACTCCAACCATCCACCGGACAGAAGAGGGGAGTCATCAAGACCCTAAGAGATCGTGCAGTACGCAACTGTGAACCTCGGGTTCTGCCCCAGGAGCTAGCGCACCTAGATCGTGCCCTACTTGCGAACGGGGGACTCCAGAGAAGGAGATGAGAGAGCCATGCAGACTTAACAAGACAGGCGCAGAAGATCTTAAGGTTTACGGTTTCTTGCCTTACTTCAAAAATGTAACAGACCGGGTTAGTAAACTTCTAAAGAAACACGACGTGAACACCATTTTCAAATCGACGGGGCAAATAAAGCACGTCCTACGCTCCGTAAAGACCCCAGGAACCCTCTGTCATCTACAGGGGTACATCAGATACCATGTTCGTGTGGATCTGTCTACATAGGCAAGACAAAACGAAGCATCAACACCAGGATTAAGGAGCACGAGCGTAATTGTCGGCTGACAGGCTGAGAAGTCGGCCATCGCAGAACACGCCTACAAACTGCCGACCATAACATCCAATTTGATAACGCAAAAGTACTATCCACCACCTCGCACTACCACACAAGGATCTTCCGAGAATCCATAGAAATTCACAAACATGGAAATAAGTTCAACCGGAAAGAAGAAGCACGTACTTTAAACAAGATCTTGTTTAAAGCTCGTGCCACAAACAGAACACACTCGGACCAAGGTCAATCGGAAGCGTCTCTCACGCCTGAAGCGTCCGTTACGCCTGTTACACAGGCACCGACTATACAGGGTGAGTCAGTAGTCCGATATCGGTCGATATTGACTTTAACATCTATCATAAAAGATTTTTCAATGTGTCATCCTACATGACGGAAAGAAGTGCACGTTCTAAAATTATTTTCACCTTCACGGGGTGTATCAATTTTCCAGAATCGTACTAAGCTTAATTTTTTAAAATGAAACCATACACATTTTTTTAAGCATGCTGATTTGCTGTAGTGAATGTTACAAATATGTATTGTAAAAATAAGTATGGTTTCATTTGAAAAAATTAAGTTGAGTACGGTCCTGGAAAACTGATACACCCCGTGAACGTGAAAATATTTTTAGAACGTGCGCTTCTTCCGTCAGGTATGAAACCACATTGAAAAATCTTTTATGAGAGATGTTAAAGTCAATATCGACCAATATCGGACTATTGACTCATCCTGTATATAACGACATCATCCATGGCGTCGGATCACTAAACGACGAGCCATCACGAAGGAAACTTTGACCTCGCCGGTGAAGATGTTCACCGCAGTTGTGAGCGAAACGTACTGCTATGGTTAGACAACCCACTTTCCGCTGAGTGTATTTTGAGTTGCATATTGTGATTTGTTTACTTTCTTCCGAGCTGAATCAATTTACCGAGAATTCTTCACAAATTTTATGTTTGGTTTGTATAAATTTAGTTAAAGAGTTTATTGTATGATTTAATTAATTAAGTGTTAAGTTTTTTTAATTTAATTCCATTCATTTATTTGTCTAGTGTTCCCTAGTGTTGCTTTAATGCGGATTCTATTGAATGTTGGCGTATTGTTTATACGACTGCGTTGTACGATTTTGAGAGAGAGATTTTTATAAGAAAAACAATTGTAGAATTTTGTTAGGGAGTTCCTTGTTCAACTATTGACGTGAGTAGACGTATTTTTGTTTATCATTGTTGCCATTTTCTAATTCATTTGATTTTGAAATTTAATCCTGTAAAAATTATAGCCAATCAAGGAATTCTTATTGTGATAATTATTAATATATTGAAGTGTGCACATTATAGATATAAGATCAATTATTATTGGGAAGATACATTTTATTTTTTTTTCTCTCATTATAGTTTAAAGAGTTAATTTTTCCGTTTTTCAATTTTACTGTTTCATTTTTAATTATCAATCACCTCGGTTGGGTGAGTAGAAACATTGTACTTGCATTTTAGTTTTCATTTTTGCATATTTCTAGCAATTGTCCACACTTAGTTTATTTTAATTTGAAACCACGTGGATTGAAATTGAAATATTTAGGATTATCTTCCTGAACAAGCAAATCTTTTGTTTTGCATAGGAAATAGCATTGTCCTATTTTAATTTAGAGTCAAGTGCAGTTTTATTTTAGGCCAGAACCTTCAGTTCACGGTTTTTTTTTTTCTGCGCAATTTGTAATTTAACCCGTGTTTGAAATAAATTTGATTGTTAATTAGCATCTTTGTGTTGAAAATTCTGTTCTTTTATTTTTATTTTAAACCCTTTTCAATTTTTCGGGTATTTAAGAAAGTCTGATTTCATTCACTCACAATTGACTTTTCGTGGTTAGATTCAAATTTTAATTCGCGAAGGTAACTCTGAGGTTAATTGTTCTTTTGTTCAATTTTAAAATTTTATCCGTTGAGCTAGCTAATTTAATTTTTTTTTGTCATTTTAAAAATTCATTTTGCAATTTCAGTTAGTTCAATCAGTACACAACAGTACGGAAGTAATTCCACAAAACCACGGCTCAACAGCCCAAAAAACTTTTTACAGTAGATTCCGGCCGTGAAAGCCTACGCAACACTACAATTAAATTGTTATGAAGGTATGGAAATATATAAAAACAAACATATTTTAATGAATTCAGATTCAGGACCCTTGAATTCTTGCCTTTATAGTTTATTAAGTAGAAGTAGTAGATTAGATGGAGTTAGGATTAGTGACTAGTTAAGCATGACGGCAGTCAGTCATGACCGCGATCATTGCACTATAACCTTTTTAGCTATAAATTAGGGTAACTTTAGTGTATATTCGTGTTGAATTGCTATTATATATTGAATAATAATATTTATTATTCACTAACTTCCAATTTTGAAATTGCAAACTATATTTTTTCTTAGGAATTACTTAAGCTCTCACGTTCAAAAGAATGTAATTACATATTGATTATGGTTATTTTATAAAAAAATCAGAGACTAATTCCGTTCGCTCAGTTTATCTTATTTTCCTTTTTTGAAGGGGTGTTTTTTTTTTAGTCAAGTTTAAGGTGCCAACTTGCATTTTTCTATATAAGAATGCATACATTTAGATCTATTATATGCTTTTTCAGTTTTTTTTTTTTTTTTCGATATATCCTGAGGTATTGGGACGAATGGTAACTTTAGAATATCACCAACTATACTTACTGCATTTCTTGCACTTAATCGGATTAACAATAGGTGGCGGTTGTGTTGGTTTAGGGCTTTGACCAAACAGTCCCAGTATCCAATCGATTACAGCATTTTTGTTTGGATTATTGCCATCCACCATCGCCATGGGTGGATGTATACCTGGCGGTAAACCACTATTGTAGTCGTTCTTCACAGGCGCATCAGGAGCTAGAGATGAGACGTTTATAATTTGAGATCCTAAACCGAATTCATCCACCACCGCTATGGTTGAATGCATACCTGGTGGTAAGCCGCTATTGTAACCATTCTTCACAGGCACATCAGGAGCTGGAGATGAGACGTCTATAACTTGAGATTCTAAAGTGAATTCTTGCGTTTGGGGTGGGGTGGAACTTTCTACGTAGATTCTATGGATCAGGCGGGTAGTAGTAGGTCTGGTGGGAGGTCTAGTCCAGCCTGGCGGTAGCCCAGGTTCGTGATGTGTTATGGCAGCCGTTGGTTTTACTGGGGGTCTACAGAAGATGAATCTTAAGTCATTTATTGGGATCTGCAAAAGTAAAATAAATTAGTGGCACATAGTCAGAATTAGAGGTACGCATTTTAAGAAGTATCTCGACCCAGCCCTGGGCGTGGCATTTGCCAGCTGCAATGGAATTATGTTTGCAATTGTTTATTTTAAAATTGTAAGAGATCCGTATTGATATTTATGAATATATGGATCCAGTGATATAAATTAACCCGGTGACATTTTGTTATGCGCATCTGTTTGTCAATGACACTTATCTATGTGTATCTATTGTAACAATAATAATATAGTGTTTATTTTCCAATATGCCAACATTACATTGGATAGAATTGTCAATATACGCATAAATATATCTACAAACGAAGAAGCCAAATGAGTCTCAATGTTAAATGTCAATTAAATTCTGTAGGATTCATTAATAGTATAAAAAGCGCTATTAAGTTATAAGTAGAGTAGTCAACTATCGTCTGCGCGCCAGATCAGTACTAACAAGGGAACCTCGCGAACTGTAAATCGCAGATTTTGATGAAACTTTGTCAGTTTGTAGACTCCATGGAGTGTTACTCAAGGACGCTTCTCCGTTGCTGCGGAACTTCAACTTTAGGGGTGCAATTCACCCTTAACATTTGGCCAAATTTGGTTTTTCCTGAATAACTTTAAACGGTAAGTGATAGAAAAAGTTTCAATGGCGGACTTGTACCGTTTAGTCAGCTCTTTCGATTGGTGTAGAGATTTATATTACAGGTGCTCAATAAACGTGGATACGTATTGCTTGTGGTTTTTGGCACCCCGGGACTGGGTAAATTCTGTGTTATTATTTATAGAGATCAATCTTTATCGATGCGTCGGGGCAAAGTCTCTCAGAAGTTAATATTTTATTTTTAAGTAAGATTTTGTTAATAGATTTGTTTGATGAATTTAAGTATTTATTGTTCAGCTGTTTATATTAATTTCAGTCATTTGTACATATTGCCTTCGTCAGTATTGTATATTTTGTAATATTCAAGAGATTTTCTTCGCATTTTATGCGCTGCATAGCTACGCATCTATTTTGTTATATGTATGCGATGTAGGGCCTCTTAAAAGGTAGTTCGTTGAAAGTTACCGTAAGTAGATGTGTTTAATTTCTTTGTAAAATGTAGATCGTTTTATTTGAATTTTATCAGCTTTCAAGGAACTCTTTCATTAAATAATTGCTGTTATGTTTAATTGTGTACACATATTGAATGTAAGATCAGTTATTGTAATTTGCTTTAGAAGAAATTGTTTTTTTAGTTTAAAGAGTTTAATTTTTCCGTTTAGTAGTTTTCAATTTGTATTTTATATTTAATCACCTCGGCTTAGGTGAAAATAAGCATTGTGCTTGTAATTATATTTCAATTTAATATTATTATATTTGTTTGTCCACGTTTAAATTAATTTTGTGTGTTGTAATTTTAAGACCACGTGGATTTTTTGTGCGATCTGGATTTTCTTCTAGAACAAATCTGTCTTTAGTTTGTTAAAGGATTTGCATCGTCCTTTTTAATTGTAGATTCCTGCAGTTTTTTATTTCGTCCAGGACCTTAAGTCCATGGTTTATTTTTTTACTGCAATTTGTAACAAATGTTTTTTCTTTCTTTTTTTATAAAAATAAAAATCAATGATTGTAAATGTCATTCTAAATTTCTATTCTTTTATTTTGAATTCAACCTTTGCAATTTTAATAATTAAAGATAGTCAATTTACTTACGCCCACATTTTATTTTTCATGAATAGTTCAATTCTGAAAATAACCTTGAGGTTATTAGTTCTCTTGCGCCCTTTATTTTTATACTCTGAGCTAGCTAAATTATTTTTTTGTCATTTTCTATTTCACTTTGCATTTATGCTTGTACCATCAGTACACAGCAGTATGGTGTGCTTATTTATCGAATTTCAGAAATCGGTTATAATAGCCTTTTTTGTGATCAAATAGTCTATAGAAAGGTGATTTAAAAAAGTTAGGAAATAGGATGTCCACAAAAACATAAATTTTAGCATATTCCCTTATTCTAAGAAGATACTCTGTATACTGTTATGTGGCTGCATTGTATGGCGATAATCAGTGTAAACTTATACCAAGCACTAAATGGTTATATGTAATAGTTATACACGTGCATATATATATAAGATTATATTATCCCCGACAGCAGATAGATGAAAACAACAGGCCACATAGTAGACTAATTGCTTGCTTCTACTATTTTTGGAACAAGTTAATCTTTTGCTTTGATATAGGAAATAGCATTGTTCTATTGTAATTTAGAATCACGAGCAGTTTTGATTTAAGCCAGGACCCTCTGTTCACGGTTTTTTTTCTGCAAAAATTTGTAATTAACATTTTTTTCTTTTTTTTATATAATAAAATTCTTGATTGTTATTTAACGTCATTCAAAATTCTGTTCTTTTATTTTTGATTAAACCTTTTCAATCTTTGGGGTATTTAAGAAAGTCAGTTTTCATTCACTCACAATTTACTTTTCGCGGTTGGATTCAAGTTTTGATTTGCGAGGGTAACTCTGAGTTTAATTGTTCTTTTGCGCCCTTTTAATTTTTATCCGTTGAGCTAGTTAATTTAATTTTTTTTTAATTTCTTTTTTGCAAGTTCATTTTGTACAATCAGTACACAGCAGTTGTTTTGTTTCACTTGCCTTTGTGTCATGCCAACTCCTTTCAGAACTCTCCTATTAACAGACTCACGCGCACTTATAATGAACAACTCAATATTTCCAACTCTCTTGATATATTTAATTCTAGTCTAACTTCTTTCGAAACTGAAATTATTCTCTGTTTATTTTATCTACTTTAGTAAAATTAGCTACAATATTTTTCCTATAACCTGCTTCAATGTTGTTTTCTATATACACGATGTTAATTACTTGTTGATAAATCGTACTTGTTTAGTCTTTATTTTTAACACTGCGTAGGCTTTCACGGCCGGCGTAACTATAACTAACAGCTTCTTGCGGGTTTCGCCGTGTGTCAAAACTTTCGCTCGACGTTTCGCTGTTCATACTGATAGCTTCTTCAGGATAACTGAACTGATTCTCCATGGTCCGACATTCTTCTTATATACGCCCCTGGTGCATCCAACCGTGAAGTTTCCGCTCCATTGACCGTGACGGTTCGTAATAGGCTCTTCCACGTGTTGCTAAGGTGGTACCCTTCTTCTCTGTTAACGGTTTTATTCTTCTCTATTTCTATGGCTTCCCTGATGAGTCTATTCCCGTAGTTCTGGGTGGTAGTTATTACTTTTACATTCTTGAAATCCATTTTGTGTCCGGTGTCGTGCATGTGTTCTGCCACCGCTGATTGCTCGGTTTTACAATTACAAAAATGGACCACTCTACGGAATTTGTGCTAAGCGTTTGGTAAATCCTATTACTAATACATATACAGTTCTTAGAACAAGAGAAATTATAATATACCAGAATGATAATTATTAGGAAGAAAAGATTGTTTTAGCGAAATGGGGTCATCCGACTGTTACACACAGCGTCGGCGTTACCGACTGGAAATATCAGTAGTAAAGTACTTACTAATTTACATTTGCTATACTACTACAAACGACAACTTATTGAAAAAAAATTCTTACTTCAATCAAATAGCAAATAAAACGTGGTTTGAGATAAACCAGGGGCGGCCTCTCTTAAAGAGCCACGGGGCCAAGGCCCCACCATTGCAAATCACAAAATAATCATTAAGGAGCTTTCATTTTCTGTAGAAATATCAATAAGTATACATACACACATTTAAGTAAAGAACGAACATTGCGATTCCCATGATTTGATGCAACCAAACGCGCTTTGTAGTTATTTATGCAGACAAGCGGTGAACAAGCGGTCGACTTTTAGACGTTTGTAGCATGATTAGTGATGTAACGAATACGTGATTTTACACATTCGCGAATGCGAATATAAATGCGAATATGTGCACTAGACATACGCGAATGCGAATGTGAATGCGAATATTAACTTTTCAACTTTACTAGCATCATCTATTAGTTTTCAGTTTACAACTATAGGAATACTTGCATTAAGCACAGGCAGAGAATTAAATTTCTCCATCACCGCAGCAAAACTAGCCAAGTACAACCGAATCGTTTCGACTTTTCACGTCTTATTCTTGTAAATTCAAGTTTAGTTTTGAGGTTATTGATGGTTATTCTAATGTAAACTGCAAATTTGTGTTCAAAAGGTGGTTTTAGGATTTCAATTAATTTGAATATTAGTTTTTTTTTTCTAAATTATCCATTTTAACAGGTAAAAGTTACTTGTTAAAATGGATAATTCGATATTCGCAATATTCGCATATTTATTGCGAATGCGAATGCGAATATTCAAAAACATGCGAATATTCGCGAATGCGAATGCGAATATTCGTTATATCACTAAACATGATACAAGAAAATAAGGTATGCGTTTGCGCATTTAGGTGTGACGTATTTGAGGGCCATGCAGTACTACCAAACCAATAATTTCATAGAAATCACTAGAGACCGGATTATATGCAAAGTGCATATATTTTATTTTTTGCATACCTTTAATTATAGTCTATATGTAGACGTATTACACTAATTGAAGTTAATAAGCGCTAATTAGTGATTGCATATATTGCATATTTAGGCATTTCTATGCATATTTTTACAAAAGTTGCATATATTGCATATTTAAGCTTTTTCTTATCCTTTCTATTAGTAAAAATTCCTAGTAATTCCTAATGTAGATCGACAACCGACAATTCTCAGAACGATAAATCTTTTACATTGGTTTCTCCAATACTTTTTTCCAAGAACTGCACGTGTTTAATTTCGCCTAGCAGAAGGGCTGTGGTAAATACGTTTTATTATTAATCAATTAATATATATTAATTATTAATTCCCAAATAAACTATTCATTCATTGAATATCTTTGAGCGAAACAGCATGTAATTGTGTTACGTTTTTTAAATACCATGCGTACATACAATGAGTATAGCGAACAAATTTTCTTTATGGATTAAGCCATATCCTGAACTGGTAAAGAATGGCGACAAAATATTTTGTCGAGCCTGTAGTAAACTGGTAAGTTTAATTTTACCAAAAGCTTTACAATTGTTCTTAAATTCTTTAACTTTTGATATAAAATGACAATTGTTATTGTAGGTGTCTTCTGGGAGAAAATACCTGATTGATCAACACGCTAAAACTCCATCACATATTGGAAAATGTCAAAAACTAAAGCGATCCGCATGTGTGCAGCAATCTATACGTCAATGTGTAGCATCAACTTCACGAAATTCAGAACAAGAAGAATATAATACGAATCTGTGTAACGCATTAATTTCATCTAACATACCATTAGCAAGATTAAACAATGTTAATTTGAAATCATTTCTGTAAAAATATTGCAAACATAAAATACCTGACGAAAGTACCTTACGAAAAAATTATGTCACACCTTGTTACCAGCAAACAATAGCAGGAATTCAACAATTGGCATGGAATAATTTTATTTATATCATGGTAGATGAAAATACGGATAAGTGTGGCCGTTATATTGCCCATTTGTTAATAGGAATTCTTTATGAAGATATTGTAGGTGAATCATATTTAATTTATTGTAAAGAACTTCAAAAAACAAATAATGTGACAATTGCCCAATTCGTTCAAGAAGGTTTATCAAATTTCTTTTTACCTGGAAGTATACCTTGTGAAAAAATTTTACTAATGTTGTCCGACGCTGCACCATACATGATAAAAGCCGCGCAAAATTTAAATTTTTTTTATAGTAACATTATTCATACCACTTGTTTAACTCATGGGTTCAATCGTGTAGCCGAAGACATTAGGAATCAATTCCCTTTGATTAATGATTTAATTAGCAATGTCAAAAAAGTATTTTTAAAAGCACCTTTACGAATCCAATTTTATAAGGAGCGACTTCCCGGTGTTAAGTTGCCTTCTGAACCGATTATTACGAGTTGGGGTACATAGTTAGAGGCTGCAATTTTTTTCCCCGATAATTTTGAAGGAATAAAAAATGTAATTCTTGAAATCACTGCTGACTGCATTGCTCTAGAAAACTGTAAAAAGATAGTAACATCAACAGAATTGCTACCAAACCTTTTGTATATTAAGTCAAATTATGGCTTTGTTTCAAGTTCAATTCGTAAACCAGAAACGCAAGGGATGTCGCTCTAGGAATCAGTCGAAATAGTAGACGAATTTGATATGCTATGTAAGAAGGTTAAGGGTACAATACACAATTCTATATACGATAAATTTAAAAACAGTGATAAATAAAAGTGCGGGGTATTTGAAATTGAAGAAAGTTAAGAAAATTTTGGAAGATGAAACAGTAAACGATTTCGACTTTAATTTTAGTTTAGAATGTATTGCAAAGTTAAAAAATGCACCAATTACATCTGTGGATGTTGAAAGAAGCTTTTCTATTTCGAAACATATGTATTCTGATAGAAGACAAAACTTTCTCTTACAAAATTTTGAAAAACATTTAATTATAAATTGTTTTAGAAATATGTTGTGAAAAAATTTTGTGCAATAAAGTTGTTGTTAAAGTTTAAATTTCTGCCCTTATTTATTTTTACCAGGTTTATGCATATTTTCTCAAAAATCGATGCATATATATGCACATATATTCCAGTTTTTCTTTGCATATAATCCGGTTTCTAGATATCACCAATATAAAGAAAATTAACCCCCATTTTTTTTTTTAAATCTATCCTATTAAAATCAATAAAACTGTTTTTTTGCCATTGCCTTCAATCAAATTTGCATTGAAACCAATTTTTAGATAATTTACATTTTTAAATGTAATTTTCAATTGAATGCAAAGTCGTTATTGCTTCGTGATGAGTGTTTCTGTTGATGTAAAGCATTATTGCCTTTGGTATAACATTTCATGTTTGCTTATTTTAGGGCAATGAAGCAAATAAAGCATTAATAATTACAAGCTTTACTTTAACTGAACATGTTCTACACTTCTTTCCCTCTTACCTTCATACTTGTTTGTACAATTACCTCAAAAAATTATGACGCGGTTGGTAAAACGAATTCGTAGCTGTAATTCTAACATATCCACTTTAAACGCAATGCCATCGTAATCCGCGACGCAATGAACTATTGTCTCGAAAGATAATACCCTTTACAGTGCCCGACAAAGATGCCGCCCATTACATTCCCAGAATTAAAATCTTCGTAGTTTTCATCAAAGAATTTTATATAATAATCCTGATTTTCAATTCTCTTGCTCACGTGGAAATTTTATTGCAATATACTGTTCCTATTTTTTTTTTCTTGTATTTTAGTTATCATTAAATTAGTTCCATAGTTTACCTGTGTGCGTTATATTAGTATTTTTGTAAACAGTACTTTATTTTTGTATGTAGTTTTAGTTTAAATAATTGTTTTTATTTCAGTTATAATACACTCTAAAAATGATGGTAAATTTACTCACTGTATGTGAAAAAACAATGAAATATAAGGTAAAATTACACCCAAAAAGAGGGTAAACATCAGATTACCACACATTAGGTGTAATTTTGCCTGGTAACCGACTTTGATGGAAAATACTTCAATAAATGAAGTAATTTTCCCCACTTGGGGAATTTGCTTAGAAGCAAGGAAAAATAACATATTTCGTGAATTACCCCTTATGTTTGGTAAAATACAATATGGACAATAACAAGGACATGAAATTCTGATTATATATATGCATCTGTTATTGATTGGAACATAAAATGTTTTTTTTTAACATTGCATTACATTGTGTCGCTTGATCAAAAATTAAACCCGTTACGAGAATGCATTACATAGCCGTCGACTATACAACGCGCAAGCGTTTGAGGTACGCAGTTGAATACAAGTGCGGCATCTACACTGATGGCTTCAACGCATAACTGTAAATGGTATGTTTTTTCATTTTGTCTTGCAAATAAAGATAGGTAAGTTCATTTTACATTAATTATGTATTGAGATGATTACCATGTACTTAGCTATGACAGCACGCATAAATAATAGACATACACCTGCATATGGATATCTAATATGATATACTGGGAGCTTAACCTCAATAGCATTTGGCGGTATTGTTGCTACAAGATATGATACACTTGTTTAAAGTTTTCAACGTGCAAATGACACGCAGGAAACTACCGTATCAAACTTTTCAATTTAAACAACAGAAAGTCTTCGTTTTGAAGGAGTCAATTCTTTTTTTTTCTCTTTCATTAAACATTTGGAAATATAAAACGACTAGTGTCTTGCCGTTATTGGAGGCTATGTTTTCGATGTTAAATGATGATACAAGTAAAGTAAGGAAGAGACTATTTTGGTTTTACTCTAGGATTTAATGATAAAAGTAAAGTAGGTATTAAGCACTTATACATGCAAATGTGCAAGACCGCAGGACGGCAAATTTGAGTTCAATAGTTAATCACAACAGTACGTATTACTTTTTTAAAAGTGCTATGTATTTTAAATTCGAAAAACCTATTTAAAGCGCAATAATCTGCTTTTAAAAACCGGTTTTGATTTTGAAAACCGGTTTTACCGGTTACAATTTTTAAAGACGATTAATCACTGCATTCAAACCCCGGTTTCACATAGAGAGGGCTTCGATTCGCAGCACTATTATCTACATACAATCTATTTTTAAATGCTAAATTTATTAAGAATTTTCAGGATAAATCTAAAGTTGAAGAAATTGAGGTGAATACACCGTTGATAATATGCTTGGAAGAAGGTATTAATAAAAATATATTTATTTCATGTTTTTTACATTTATTTTTCTTTTCTAGGAAATGTGAAGTCGCATTCTTTAATGGTAGAAAGACAGTTATTAGACCCAACAGATTCATTTCGTTCTGCATTACAACAAATGATGGCGGCATATTTTAGTTTTCATTTGCAGTACGCAAAAGAGGCTTTTAACACATTAGAAGTTCTGCAGAGGTGTTTTTTTAAAAATATACCCTGAACAGGGCAACAAAAATAAAAAGCTACAAATCCAAACTCAAATTGATAAGATTTTTTAATGTATTTTGTTAGTCAAAATTTATTTATGGTTACATTCAACTAGATCTTTGTATTATGAATACAACCAATTCTTTAGTAACTATTGGCTTTTCTTGTCGACCTTTCTCCCAAAATGCTTACTCTTTGAAACATTGCTTATTGAATTTAAAAATTTATTGAAATTATTGTAAACTCCCTGTAATCCAACTAATTAATATACCTTTCAGAAATTATTAAAATTATTTTTGAATATTTAAGTGGAGAATCTGCATTAAGTTCTAAATGACATAAACATTTAGCATTAGATAACTGAAACTTAATATTTCTGGATAATAAAACAACCTAATAATCAATTATTTCTAATTTCTTTGTTGTTACTCTAATCTACACATTAAAAAAAAAAAAATGTGGTAAAATTACCCCAAAAATAGGAGGCAACTGGGCTACCTCCTATTTTTGGGGTAAATGTACACCTATAGGGGATTTTTCACATACTGGTGGAATATCCCTTGAACGTGTGGCAAATCTACCTGAAATTTTTCCATTCCATTAGGGAATATTACTTTCGCGGTGTAAATTTACCAGGGACACTTTCAAGGAATATTCCACAAGCATGTGAAAAATCTCCTATAGGTGTAAATTTACCCCAAAAATAGGCGGTAGCCCAGTTGCCATCTATTTTTGGGTAATTTACCACATCTTTTTAGGGTGTAGGTGCTATAGAACTATTGTTACATCAATAAATAAATGTCAGTCTTTATATATTTACTTTTTACTTTACAAAATCGATGCCAGTTTACTCGTTTAGTTACTTATAATATATATTAGAAGTTATTGAAAAACAAGCGGTTTACTTGCTTAATTCTTATTTAATTGAAGAAACGAACTTTCTATGGAAGAATCCCTAGGGGAACAAAACAATTATAATACTTTTTTGTAAAGATTGGTTTATCAAAACAATTTTGCGTATAATAAGTCCAGAAAAATCTTTTCTTCTTCATGATTGTAAAGTCGAAGCATCTTAATTCTTAAAATTTTAAAATCAAAACATCTGATCCACTTTTCCATTTCCAATTCCAATAAATGTAATTTGATTTGTGTCATAAAGAGTAATAGAAATACAACATTAAGAAAGAATAACTGGACAATTTCTTTAAATAAAGTTAAAACATTTTTCCGAGGTATATGACATCTTTCTCTATATTCTATGCTCTTTTTTTAAATATAATTTGCCAGTTATTATCTTATACATCTAGATTAGGAAATTCTTACAAAATCAAAGCTTAAAAAGGTTTTATGTTTCAGGTAACGGCTTCAACATATTTATTTCTTCAAATAATAACAACATACTTATTTCTGAATTCCTTGATACAGCATGACAGGGCAATATTTTATTAGATTTTATGCAAAAATTCCAATAAGTGCAATTCGATTTGTGCCATCATAAAAAAATAATAGAATTAAAACGTTAAGAAGGAATAACATGTTTTCTTAATAAAGGTGACAATTTTTTTTTCCAAAATGTATAATTCTTTTTTAATATACATAAATTCTCAGTTGGTATTTATGTCTAACATTTTATACATCCATATTAAGAAATTCTTATAAAACTAAACTTAAAACAATCTTTTGTAATAGAAGTAAGAGCTTTAGAAAATTCTAATTCTTCTAATAATTATACAAGAACATATTTCTAAATCATTTTTTAACACGACACAGCACGGTTACGTAATTAAATGCAGATCATATTTGCAAATTATACCGTCCAAACACTACGCGAGTAATCGATGGCTAAAATAAGTAGCAAAAGAAAGACACATGTATATACCGGCATCACCCCGAAAGTTAATCCCCTTGATGTTATGCGACAAAGCGGCAACAAAAGATTTATTCGCAGAATTTGACTTTATAATTTCCGGGGAAGAATTCAGTGAAAAAATAATTCTTAGCATCTACCCATGGGCAATCGCTGGTAGATTAAAGTAGATGTATCTTTCCTTATATTTCCTTATAGCTTATTTTCTCTATGTCATCTTTTTTTGAGTCGATAGTACATATTTTTTAATGGCAAATGAAATATCTATTAGTCTGGTACAAACATTAATATCATATTCAGGAAAATAATTATTACCTAATACGTAATATGTACTATGCTGTTTTCATATACGTTTGGATTTAGAATAACAACTGTAACTGTCGTATGATTTAAATTGTTGTCACAACTATGATATTAACTAGTTACAAACAGTAAATAAATAAAAAAAACACCATACATTCATTAACTAAATCTGGTATATGTATAGTTATCTCATTGACATTGGCATTTTAAAACAAAACAATGAAAATGCCATAACTGAAGGTGACTTTATAGCAACACATGGAATAATGTCAAGCACCCCGTGTTGATGTTGGAGATAAGAATAAATTAGAATAGGATCAGAATTAGAATATAAATCACTGGTGCTTAAAACAAAGATTAAAATTTTGCACTTAACTAACAAAATACAAACAGTTTTACAATGCTATCTTACCTCTCCTTCAGAAAGACAGGACGACATCAATAAAAGATTAACAAAAAAATATCTCCAGGCGATCGGCATGGCGTTAAATCGTTTTTTTACGGTTATAACTACTTTTTTTTTTTCTTGTAGCACGTTTTCGTTAGTCACCTTGACAAAGAAACGAGGAAAAATCTCACGTTCACGGCTACGATATTTTAGCAAAAACCTCACGCACTGTTCGCCAAATTGGATTCCGTTATCCGCGACTTTCACCTAGCAGCCGTTCAATTGGCAAGAATTTCTTCACTTGACGATAGAACCTGATACCGTATTACGGTATCAATAAACAGATACTCAGAGACAAGGTTAGCGATTGAAATATTTTCTCAAAATTTCGCAAAAGGACGCCCGTCAGAAATTATGAAGCGTAACGAATTATTCACTTTTCGACAAGTCTTCTAATGCCGGAACTAAGCAAGTGACTGGCTGGCTTCCCTACAACGAGAGGCAGAAGTTACTGCGGTTCATTTATTTATCGGATTTGGATCATCATATGCCTCCGCTACTGTAGGTGTGTATTTATGTAGCTATTATGTACATTTTCATATATAAGGTGCACACGTGAATTGGCCATACAACTGTATATTCGTTGCAACTGTTTAGTCAGTTATTTGGTGATTGGTTTTCTTCGAACAGGAAATTAAGTAGGTAACTAGGTGCTGTGTCGTGGGACTTCCACGAATGTAATGTGCTTCTGTGGGTAGTAGAGATTACGTTGCGATAAATATCTAAGCATTATTTACCTCTAGTGTAATAGATTCATGAATACACATGTATAAAATAGGGTAAATGTGACCAAGTTCAGCCACTTCCTGCCCTCAGCCTCTCAGTTAGATAATTCTTAATATTTAATAAGAATTTACAACATATTTAACAACAAAACTAAAGTTTGCCGGTAATCAGCCATTTTTGCTGCAAATGCCTGCCAAAAATCACAATTATAATCTCAAAAGTATAATTGTTGCTGCTTAACAAAGCCCGTTAGTACTAGCAGGTTGTGAAAAAGTAAGAAAGGGTTTTTAATTTGTTTAGGTCCAGATGCATTTACAACTGTTGATTAAATGAATAAAACTAATGTGCAGTTTTAGGTTTTATTATATTCTTCGTTTCTCTTAAACACTAATATAATAAAGCAACCACTTCTTGACACCAACAACGTGTAACTGCCTTAACCACACTACGCACACTGCTATATTCTATATATTGTTGTGTTTCATTCACATTTGTTTGAAAATTTTATTTATTTATTTTGTAAATGAAACACAACAACAATATATTCTAACTTAAGCCTACAAATGGCGCTTAGAAAAGTAAATGTACCTCCAGCACGCTTCCTTACATTTGCTTTTCTATTACATATAAATACATATACAATTACAATTCATTTTGCTCTGCAATAATTTTAATTATTATAATTTTAACATTTCTCTATTTACTCATGGAGTGTTACTCAAGGACTTTCCGTTGCTGCGGAACTTCAACTTTAGGGGTGCAATTCACCCTTGCAATTTGCCCAAATTTGGTTTTTCCTGAATAACTTTTAAACGATAAGAGATAGAAAAAAATTTCAATGGCGGACTTGTACCGTTTAGTCCGCCCTTTCGATTGGTATAGATATTTATATACAAGGTGTTCCAATAAACGTGGAATAACGTATTGCTATGGCATGGCTCTCCGGTTATTTGACTTCGTTAGTGTTAATTTTTCGAAGATCAAGCTTTGGCTATGCCGCGCGCAAATTCTCACTGAAATTTAATATTTGTGTATTTTGCTAAGAATTTAGTAGTTTTGTTTGATATATATTTTATTGTTCAGTTAGTTAGTTTATTTTCTTTCCTTTATATGTTTAGCTTTTTTTTTCTTGTCTTAGGTCCTTCTTAAAAGGCATTTTCTATGATTTTTGCGGCTGACGCAGCGCGCGCTATTGCTATTTGTATATACGCGTTGTAGGCCTCTAAAGGACGCAGTATCTGAATTATTGTCGCGTATGTAAGTATATGTAAATATTGAGCTCTTTGCATCCTTTTTGCAATCTTTCATTTGTAAGGATTTGTTCGTTATTTTGTTAATTTTGATCATCATTCAGACAACTCATTTTATTAATTGGTGTTATAATATTGTGCACAATTTATGTATAAGGCCCGTTAATAATTTGTTCTAGAAGTAACCGCGTTAAGAGTTTAAATTTTCCGTTTTTTTTTTTGTTTTAATTTTATTGTATTTTAATCACCTCGGGGTAGGTGAAGAGTAGCTTAGAGCGTGTATTTTAAATTTCATTTTGATTTTGTTTGTTTCTCTACGTTAATTTAATTTAAATTTTAGTTTGCTTTGAATTTTTGAACCACGTGGATTTTTTGTGGTATAAGAAATTCCTTCTAGAACGAATCTACCATTTTGTTTGCTAAAGGATTTGCATTGTCCTTTTTAATTGTAAATTCACGAAGGGGTTATTTTAATCCAAGACATTCTGTCTTAAGGTTTTTTCCCCTGTTGTTTGTAATTAAATGTTTTTTTTTCTTTTTGATCAATAAAATTTATGATTGTGAATATCATTTTAAATAGTTCTTTTATTTTTGAATTAGCCATTTCAATTATTGGGGGTTTTAAAGAAAGTCAATTTACTTACGCCCATATTTTGTTTTCATGTTTAGTTCAATTCTGAAAATAACCTTGAGGTTATCTGTTTTTGTGCGCCCTTTTAAATCTTTATTTGCTGAGCTAGTTAAATTAATTTTGTCATTTTTAATTTTTTTAAACATATATGCTTGTACAATCAGTTCACAGCAGTATGTTGTGCTTATTTTATCGAATTTCAAAAATCGGTTATAATTGCCTTTTTTGTGATCAAATAGTCTATAGAAAGGTAATTTAAAAAGTTATACAGGGTGTCCACAAAAATACAAATTTTAGCATATTTCCTTATTCTAAGAAGATACTCTGTATGCTGTTATGTGGCTGCATTGTATGTCGAAAATCAGTGTAAACTTATACCAGGAGCTAAATGGTTATATGTGATAGTTTTCGAGTTATACGCGTTTGGATGTATGTAAGATTATATTATCCCCGACAGCAGGCAAATGAAAACAATAGGTCACATAGTACGCTAATTGCTTGCTTCTACTATTTTTGGAGTGAATAGCGAACGTCTCACTTGCAGATATTTCTATTTTATCCGGGACAATTGGCCAGAATAACTTGACACACATATCCCTCGGTGCAATGTATATAAGAACCCAATTTTTATTTAAATTCAGTTCATATAGTTTTGCAGTGGCAGTAACTAACATGGTTCATATCAATCCAGCAAATATTATTCATCTGCTAATACTTTCATATAATTATAATGAAAACCAAATAACATAAAATAATCCGAGTGAAATAGAATTGCATGATGCGGTGAGAACACTAATCGATACAAGTGTTCGCGAAACAACTTTCGTAGTAGAAACAATAGAAGCATTAGAGTTTGAAGATATGGATCGTCCTTGAGTTATTGAAACAGCAGTTGAAGGCGAGCTCTCATCGGCCTACGATTTAGAAGATGCTGAAGAAAAGTATGAGGAAACATGTGCTTTGGAAGATGATAATATTACTCCAGTTTACAAAAAGAGAGCTGTTGAGTTTTGGACTGATTTGAAATCAAAGCTACGATCGTTAAGTTCTATAAAAAGTAAATTTAGGAAAGTAATATCGGTTCAGCAGCTGTACAGATGGGAAAAATACATATACAGGAGTGGAAGGAATAGGGATAAATGGCTGGAAATTGCAAAACACGTATTATGTAAATTTTCATCAGCTATGGATAAAAACGCCATAGTACACGATATAGACCTGCGGCAGTGGGTGCTAGAAGCAAACGCAATCATTGGGCTGGAAAATTTCAGAGCATCTAAAACCTGAATTTTGCAATTTAAAAGAAACAATAAAATTACCTCTAGAAAGATAACTAAATATGTTGGCCGAATTTATGGACACAAGAAAGAAAAACTGGAAGCGATGGCTACAAACTTTGTCAATTCTGTAAAACCGTACATCGAAGCATGTGGAGCAGAAAATGTCTATAATATAGATGAAAGTAGATTTAATTTGGAATTGCATTCTGGTCGTACCTTAAGTTATGTTGGAAGCAAAGCTGTTGCATGGACTGTGTCGGGGGATAATATAATATTACATACATCCAAACGCGTATAACTCGAAAACTATCACATATAACCATTTAGCTCCTGGTATAAGTTTACACTGATTTTCGACATACAATGCAGCCACATAACAGCATACAGAATATCTTCTTAGAATAAGGAAATATACTAAAATTTATATTTTTGTGGACACCCTATATAACTTTTTAAATCACCTTTTTATAGACTATTTGATCACAAAAAAGGCCATTATAACCGATTTCTGAAATTCGATAAAATAAGCACAACATACTGCTATGGAATGGCACCCCGGGTTTCGGAAATTTAAATGTGTATTTTAATTTATTCCTAATCAGCCTTGTCAAAACAATGTTAGAGTTTCCACTATTCTTATTGTTATAAATTTTGTTAAGAATTTTGATTTAATTGTTAGTATCATTTTATTTGGACAGTTCTGTATACTTAATTTCATTTATTTGTACATTTTGCGTGTACTAGTATTGTATAGTTTATTTGCTAGTTTTTCCTTAGCGTTGCGCTGTGCGTTGATCGCACGAGATTGTATATTTCACATATATGCGATGTTACCCGTGAGGCCCGGGGGAGTTATCAGATAGACGAGCCCGCGTATTGATGTGTTTAGTTTTTGGTTACCGTTAATGGTAATCCCTTTTCAGTTTAAGATGTAGTCGTTGTTGTATTTAAAATCGTCTATCTTGTAATTCTTTAGTTAAAATGTATTAGATAGGTGTGCATATACATGTAAGGCTTTTTAATAATATTCGTTTTAGAAGTAAGCGCGTTTAGAGTTTAAATTTTCTGTTTTTTTTTAGTAGTTATAATTTAATTTTAATTTTATCACCTCGGGGTAGGTGAAGTGAAGCTGTGAGCTTGG
The DNA here is from genome assembly GCA_004143645.1 of Protaetia brevitarsis. Lineage (NCBI taxonomy): Eukaryota > Metazoa > Arthropoda > Insecta > Coleoptera > Scarabaeidae > Protaetia > Protaetia brevitarsis. The sequence goes on along the minus strand of RXPK01000436.1, from coordinate 139,790 downwards.
TTTATATTTCATTTTAATTTTGCTTGTTTCTTTACGTCATTTGAATTAAATTTTTAGTTTGCCTTGAATTTTTAAAACCACGTGGATTTTTTGTGGTATTGAAAGTCCTTCTAGAACGAATTCACCATTTTGTTTGCTAAAGGATTTGCATTGTCCTTTTTAAATTGTAGAATCTTATGCAGGTTTGTTTTATGCCAGAATCTTATATTCAAGGTTTTTATTCCTGTTAATTGTATCAAATGTTTTTTTTTCTTTTTTTTTTTAAATAAATTTAATGATTGTAAATATCATTTTAAAAATCACTAGTTCTTTTATTTTTGAATCTGCCATTTCAATTTTTGGGAATTTTAATGAAAGTCATTTTTGCAACCGCCCACTATTACTTTTTAAAAAGTTTCTCTGAGATTTAAGAATCTCTGGCGCCCTTTTAAATTCATTTTTGCTGAGCTAGCTAAATTAATTTTGTCATTTTTTAATTTCTCTTTACTTATATGCTTGGACCATCAGTTCACAGCATTATTCCACGTTTAATGGAACACCTTGTATATAAATATCTATACCAATCGAAAGGGCGGACTAAACGGTACAAGTCCGCCATTGAAACTTTTTTTCCATCTCTTACCGCTTAAAAGTTATTCAGGAAAAACCAATTTTGGGCCAAATTGCAAGGGTGAATTGCACTCCCTAAAGTTGAAGTTCCGCAGCAACGGAAAGCGTCCTTGAGTAAGTCCATGGAGTCTACAAACTGACAAAGTTTCATCAAAATCTGCGATTTACAGTTCGCGAGATTCCCTTGTTAGTTAATATATCCGCAATTAAGGATTGTAAAACTTACCGGTAAATTATAAAGTTTATCGGTAATTCGGTAAATGAAAAATCCATACCAGTAGTTTTTATGTACGAAATATTGTGTTAGATAGATTAGATAGATATTTAAAGGTCTAAAGAGACAACTAACACACGAAATACCAATAAACTTCTGTCTCACAAGTTTTTTAATCTACAAACACTATTAACATTTCATTAGCTATGCTGACATCATTAGGTGTACATACAGATATATGTGTCAGAATACCAAATGTGTAAACATAATAAGTAAATCCTAGGTATATATCCTACATTTACACATTTGGTATTCTGATAATATACTTATATACACCTGATGATGTTAGCATAGCTTATGAAATCTACATAGTGTTTGAAGATTAAAAAACTTGTAAGACAGGAGTTTATTGGTATTTCGTGTGTTAATTATCAGTACATCTCACAGTGTTTGATCTACCTTCAATTTAATTGGTCTAAAGGGACATTGATAATAAAAAAAAAATAACAGGTAAGTGTAAGTAACAATATACCCAATTATTAATTTTATGGGAGATGTTTTTTATTTAATTTTAATTTAAACTTTCTTGAGATTGACAGCCGCTGTAATGCTCTAGAATAGAGAATATAGAAAAGAAACTAACAAAACTTTTTGATTAGAAACGTATAACCTCAATTCCACCGAGTTAGTCAGAAAGAGAAAGAATAAAAAAATTCTCAACAAAAAAAGGAAAAAACTGAAAAAAAAAGTCGTGTAGAAATTAAAAGAAAATAAGTCTCAAACGAGATGGATAACGAAAAGGAATGCAAAGAAAAGCGAGATTAATGTTCATTTGTTGCTAGGACGGTTGCTAGCACGGTAAGAAGCAAAACACCCCACTCTTCCTACCTGCCTTTGCCAACAAGTGCAATTTCAATTCTCTCATTTTATGGTTCTTTGTGTGGATTTTATTCACATCTCGAAAAAAGTTGAGTTAGCATATGTGATTTGTGTTCTGGAGTTTTTTAAGATTTTTAAAAGTTTAAAATCGTTTTTCTTAAAGAGTAAGTAAATGTCTCATTTTTAATATTTAAAAATAATAATATATAAGAACAACATTTCACGTATTTAAATCAATAGCAATTTTGAATACAGCACAATATGAGAGGACATTATTGTAAAATAACATTAAAATGTAAACCTTAAATATTTTTTTAACTATTTAAAATAATTAAATATAAATATTTACTACAAAATTCTAATATTATGCCTTAAGATTGTGCAAAATATGTATTATTCTACCCTAATTTCTAACCCTATTTTCTTGGGGAATCCCCATTAATGTCACACCTGAAAAAAAAATTACCAGTAATTTACCGGTAATATCTAGCTACTGCACTAAACCCATACTCAGCCAAATATGATTTTTCTATTTCCCACATCCAGGATGGACAGCTGATATTGATTTTTGTAACCACAACTCTTGGTATCCATTTCTGAATTTTACTTTTAATTCTTCATTAGTTGTGAGTTCTACGAGTTCTTCTTCTAAATTTCATGATTCTGCTGTATCTGCATTTGCGAAAGAGTCTAAAACCAGCTTGGTATACTCATATTTAAAATATCTTGGAATCTATCTGTAAAATCAGCATGAAGGACGTCTAGGTATTGGCAGTAAGTAAGTAAATCTTCCTGTTTTACCGATAATGCTGATAATGTCGGAAAGTGGCTGTATTCACCTTTTCCTAGATTTCGTTTGAATAGAAGAAGTTTTCCCACAAAAGCAGCTATGACGTTTTTTGTTTTTATTAAATTCAACTCATCACCTTGCAATTGTAAATTAACGTCATTAAATATTTTAAAAAGGTCTGTCAAATAAGCGATGTCATTTTTGGACGCAATCAAGTTTCCGCGCAGTTCATCGTCTCTGTTTTCAAGGAAGTCCCGTACTGAGTCAAATAGGTTGAAAAAGCGATTCAGACAAACACCTTTCGAGAGTCATCGTACTTCTGTGTGCAGCAGCAAGCGGTTATAGATAGATAGATAGATAGATAGATAGATTCTTTATTGTCCCAAGCTTACAAGTAGCTGGACAGTGTCATAAAGTATAATAAAAATATATATATACAAAAAAATACACACATTATACAAATATATAAATAAATAGATATGTAAAGAGGACAATTTCTTACATGCACTAATGAGACTGCGTAAGATGTGCCACAAATTCATCCACAGAATAAAATGCATTGGATGCAAGTATATCTTTTATTAACCGTTTGAATGTATTTCTATTAGAGTTTTTCATATGCTGGGGTAACATATTAAAAAGTTTAATACCAATGCAGACGATGGAGATCGCTTAGAAATATTCAACTTGTTTAAATTTAATCTAAAATCACCTTTACCTCTCCTATCGTATGCATGTAGATCCCCATTTCTAGCAAAATTGTTTTTATTATCGAATATATAAAGAAGAAGGTCTAGGATATAAATGCAAGGGACCGGAATTATTTTATATTTAATAAAATAAGGACGGCATGACTCAAAAGTACCGATCCTAGATATACATCTAATAATCCGCTTCTGCGCTAGAAACACCTCTGTAGAATGTTTGGATAAACCCCACAAAGTTATTCCATACCTAATTCTAGAATGGACCTCACTATAATAAAATGATAAAAGAGTATCAATGGCTACTGTTCCTCTCAGTGACCGAATTTGAAAGCAAGCCCTATTAATCCTGGAGACGACTCCGGCACAGTGCGCACCCCAGTCCAAAGTTTCGTCTAATTCGACGCCGAGAAATTTTACACTTTTCACAGATTGAAGAGAGGCACCATGCAAGGAAACGCCAACGTCAAAGTTGTGATTCGATTGCTTGAAGTGGAAAAACATATAGTTAGTTTTAGATAGGTTCATATGCAACACATTCGCAGAGAACCATCCCTCCAGCTGAACCAATAGCGCAGCCGCTCGGTCACCAACATGCAATGGATCAGTACCCGTAACAAGTGCAGTTGTATCGTCAGCATATAAAAATAATGAAAACCTGATAAAATCAATAATGTCATTAATAAAAATAATAAATAAAATTGGGCCCAAAACAGATCCCTGGGGAATAGTCTTCATCATTTTCACTACAAAGTTGCCCAAATAATCTGTCATTTAATGAATTGCTTCTTATCTTGTTGACTGCTCTAATAACGTAATGGAGCGACGTATGCAGGCGTTCATTAAGATTTTTTGCAACCAAGTTCTGACGATGAATAACACAATGTACAGCGAGTATATTTGTTACTGCTTGTTTTAAATGCGCAATAAAACTCTTTTGACGCCTCGTCATTGCTGCAGTACCGTCTGTAGCAACTGACAAAGTATTGCGAATAGGAATTTCTTTCTCTTGAAAAAAAAAAAAAAACGCGTGTATGGTATTAAATATGGATTCTCCCTTTGTATCGGTTTCAAAATTTTTTACAAACAATAACTCTTGACAATTTTTTTCTTCTTTTATGAATCGGACGTAAGCTAAGAGTAGTGTTTCGTTATTTGGGTAAAGTTGACTCATCGAGTTGAATGGAAAATTTGGAAGTTTTTAAGTAATCACATAATGATAGTTCAACGTCTTTAGCCATTTCATCGATTCGTCTTTGCACTGTATTTATTACTCGAAGGATTTTTTTTGATGGCGTCTTATGATGAAGAACAGTTTCGATTACCTCTTTGAATGGTGGCATGATTAATTCTTCCCCAATTGTGTGTGGTTTTCCCGCTTTTGCAATTAATAATGAAATATTATATGAGGCTCGTAGTCCATCATCTTTTTGTTTAAAACGCAATGCAAAAAAGGTTTGATATATTTGGCTGTTTTAAATATTTCTTTTCAAGTCCTTGAAAATAGGATAAATCTTTGTCCTTTTTATCAGCACGTATTTTATTCAAATACTCTTGGAGCCTAGAAGGCTTCATGGCTTCATTTGAAAATACTTTTTGGCAAATTAAACACATAGGTAATAATTGGTTTGTTGGAGATTGCGTAAATCCATATTTCAAATACTCAATGTTGTACTGCGACATCTCTTCTAGTTTCAGACATTTGGAATTCACAATTTCAATACATTAATTTTTCAACCGATTTATAGAAAGTTATAAAACCAATGACTGCAATGACTTCTTTACTTTATCAGTAACGCGCGAGTATGGATCACTGGCGAAGTACACAAAAACAATAAGACATTAGAAGAGCTATCCCTGCCTTTTAAAGATTTGATTTCGAGCACGCAACAACTTTTATGCCTTTGTTTGTTTGCGGTGCCCCGGTGCACTTGCCCTGCAAACAGGTTGTTACAAGTTCCCTTATCTTTGTCGAAACATGCTTGATTGCGTAAATCACGTCTTTGCTTACCAACTTGCATAGACTTGGTACCGACAGTCGTAAACCGAATCATTTAGTTAGTTTATACTTAATGCTTATTTAAATGTTTTAAAGTTTATTTACGCCATAATAATAAGATAAACATCTTAGAGGGCTAGGTAAAATGTCTTTTCATGAAAATAGATGTATTTTATTATATTAAATTTCTAACTAGATAGGTACGCACGCCCTCGATCAACCGATCACTAATGGAACGGAACCACACGACTAACAGATGGGTTGACTGCATGCTAAGGGGCAGAGTGGTCTATGCCAATATGCTAGATAAAAATATCGCCATGAGGACCACTAGAGGGTGTCCTCAAGGGGGAGTACTGTCACCACTGCTGTGGAGCTTGGTCGTGGATGATCTCGTCAGATCATTAAACGACAAAGGAATATGGACGCAGGGATACGCTGATGACATTGTCATCGTAGCTAGGGGGAAGTTCCCAGGCGTGGTGGCGGGCATCATGCGTAATGCACTGCGAATGGTGGAGGAATGGTGCCTTTCACAAGGACTCTCAGTTAATCCACAAAAAACAAATTGGTTGCCTTTACCAACATGAGAAAAACTCAATGACTAGGCGGCATTAGACTGTTGGGCAGGAGTAAAATTAACCAAGGAAGTAAAGTATCTGGGTGTTACCCTTGATGCGAAACTGAGCTGGAAAAATCACTTAGTTAACACAACGACCAGGGTCACGCAACTATTCTGGCGCTGCAGGAGAGTTGCTGGCAAAACCTGGGGATTAAAGCCGAAGGTGATCCATGGGCTATATACTTGCCGTGATAAGACAGCGATAACATACGGGGCAGTAGTCTGGTGGAGGAGGACAGAAGTGTCCTCCGTAAAATTGCTAACCGCTGTCCAGAGACAGGCATTGCTGGTATCACTGGTGTATACTAAAGTACAGGGACCGCCTCTTTGAGATCATTGTGGGCCTCCCCCGCTGAAACTCTATGTGAGAGCGGAGGCAATGAATGCGATCCTTAGACTGAAAGCCAACAACCTGTGGCATCCCAACTTCAGGGTGGGAGGACACACTTATACTACGGGCACGTTGCTGGACGGGCCCTTGCTACTAATGCCCACGGACAGCATGGTACCCGAAATTATCTTCACTGAAAAGGTGAAAATCTCCATACTGAACAGAGACCAGGCACGTAGTGAGATCACTGCTAACGAAAACTGGTACACGGATGGATCAAATCCAGCCAGGGACAGGAGCCGGTATTATGGGCCCAGTTCTAATCAAAGGATATTCATAAGCCTGGGGAAACATACAACGGTCTTCCAGGCAGAGATATTCGCCCTTGCAGCCTGTGCAGAAATGATTGCAAAAGGGGGCTACATGAGGAGGAAATTAATATAATGACTGACAGCCAGGCTGTCATTAAGGCAGCTCAAACCCGGTAACTAGGTCAAAACTTAGTTAGGACTGCAAACAATCCCTCAATGCACTGGCACGAGACAACACGGTGTCTCTGATTTGGGTGCCGGGACATGAGGATATAAAGGGCAACGTAATAGCCGATGAATTAGCCAAGGAGGGCTCTAAGAGACACTTCATGGGTCCAGAGCCCGTATGTGGGATTACTAAGGATTCCGCAAGAAGGAAGATCTGGACCTGGTTAGATAAAGAAAGTACAAAGAAATGGAGGTCGACTGAAGGTCAACTCTATACCAAAACGCTGATAAGGGGAGGGGATGGTAGTTTCTCTGATAACTACTCAAGCGCAGTAGAAAGAAGTTTAAACCATACTGGTTGGTAACAGACACTGTCCTCTGAAAAGCATCTATGAACACGGCCGTGTAAGCGAACCGTGGTGTAGAAGATGCGAACTACAGGAGGAAACGAGTTTACATGTAATCTGCACATGTGAGGAACTAAAGGTTCCACGAAAAGCTCCAGCGCCCAGTAGGGGGCGGTACCGCCACCGATGGGAACCTATGAGTTAAATTATAAAAGCTTATATAGATAGATTTATGTTAGCTGCCGAACAAATTGAGAAAAATATTTTTTTTTTAAATATGTGCCTACTAAAACCTGGAACTCAGACTTTCTACAAGATAAAGTTACCTAATAAATATGTTTTTTTAATTGCTGATCATTAATACATACAATTTATACGATATAACGTTATATATGATATAACGTTTCAATTTCAACGAAATATTTATCAAATATGAAATAAGTTTATACTTTCATCATTCCTTAGAATTTGTTACTCCTTTTTTTTATTTGTTAGATTGTATACTTATTTTATTAAATATGTTTTTTAAGAATTCAGGTTTCTTTTTTGTTAATACTTAAGAGTTTATATATATACTTATTTACTTTTCTATTTTCACAGAATAGATTTTGCTTTGCCTTTACCGTACTTTACGCTTTCAAATTGAAAAGCAAACATTAATAAATACACATACACGACAATTGTAACCTATTATTTAATTTAAATTTCCCACATCGTAATTCTCTGAAAGAATCATCGAAAATACATACACGAAAAATTTATTTTTAGACAGGGAAAGCTCAATCATACCTGTTACGTCTCCACCAAGATCTATATAGAATCTTAACGTAGATATAAATATTTCATAGTTCATAATATATTAAAAAAGATATAACATCCGCATACGAACAAATACTTTACTCCCATATAAACGTAGGTCCTTCGCGTAAGGTTTTTCTTTGAAGAATATTTCATACGGTGTTTTTCTTTCAATTGTATTTGTTAATGATCTATTGTGCAAATATGCAACCGTTCTCACACATTCTGGCCAATATCTTTGATCAACCTGTGCTTCCATTAGCATCTTGCTTTATTCATTATACACTTTATTTATGAAAACTAAATTATTACAAATCATCCCAACCCCGTGCTCCACCTAAAAAGGTACTACACGAGGCTACCTATTCTAAGTCTATATGGATTCCATAACAATTGAAATTTTCCTACTTATTGTTAATAACAAAAATAAAATACAGTAGCCTCGCCACCATATGAATACTACTTTTGAGAAATGATAAAATATGAGAAATGTGATTAGTTCACATAATCGCGAGTCTACTGTAAATCAGTCAGCTATCAGTTATTATTAAATGCGCCCATGGAATGACTTTCGTTATCTCTCAGCATTCGCCAAAGACGCTGATTATATATAATATACTTATGTAAAATCAATGGCCACGGAGTAAGGGAAAACCATGGCAAAAACCTTACTCTGGGAGGATCTGGGAAGAAGTCCCAGACCTTATTACTGATAGCCGCAAATTATTATTATCCTTCTGAGTGCCGAAGAAGCAGCCTCCGCGTCTCCTTAAATTCCGACAGCCTTGCCGTCTGCTCCCTTTTTCACACATTGGAAGTTGAAACAGGAAAGATGATGACCTAAACAAAACAATCAAAACAACAGCAGTACCTATTCTAATACTTAATAATAACTTAATCCTAATTATTCTAACTAAGAGTAATTAAAAAAAGATTTATATTTTAAATATTTGTAGTTTAACACCAATTCCGACCACTAAAGAGCATAAAATATTCATTTATAAGCGTACTACCCTAACTATCTAAATATCATGCCGTAGTCTATCTAGTTCTTTAGCAACATTATTCATTATACAGGGTGTTTTTTATCTTGAGACAACAGAACAACAACACTCTAAAACAGTGGTTCTCAAACTTATTTATACACTGTACCCCTTTTTACCCACAAAACATTTTAGGTACCCCTTCTCAGTTACCGGTACTAAGCAAACTATAATTAAAATATTAAACAAATCTTAAAGCCTGTAGATAGCCTGATGTAGCATAGAAGTATAGTGTTAACCTTTGAAACTGAATTACGCATCATGTTTAAATAAAAACAAAGAGATATTGTTTACAAACATTTTTATTACATTAAAAACAAACACACACAAAATTGAAAGAACAAAAAGCGCTTACTTTCAAAGAGATTAGTGAGAAGGGTGAGCTTGTTTCCCTTTGCACGGTTTATCAAAATTGGGTTTTAACTTGGTTAAATACAATCTTAAATCATCTTCAACATTTAATTTGTTTCTAGATTTATTTTTAAGATAGGTTAAACTTGAGAAACCCTTTTCACATAAATAAGTGATGGAAAACCCAACAAGAAATTTAACAGCAGTGCTTGACAGTTCTTTGTATTCCTTCCCAATACCGATCCAGAAATCTAACAATGTAGTATCAGCAGTCAAATATTTGTTTTTCAACGTGGGATCACATGATACTTCAATGAGATGTTCCTTTTGAAAGATAGTCAGGTTAGTGTCCAAGCATTAGCATTAAAGGGGTCACGTATCCAGTTATACTATTTCTCCAAAGGTGGAAAGTACTCTCTTATGCGGATCTTCAATGCATTCAAATGCTGGCCCATTTGAGTCTTGAGTTCAGTGAAATCAGATATGTTTTTCTCATTATCTTGCAAAATGTAAGTAATCTTTCAAACGGCTCGCAGTTGTTATTTTCTATTAGTTTTTCCCAGAGAATGATCTTTTTTACCATTGCATCAGTTTCTTTTCTATATTAAAAATATCAGAAACACTGCCTTGCATGGATAAATTCCAGATGTTGAGTTTTCCAAAAATATCACTTAAATAAGCCAACTTCAAAAGCCAATCAAAATCAGTAAGTACAGAAGACAGATGGATTTGTGTTCGGTAAAAAAAATATGTAATTCTTTGTGGAGTTCAAATACACGGGACAAAACATTTCCCCGAGAAAGCCATCGTACCTCAGTATGTAGCAATAAGTTCTCATGGAGGCTCCCATATCCTGGCATAGAATTTTAAAGTAACGGGATTTTAGGGGCCTAGTTTTTATGAAGTTCACAATTTTCACACTCTGATCAAGGACATCTTTAAGTTCATCAGGGAGGTGCTTACCACCAAAGCCTCTCGGTGAAGGACACAATGAGTGAACTTACACTCAGTTGAAACCGTTTTAATATGGCCTACCAGCCCTGTGATGTGACCGCTCATAGCCTTAGCACCATCCATACAGACTGACACACAGTTTTTCCACTCGAGCTGGTTTTCGGAAAAAAAGAATCTAACAATTGAAAATATCTTCACCTTTTGTCGATGTTTTAAGTATCTTACAAAATAAAATATCTTCAAATATTTCATCTTGAAAAATGCCACGTACAAAAACGATCAGTTGGGCTAGGCCAGCGACATCCGTGGTTTCATCGAGTTGTATACCAAAGCAAGGACTAGCTCGAATTGCTCCAACAAGTTGTTCTTTTGTGTCATACGCCATATCACTAATTCTCCTTGAAACTGTATCATTTGATAATGGAATTGCTGTAATTCTTTTTGCCTCGTTGTCTCCAAACATACAAGAAACAATTTCTGCTGCGGCAGGGAGGATTAGGTTTTCGCCAATAGTATGGTTTTTACCAGACTTCGCAATTAAATGACTAACTTTGTAAGAAGCTTTTAGAGCACTTTCATTTTGTTCTGCACCAGAAAAGTGTTTTATCGTGTTTTTCCTACTTTTCAAATCTTCCAAAAGACGTTCAAAGTACCGTAACTCCGTTTTGACTAAGTTCTCATGTTTGCTTTCAAAATGGCGTTTTAAAAGAGAAGATTTCATAGAATTGTTTGATAAAATTTCTGAACAAACAACGCATTGTGGATTAGGCTCGTCTGAGCTTCCAGTCCAAGTAAAACCTAATTTTAAGTACAACTCGTCATATTTTCTCTTTTTACTTTTATATTCATTTGCCAGTTTTTCGGGTTTTTTTATTTTTTCCTTGAGCTGCTCATTAGTAACAAGACGTTCAGGTCTACTTTCATTTTGTGAAGTTGATGGCCCAGAATTTTGATGCAGATCTTCATGAGGCCTTTTCTTTAGGAGCCATTTATCCATTGTTAATTTTTATTGTAAAATTCACTTACGTGGTACCTGACTCAGTTTTCAAACAGATGTCCATAAACGTGCTTCAACAGGATTGAGTGTCCACAGAATAACACAACACACCACAAAAATAACACAATACTGAGAGCGAGCTTGTAATAACAGGCAATGCTACTGCAGTGCAGTGGCACGAGTGATTGGCCAGCCACACAGCCCCACTCTGATGACTAAGCCCTTAGTGGCGCGCGCACGTCAACGTGTCCATACGTGTCCCGGGTTGTTTTATTTTATTGTTGGCCAGCCGCGTATCCCCTAAAAATTTTCGCGTACCACAGTTTGAGAACCACTGCTCTAAAACACTGCATCAAATCAGAAAAGGTCTTAATAAGATTTGTTATAATGTAGGGGACTCACTGAATGGTACCGAACTCGATCCTCCTTCTGAACCTGCGTAACCCTTAATAAAAAAAGTGAAAATATGTTACAACTTTTTGTATATAAACCGACGCGAATGTGGTAGCCCACCCTGTACACTGCTGTTTTATTTGCTTTCAGTTCATTACGATGGTCCATCCTTTTGCTGATGGAGAAGATAGCTTCATGACGGCATCAAAAAGCCACATAATATTACCAATTATATCTAATACAACTTCTGCAAGTTTGATTAAAAAATAAGGGGAGTAACATACTGGAAAAAGATAAAATCCAATTATGACTACTGATATATCCAATATATGTACATATTTGTACAATGGTCCATTTACACCTACTGCTTTAAATAAAAAAAAAAGTGTGAACCTCAAGCATTGAATCTTTTCCACATTTAAATTTAATCCATATGCTTGGAACCACTTTTGGATATCACTTAGCACGGCTTATGTTTTATTTCTGAGGTCGTCACTAGTGTCAGCTATTAGGAATGAAGTGTCATCGGCATATATCATCTGTCAAAGTGACAGGAACGTGCATCTTTAGTTTTACATTTCGTGGTTTTTTGGAAAAATAGAATGGAATGATAATCTCAAAGTAAACCTCAAGTTATATAGTGTTAACATCAACGAAGAGGACTTGAGTGATAGAAAAGGAAAGATAAATTTGGCGTATATCAATTCATGTGTTATACTTCTGACTAAAACCATAAAAATTGGAATTGAGGCTAAAGGAAGAGCATCTTTACGGTGATTTAGTCTTTTTGGTATATATGTTCATAATATGAATGTACTGAAGTGATGCCAATAAATTGATATGATTATGATTATAGTGCCGTTTGTGTAGAAGAGATATTGCAAGGCAAGTCATTGATATATATGATGGATACTAAGGAACCCAGAATTGACCCTTGCGGTACCCCTCGTGTTATAAGTTGCATATTTGACGTACTAATTCCGAGCATATGCCATAAAAAAGTAATTTGTACAAAAGTATATCAGGTCGCACAGTATCAAAGGCTTTACTCAAGTTGTTGTTGTCCGTCATATGCCTCCATAATTGTTACAGTCACTTAGTATATTCCCGTAACTATAATTTTTTTCTTATCTATAGCCATGTTGTTTCTGAGTCAAGTAATCATTCTTCTCGAAGTATGCCTTAATCTCTTCACTATCAATCTTTCATAATCATCAATCAATACTTTCGATATAGCTGGTAATATCGATATTGGACGGTAGCTATTGACATCGTTTATATCACCTGTTTTATAAATGGGTACTACCTTAGTGGCTTTTAATTGCAATGGAAAAACTCCCTCATGAAAGCATTTATTTATTAATTTTGATAGTGGGGTTGCGATTACATCTATGACTTTCAGTAAAAAATCCGTAGTTACTTCATATATAGTTTTGGTATCATTTTTCTTAATACTATTCACTACTGTTATTATTTCTTTTTCATTAGTCTCTTTTAAATAAAAAGATTTACTAGTGTTCAAGGTTAATTTGGATAGATAATTACTGGCTTCATTATACAGGTGTTAAGTAAACATGCAAAAAATTCAAGGGGTTATTCCTTGGCTTATTCTAAGAATATTTTGTCCTATGATGATTTTTGAAAAACCCCTTTGTTTCGAAGATACAGGGCGAACAAGATTTGCGACGGTAACAACTTTTATTTTCAAAAAGTACATGTAAAGTTACTCAATCTACAGTAAATGTTCGAAGTGGCTTCCTCCAGCCTGGATACAATCATTCAATCTTCTCGTCATTTTCATCTCTCAAACACACCAGGATCGTTTCTAATTGAGTTACACCCAGCAATTATCCGATTTCGCAAATCGTCCAAATTCTCCACTGGAGTAGCGTAAACTATTGACTTCCCCAGAAGATCGCCAGAAGAAATAATCTAGGGGGTTTAAGTCTGGGGATGGAGCAGGCCATGCGTGTAGTCCACTTCGACCAATCCAGCGATCTCCGTTTGTTGTTGTTAAAAAATTACGAGCAACCAAACTGAAATGTAGTGGTGCACCACCGTGCATAAACCACATTGCAATTCTTGTCGCGTGTAGTACATCCTCCAGAAACTCAGGCAGCGTTGCTTCCAAAAAGTTGCGGTACACCACGCTAGTAAGTCTTCCTGATAGAAATACCGATCCAATTAGATAGTCACCCACACTTCCAACCCAAACATTCAACGAGAACTGATGTTGAAAACGATCTTCAAATACCTCATGCGGATTTTCATCTGTCCACACATGGTTATTATAAAAATTCTTATTGCATTTCTTGAGAAACTAGCTTCATCGGTAAAAAGAATCTGTGTAAGGGATAGAGGGATGCGAACTAGTGATATCTATTGACATAATGCAACACGTAGAGGAAAATCAGCAGGTAGTAGTGCCTGAACGCGTTGAATGTGGTATGGATACAACAAATTGTCCTTAAGAATTTTCCAAACTCTCCAATGACTTACATTCAAAGTATTTGCAATTCTTCGCGTAGAACTACCAAGATCTTCCTCTATCATCTCCAGCACATTCTGTTCCAATTGTACCGTTCTTGCACTCATTGATCTTCCTGGCCCTTCACTTCGTTTCATTGAGCCTGTTTCACGAAGACGTCGATGAATGTTTTCGAAGATTTTTCGGTTGGGGACATTACGGGCAGGAAATCGTTCAATGTACCATCGTCTAGCTTCTAATGAGTTGCAATCAGCAAGTCCATACATGAAATGCATGTCAGTCATCTCGGCGTTCGTACACTGTTGAAAATATTACGGTGTTGGCGTTAATTTTGCGCAAGTCAAATATTTTAGTGTTGATTTTTCCAAACTTTGCCAGACGAGTTGACTACGCGTATTTAATACAACTGAAATGACTAGAATTTCGTGTGAATTCTTTGTTCAGATATGAGGATTGACTATTTTTCTAGACATTCAGAAGCGTCAACCAATCAGAATTTTTCCCTCGGATAGAAATATAGAAACCCCACCTATTCTAATACAGTATTGCATTATACGCACCACCTGCATTGCACGTGTATCTGTTTTCGTGTTTGATTCTCCGTATTAACATATCCAAACAAACCACCAAATGTGACTGACTTGCAAAGTGTAACCTCGTGTTATTAAACGTTAATTCCAGTGGACATAAAAAAATTCAATTTCTTAAAGATGTATTGGGAACATCTATTTACGCAATTAGTTTAGACTTGAATCAAATAGCATAAACATTCACTTCATTTTGTAATAGTTCTCAAAAAATCATTTTAAGATTGGTACGTTTAGTTGAAACTAAAACTTGTGAATGAGTGGTTTTGCATATTTATAATTGAGAAAACGTCTTAAAGAGGGAATATTATAGCACTAAGAAATAGGAATTGCATATTAAAAAGACGTTGTGTATAGAAAATGGTGTTAAAACACGCAATAGATCGCATTCATTTAGTTAAACAGCTAGTAAATTTGTCTAGTCTAGATCAAATAAAATGTGACTAGAAGTATTTTATAATTCCACGTGTCAGTTGGACAAAATAACCCCTTAGCAATAGACAATACTTGACTATCTTTGCTCGTCAAATTTAAACTTCTATAGTTCTCGACAAAATAACACGAAAACAGTGTGGACCTCTCCTGACTATTAAATTAGTCAAAAAAGTGTTAAAATCTTCAACAGTGTATACATCATGATATCCTCTATCATTCAGTAACTATTAAAGACACGTCAAACAGCGAAACGTCACTCAATCTAAACAAATGTGACCGATGAGACGTATTCAAATGAAATCTACTACTAGATAAAATAGGGCGTTTCATGTGATCCAGATCGAAAAAATAACAACGCATTGTAAACATTTTTTGTACTTGATAAACTCATTGGCGTACGCCATACTTTTATTTACATTAATAATTTCAACGAATATCGAATATGGTTGTCGCAAATTTTGTTCGCCCTGTATCTTCGAAACAAAGGGGTTTTTCAAAAATCATCATAGGACAAAATATTCTTAGAATAAGCCAAGGAATAACCCCTTGAATTTTTGGCGCATCTTTACCTAACACCCTGTATAATACCTCTGGTATTCTTGAACTCACTCACTAATTAATACTACGCAGCATTGCAGTTGAAGGCGGTCTACCAACAATTTCTATAAAATAATTTGGTTGTATTAGTTATTGCATAAAGTTTTATGATTATAATCATCCTAGGAACTAGCCCATAAAATCTGGGGCGTAAATAGAATCATCCTGTATATCCAAAATATCGCATTACATTACCTTTTATGTCAAATTTTGTATCAAAATCCTTAATGCTTAAAACCTTCAAATATCACGTTGTCCAAACAAGAGAAGTTATCTGTACACAAATTTCCATTATCGAGGTCTATTAGCAATCATTCAGTTGTTACCTTGACCAATTCTCCGTGACAATATTTGCAGTAATTTTTATCAATGAAAATAGAATATGTAGCGAAAAATGCTATTTAACTATGGAAGATTACCAGATAACATCAGAGTAAATACAGGCATGAATACAAATCAAGGGATTATGCCTGGCATTGGAAAGAGAAGATAATTTGTTCTGGTATTCTAAAACGCGCACAGTTATTATCTGTTATTATTTTAACAATTGCTTATTTGCCTTAGTGGTTGGAATTGGTATGCATAGTTGAAATTCTAGGTAAATTGAAACTAGTCGTAAATCGATAGTAAGATGCAGATCTCTGCTCTGTTAGGTAGAAGATATGTTTGGAATCTTGGCCAGTACTTTGTAAACTTGAAAATAAAATTCTTGAGGGAATAGCTGTTGATTATGTTTTATTTCTGAAGGTATTAACATCTATCCTGAAGGCTAGTAGATCACTATTATTATTATTATTATCCTTCTAGCAGCCTTCACGTCCTTTAATATTATGTGACTTTTTGATGATTATCACTCTTGAGTAACCATGACTCGCACAATTTCAAACGTTTCAAAATTATTTGTCTTGTGGATGTAATGAACGAAAGTTTTTCAAAAAAAATATTTAATGAACTATGATTCAATGTCTAACAGATGGTGTTAACTACGTTTTCCCAAACAGAGTAGTTTTCGAGAAACAAACAATTCAACAAGAAGGTCTGCTTTGGGCATATTTATCTAATTGTTTTAAGATCAGTGGGAGCTCAAGGGGTAAAATGGGGAGTCTTATGACTTGCTATGGGTTTTATGACTATGCTATGGGTCTTATGTCTTGCCAATGCCTACGCATATGTTTTTTAAAAAATCCTTTCTGGGGGCGGTTTACCATGCTTATCCGGCTAGACCATTTGGAGTAAATTGTTCAGTTGTTTGCTACCTCATATAAAAAGCAGAAGTAAAATTATTCACTTTGTTAAAAAAAAAAAAAACACAAGTGAAAGATTTTATTTTTACGATAAATTATTATAATCTGCATGACTTTCGGTCCACTGTGTAATGCTATTCATGGATATAGCTACCTATTTTTTTGTTGAATTTTCGTTCTTTATTTAATCTTGTTTTGTACTAATTTGTTTTGGTCTTCTTTTTGCGACTTGTTTCTAACACGTGTTTTACTTTTAGAAAAATTGGAAATAATATCAATACGAAAGGCAGCTGAGATAGTATATGGCCATATCTGTCGAATGGCAGAGGAAAGAATAATCAAGAAAGTTTACAAAACCAAAAAAAGACCTGAAAAAATACAAGAGGAAATGGTAACAGAAAGAAAATAACGCGAAGAAAATAAATCCAATTCCGAAAAGCCGTACACTGAAAAAACAAAATTAATAAATATCGTTTATTTAGTTAGGTTTATTAAAATTAGAAAAAGATCTATTGTATGGATAATTTTTTTATTATATTGAACAATTTTGTTTATGGATGGTCACGTTGAAAAAGTAAGTTTATTGTATTAACAAAATAAAGTTTATTACTTATTAGAAAAAGAAATTATTAAGTGGTTTGTTAATTTAAAGTAGTATGTTATTAATTTAATTAAATATTTTATTGTTTCTATGAGGTATAATGTATTTTTATTATTATTATTATTATTATTATTAATAATAATAATGTTTATTGTCATTTGTTCATAAGAACATCGACATTGTCAATAAGCATATTATTTATTAGTTATTTTACTGAGTTAATTGTATTAATAAATGAATTTATAAGGGTATTGATTCTTTACAACCATTTCACTCTAACACATACTATGTTTTAGGCTTTGGGTATGCAGGGCTGCAGGTATGCCGTGGGCAATTGTTAAAATTGTTTTTTCAGAACTTCAGATTCACATTCTACATACTTCCTTCTACCCAGGCATAAATACGATAAATCTTTTACATTGATTTCTCTAGTACTTTTTTTCCAAAAACTGCACGTGTTTAATTTCGCCTAGCAGAAGGGAAGTGGGAAATACGTTTTATTATTATTAATTCCCAAATAAACTATTCATTCATTGAATATCTTTGAGCGAAACAGCATGCAATTGTGTTACGTTTTTAAATACTGTGCGTACATACAATGAGTATAGCGAACAAAATTTCTTTATGGATTAAGCCATATCCTGAACTGGTAAAGGATGACGACAAAATATTTTGTCGAGCCTGCAGTAAACTGGAAAGTTTAATTTTACTGAAAGCTTTGCAATTGTTTTTAAATTCTTTAACTTTTGATATAAAATGACAATTGTTGTAGGTGTCTTCTGAGAGAAAATACCTGATTGATCAATACGCTAAAACTCCATCACATATTAGAAAGTGTGAAAAACTAAAGCGATTCGCATGTATGCAGTAATCTATACGTCAATATGTAGCATCAACTTCACGAAACTCAGAACAAGAAGAATATAATACGGATCTGTGTAACGCATTAATTTCGCCTAACATACCATTAGCAAGATTAAACAATGTTAATTTGAAATCATTTCTGCAAAAATATTGCAAACATAATATACCTGACGAAAGTACCTTATGAAAAAATTATGACATCTTGTTACCATCAAACAATAGCAGAAATTGAACAATTGGTAGGGAATAATTTTATTTATATCATGGTAGATGAAAGTACGGGGATAAGTGTGGCCGTTATATTGCCCATTTGTTAATAGGAATTCTTCATGAAGATATTGTAGGTAAATCATTTTTAGTTTATTGTAAAGAACTTCAAAAAACAAATAATGTGACAATTGCCCAATTCGTTCAAGAAGGTTTATCAAATTTCTTTTTACCTGGAAGTATATCTTGTGAAAAATGTTTTACTAATGTTGTCCAACGCTGCACCATACATGATAAAAGCCGCGCAAAATTTAAAATTTTTTTATAGTAACATTATTCATACCACTTGTTTAGCTCATCGGTTCAATCGTGTAGCCGAAGACATTAGGAATCAATTCCCTTTGATTAATGATTTAATTAGCAATGTCAAAAAAAAATATTTTTAAAAGCACCTTTACGAATCCAATTTTATAAGGAGCGACTTCCCGGTGTTAAGTTGCGGTTAAGGAATAAAGTAATCGGTTCAGGAGCGATTATTACGAGATGGGGTACATGGTTAGAGGGTGCAATTTTTTGCGCCGATAATTTTGAAGGAATAAAAAATGTAATTCTTGAAATCACTGCTGACTGCATTGCTCTAGAAAATTGTAAAAAGATGGTAACATTAACAGAATTGCTACACAACCTTTTGTATATTAAGTCAAATTATAGCTTTATTTCAAGTTCCATTCGTAAACTAGAAACGCAAGGGATGTCGCTCTCGGAATCAGTCGAAATAGTAAACGAATTTGATATGCTATGTATGAAGGTTATAGGTACAATAGGTAATTCTATATTCGATAAATTTAAAAAAGCGGTAAATAAAAATGCGGAGTATTTGAAATTGAAGAAAGTTAAGAAAATTTTGGAAGGTGAAACAATAAATGATTTCGACTTTAATTTTAGTTTAGAATGTATTGCAAAGTTAAAAAATGCACCAATTACATCTGTGGATGTTGAAGGAAGCTTTTCTATTTCGAAACACATGTATTCTGATAGATGACAAAACTTTCTTTTACACAATTTTGAAAAAACATTTAATTATAAATTGTTTTAGAAATATATTGTGAAAAAGTTTTGTGCAATAAAGTTAATGTTTAAATTTCTGCTCTTATTTATTTTATGTAAAAATTTTGCATATTGTCGCAATTTTTTTGCATATATACCCCAGGTTTATGCATATTTTCTCAAAAATCGATGCATATATATGCGCATATATTCCACTTTTTCTTTGCATATAATCCGGTCTCTACTTATTACCTATTTGGTGTTTCAGATTTTGAGGACGGGACAAAAGCTATAATACGGTCGTTAAGATTTGATAACTTATTACCCAGCCAATTCGATAGCTTGTGGCAAGCTTGTACGAATTCAAGACTACATCACACATGAAATGCTGACAGAATGAACTTAATAATTTGATTTGTAAATAAAAAATATATAATATAATATAAAATTATAACTGGATTTCTAATATGTGCTGTTAGTGTAAAAGACTTGCACCTCTTACACTACCTGCATATTTTCGAAATTTTTTATATTATTTGGCAAACTTTAGTAATAATTAATAGGTATTACACATAATTCATAGTTTCTACAAGTATTATTAATTAGCGGCATATATAAATTTCATATAAGCAATAAGGAAGTTAATTCATGCAATGTACCACGGTTAGCAATATGAAAATCCAGTTTATATATAATATGAACTTACTTTATTTATCAAAAACTTCTTTAATCACTAATGTATACCGATTTTTAAAGCAATAATTTATGTTTATTATATTCACAATCAAATGAATAATATAATAACTCATTACATCAATAATTTTCTTTATTGTATAGATGAACCTATATTTTTATTAATATAATAAACGCACATACTTTGTATTGATAAAAGTATTTGTTGGACGAATTTTGATAAAATAATTATTGAATTAATGTACTTTTTTATTATATTTGTGTATATTTTTCGTTCAGTGTACGGTTGCAAGCTATTGGATTAAATAAAAATAAATAAATCAAACCCCACTACCTATAATTCGCAAACACCCGGCAAGAATTACCAAATGCACGTTTTGTATACAAATAGATTACCTATTCCTTCACATCTACCACACGATTTTTCGTATTTCACGTGCTTCACGAGTCCAACCATTACTAGGTCGGCTGATAAGTTGGGAGCTCCGACGCCGCATAGGCTATCGCGGTTTGCTCGATCTAATTTTCGGTTTGACATTGACAGCCAGACGAGCAAACACCAGCCAGATGCAAATATTGGCCGAGATTCGAAACGGAAAGCAGAATTGCGTTATATGGCGTGCGTATTTCGAAACGTTGCAGTCGTAATATTAGAGAGGTAAAAATAAGCAGACGATTTAAATGACAATTGACTATCGCGAAATATCGCGATGTATTCGGCGGATTATGCAAAATAAATATTGCTGCAATTGAATTGACGAAATTAATCGTTAATACTCCATAAGTAAATAGCTTTGAAGGGAGTAGCTTTGAAAGGATAAGTAAGTTTTGGTTTTTTGAATGTCCATGTACAAAGTAGGTAGGGGAAGGCGGGGTAAGATGACGAGGTTAAGCTTCTACAATTTATCCTAGCCACTCTAAATGGATTTAAGCACTGAAATTTTTATGAGAACTTGATCCATATCTTGCTTATATCGAACATTTTTTCCAATTGCCTCTTTCATCTTCAAAGGAGCGAATCACAGGTTTTTCCGAGAAATGTCATTTTCGTCATCTTACCCCTTAGCTGGGGTAAGATGACGAACAGGGTGAGGTGAGATGAACAAACCTCGGGATTTAAAAATATTAAAAAAAAACCTTTATTAATATGTAACTTCAAAAAAACAAAAATAGCTTTTATAAAACTTTGAAACATTAAAGCGAAACATGACGTAGGAGGTATTTAAGTGCAGAAATCGCATTTATAGGGCCTATGACTGGCCTCTCTCTGATCCCATCCGAAACACTCAGAATGAGCCCACTTAAAGCATTTAAAGCACTGATACCACAATTTATCTTTTCCTTCTTCCGAGCATATGATGCACAATTTATCTTCTTCGAAATTCGGCGGGTCCATATCATCATCAGTGTCGATGTGAGGTACGGAATGAGATAGCTCGTCGTCAGAAGATGAAGGGAAGTTCAGTTGACGTGGTGGTTTCTTTCTGTTTGTCTTCTTAGTCAATTTTTTCTGTCTTTTCAGCTCTTTCTCTTCTTGCTCCTTTTTTTTCTGTTCCAACGCTTCTTTTACAGGAGTTCCTGTTAAAAGAAATGACCATACCAGAAAGTCATCACACGCCTGA
Organism: Protaetia brevitarsis; assembly: GCA_004143645.1. Taxonomy (NCBI): domain Eukaryota; kingdom Metazoa; phylum Arthropoda; class Insecta; order Coleoptera; family Scarabaeidae; genus Protaetia; species Protaetia brevitarsis. Next base: position 117,895 of record RXPK01000436.1, on the reverse strand, counting down.
CTGTAGGCAGTCTTTAAAGGTCCATAAAACCCCACATCCAGGGGCTGCAATCGGTGGCTGGTGTGAGGTGGAAATCCGAGCATAGCTATTCCATTCTCTCTATAAAATTGAATGGCTTCCAGGGTGACATGAGAGGCGTGATTGTCCATGAGAAGTAGAATGGGATGTTGAATACTTGGGCGAGTGTGTGAGGCAAAATGCTTCAAATAGTTGACAAAGTTGGTAGATGTCATCCACCCTGATATATGAGGAACTGCTGTTGCGCCTGGTGGGGTACCTTCTAAAAATTTCGGATTAATCCTCACCCTTGGATAAATAAAGAACGGAGGGATGTGATTTCCAGTGGTGCTCATGACACACACACAGGTAACCGTAACCCCGCGTTCAGCTGAAGAAATTTTAATGACTCGGCGAGCACCAACAGGGCTGATAATCTTTGGAGTTTTCGTTGCAACAGTGGAAAATCCCGTCTCATCGACATTGTAGATTTGTTCAGCTGTGAATAAGTATTTCAACCTGACATCCCTAAGTAACTCATAAAAGTTCCCAACGTTCACTCGGTTAAATGCCATGAGCCGAGCAACTGATGTGGGCTCAGGTTTTCTCATAGTCAGTCCGCATTCTTTCATGAATTCCCTGACGAAGCCTTCACCAGCGCTTCTTTTTTCTGCATTAAATCTGTGACTCACCCCATTTTCTTTCTGCATAATCGCAACACATACTAGCGAATTGCTTTCTTGATAGGCCAAAGGCTCGTTTGTTAATGTCAGTCACGTATTGCTTGAGCTCTTCAACTTGTGCTGCAGAAAAGGTTTTTCTGAACCTTCCTAAATTTTGGGGGAATTCCACTTCAATTTCTCCTCCTTCTGAGGGATGAACTCTTTTTTAAATATCTCCTTATTGTAGGCTCAGGTATTTTGTATTTTACTGCTGCAGCATTCAGACTTGAAACCTTGCGTGCGACATCTGATATGGCTGCCTCCATGTCCTTATTTTCCCACGTTTTCCTGACACTGGTTCGCACGTATTTTCGCGGCATATTGATGCTTGAAGTGTTGTTTCTCGTCTAGATTCGAAAACACACTTATTTATTTATTACTTATAAGGGGGCATATAACCTTAGTCACATGAAATACCTACACAATGTAGATTTTAGACTCAGTCCTTACAAATTTACAAATAATAATTATAAAAAAAAAACAATATTAAAAGTAATGAATCGTTTAAAATGTAACAAATAAGTATTCATAAAAGCATGTAGGGGTAAGATGACGAAAAATTAATCGTCATCTTTCCCCGTTGAAAATTCGTCATCTTTCCCCCTCGCGCCATTTTTACCAAAAAAACGTTTATCATTAACCAGAACGATTGTAGAAGATATGGGTCTCTTATGAATTAATAGCTATTGAGTGGTACTTTCAGAATGCTATAGTTAATAAGTTGAAAAATTTACTGTAAAATGCTGATTTCCTGCGTTTTGACACTCAAAAATTACAATGAAATACGTTGTACATGAACTTTTTACTAGAATTTGCATCAACGCGCACGTGCATTTGTTTAATTTAGCGAGTAACATTTTTCATCACTGGGGGACTTTTATGCACGCTGGGACGTGCTGCTATCTGTGATAAAATGTGAGAGAAACTAAATTCGTCATCTTTCCCCATTCGTCATCTTACCCCGCCTTACCTACATTTGGATCCATTCAAGAAAACTCTTACTTTTACAATAAATTGTTTTACAAACCCACAACTTTTTATCGGTTTTTTACGTGTCTTTGCTAAAATTTATCAGCGCTACAGGCCGTGGAGGTCTCTGCCTTCTATTCTCTTTACCACTTCTATCCATTTTATCCGGTCCCTTGCTCTGTCCTTCCAGTCCCAAACTCCAATCCTTTCTACATCTTCTTTTACTTGGTGGTACCATCTTTCTTTCGGGCGACTACTCTCTTCCTGACGTCCTGGAAAGTGGTTTTGTGCTAGAAGCTCTAGCGTTGCCTTTCCTGAGTCCGTAAACGTGCCATCCGTTCGCTTTAACGAGCCTAATGCTAGCACCGGATCTCTTGAGAATATTCTGTGGATCCTTGCTGTGTTAGTTGTATTTGACAATCTCTGACGGAGCTGGCTCTTCTAATCTCCTTATTATACTTCATTAGAGCCTGGCGATGCTGGTCCTATTTGCCGGATATTTTAGCCCGATTAAAGCAGAAAGCACTTACACAGAATCGGAATCTCTGATGAGGCAGTTATTTTGTTAGGATTTCAGCCTTGTGACTGACCTTCTTCGAGGTGCTGCCATTTTTTTGGCACATAGTTTTAATAATAAGTGCTCGGCCCCAGTTTTCAGTAGTGTCCTGTTAGGAGACCTATCACGATGCCAAGACGATTCCTACTGAGCTGCAGTAGTTCTTCAGCCTTCATCTTTGATGGTCCCTTAATAAAGGTCTCCATGAATTTGCCTGGTTGTGTTATTTCAACGTTCTTTGTGTTTCTCTTTGACCTAACTCCTAGTTATCGTGCTATGTTTTCCACACTCCCAGAACAGGAGTTCTAAGCCCATATATGAAACCGATGATTCCTTCCTTACTAACTCATCAGCTTTTTCATTATTAACAACCATAGGGGAATTATTTAGTTAGAGTAGGAACATTTCAGTTGTTATGGAATCCAGATAATACTTAGAGGAGATAGCCTCGTTTAGGTGGAGTACGGAGTTTAGAATGATTTGTAATTATTTAGCTTTTCATTAATAAAGTGTCACATTCTTGCCACCCTAAACACGCGCAACTGCCAAGTTAGCAGAGTGACGTGGAATGACGTATAATTGACGTCAATATCACGTAATTGACGTCTATTAAACGTCATTTTAGGTCACTCTGCTACCTGGGTCATGATTCGTCAGGCCGTATAAAGCAAACTGTGAGTCATCAAGCAGGTCGTGTATAAAACATACAGGTTTAATTATATAGGGAAAAACGTACTGATATTGTCGAAGTTGAAAAATTAGCACAAGTCTCCCTTTTGCAGCTCAATGTTTTTCCGCTAAAAAAGATATAACAACGCAGTAATTTTTTGATAGATAAACATGGATTTAAAGTAACCTCATGGTAGAACACTTCGTCTTAGAAGATATCGTTGACAAGCATTTAGTTTTAGAGGTTTCGAAAGTACCGCTTTTACTTTTCGGGACGCCACCTTCCAAAAGTTTGAGTTGCTCATCTAAAAAGTAAAGTAAAAGAAAAAAAAGAATCCATGAGCGTCTTTTAACCATAACAATAATACCCTTCTTAAGCCTTACCGAACGTATACGAAAATACACGAAGCAAGCGCCGAGGAAGAACCAAATAATGATTGTTGTCAATGCTGCCAACATTATCAAATTCGACTTACTTTTCTTAACTTTCATATCTTGCTATTATCGATAAATATAAAAGTGAGCCTGTTGAATAAATGAACAGATTAAAAGAAGTTGCATATTACCGATATTCTTCCTTTGTTCTCGTTCGAAATAATATTTTTATCCATGACATCGTCTTCATCGATATCTTGTCCGTTAGTATTGTCAGCGTTGTCTTCCACCTCGGGCATTACGTTATAGCTGCCGATAATTTTTCCGTTTTTAATGTAACCTGAAGCATAAAAACAGTTTTACTATTAGTAGATTTCTCAACGAAATCAATAGGTGTGTCGACTATGCTTAGAAGACGAGGAGACAGTTGAGCATATTTTTTGCCATTGCCCTGCTGCTATAAGAATCAGGTATTTAAACTTCGGAAAGGCTAGCCCTTCCGTAGGAGACCTGAAAACAATCTCATTCAACAAGATGCTGAGCTACCTTAAGGGCTGTTAAGCTTGTTCGATGAACTCTAAGACAACTTCGCCTCTACAATAGACTCTAGTGGTCGCAGTGGATGGAACGATTAATCGAATCATGTGATGCTATCACTTACTAATACTGAGGCTAATGCTGCTATCTCTTTGCTAAACTAACTAACTAGCCTTTTAAGTATATGAAAGCAAATGCATTGTTTCTTTGTTCCAAAATTGACCTAATAAAATCCGACAACAAAAAGAAAATTAATCATTTGGAGGTCAATGCAATTTTACAGGTGATAAAAGCGTTGCACATCATCTAATTATTCAACAGCTATTTCAAAAACAACAAAATATATAATATATACATATATAATCGTATCGCTAATTGGGTCGCGGCAAAATTTAGACGCAGCGCAGTTTACTATATGAACAACCACTCTCACACACACATCTCCGCATTGTGTGCGAACACGTAGTAAACACATATACGGCCGAAAACTGTGTGAAGGTAGCCCGTCGTCTGCCTATTCAGCGCACGCGGTTGTGTAATTGTGTCAAATATTGTTCGAAATGCAGGAGAGCCAACCTTGGATGCACCGCGGAGACATTGAAACACATTCCCGCGTCGAGGGAGGTGTGTACCTGGCCGTTGTATTGTCTCTAGCGGCGTACGAACGCCGGCATAGGATGCCGGCAGAAAGCATTGCGAAGGGTCAAGGAAATCTGACCCCACATCGCACACACGACGCAGTGTTTGCACAAAATGAAAATTTGTCATATCAGTGCGACGCACGGTCGCAAATTACATATAAAAACTCACACGCACAAATCTTACGCCAGTACAATAAAATCAATTGTTTCACACGCACTACTAAATTTAGTATAAATTAGTCGGTGCAATTTGCAACTTCTAAAGTAGATATAAAAAAAGAAAAATGCTGAGTTGGAAGTTCCTTACGGTCTTTGTGATTTTGGCAGTGGTTTGCAATACGTATTCCACCCCATTGAGGAAGGTTGGTATGAAGAGATTTTAAGTGCTTTTATGTCTACAATATTTAAGCCAATAATAATTACATAAACGCAGTGATGTTCTAGCACCATACATACACAATGCAACACACTTAAAATTTGCAAAAACTTACACTGGCCAGGAAAAGGCACGCAAGTTAACCTATAAAAGGGTTTAGCCGGTTAAGCATATGAAAACTGCACTCGCAACTGATGAAGGGTTATTACCTTGTTTTTTATTGTTCTTCATTTAAAATAGCCATACACTAATCTCACATCCCTAACTCCTATTATAAGGGAAAAATATGGGTGACAATCCTTAACGTAAACATTTTTTTTTCAGTACCTATTGAAGATATTTTTATGAAATTTAAACTATACTTGACTATCATAAACTCATTATAATATATTTTTTTCAGAATTTTTGTGAACTGGAAACTGTAAAAAACGAGAAGTATATTTTTTGGGAATGATTTTTTATACTAAACCCCCATTTGGTTCATGTATGTATGTAAATAGAAGGGTGGTGTTACACTGCGACCTAAAAGATCTATTGTGTCCCCTATTCTTGCTGCTTTACAGCTGGCCTTCCAATCCTATTCCTTTCAGAAAGTGTAGGATGTCAGAGGGCCCCAGTCTAGCTAAGTCTTCCTCTTCAATTTCACATGCTCCCAGGTGCAATGCCCTCGAGTTTCACAGTGCTACGCAGTTTGAGAGGAGATGGATGGATGTTTCATCCTGTTCCCCACAAAATCTGCATTCAGGATCTTTTTCCAATCCAAGCTTACTCAGGTGTCCTTTCAGTCTACAATGACCTGAAAGTATTCCTGTTAATATGCGAACATTGTTCTTACTCAGGTTGATGCATTCTGTAAACCTCTTCTGATTATAAGTTCCCAGAAGAATTTTACTTTGCCTTATTCCTTGAAGATTTTCCCAGTAACTGGATTTTCTCTGCTCCATTTCCATTTTTAGTTTCTTCAGTATTGTACTGCTACTTAACCCGCAAAAGGGTTCAGGCCCTACAAAAGGCATTCCAGCCCCTTTTTTGCGAGGTTATCCGTTATTTCGTTTCCTTCCACTCCTGTGTGACCCGGAACCCACAGGAGGGTTACTTTATTTCTTTTGCCTAGCTCATTTAATTTCCCTGGCATTCCCAGACCATCTTGGAGCGGATTTCATATGAGTTCAGCGCCTTGATGGCTGCTTGACTATTAGACACGATGATAATCTCCTGCTTCCGATAGTTCCTATCCGTAATGAACTGAACACATCTTCCAATAGCGTGTATTTCCGCCTGAAATATACTTGGGTATTTTCCCAAGCTTTCGAAATATGTAGTTCTAGGCCCATATATTCCTATTTCAGTTCCTTCTGCCGTTTTGGAGCCATCATTGTACCATTTGATGGCATTTCTATTCAAGTTCAAGATATTGTTATGATCCCATTCGCTCCTGTTACTTAGCTTTATGGTGAATTCTTTCACAAAGCTAAATTTTTTAACATATCATCCCGGGGCATATCCCAGGTTTGATCACCGTCAGGAGATTGAGGCCATTTGGTTCATTGGTTAGTTACTACATGTTAAAGTTACAAAAGGGTCGAATTAGTGACACATAGTTTAAAAAAAATAAAAACGAATTATGGATATGTGCATATGTATCAATTATTTACCACAAACTATTTTAAAACCTGTAAACTATCTCTGTACCTATCGTCATAAATATGTTCTTATAACAAATAAATACACCTACAAATAAACTATAAATAATCAATATTTCATAGCTCATCAAATACGATGACGACTACTCTGTACTATACTCGATGAAATATTGAAATTGGACCCGTCGAATATGCGATTTTACAACATTCGACCGCACGAATTTCGAACTTGTGATGTGTGATGTAGACTGTTACACTGTTTGCACAAATGCCTCTTCAGCACCATTTTGTTGGAATGCAGATGTACCCAGGTATTGGTTATTTATTTGAGATCTCCTGGTCATCATCGACCTGTTCAAAACATGTGGATTATGGCTGACGCTTGAGCGTCGTAAAGTCCGCATTTTTTAGCTGCCCTTGTTGTTTTCCTCTATTCCTCTATATCCCTGCACTTCGATTTCCAATCCGTCACTCCCATCATACTTGCGCCCTCCTCCACAGCGTCTCCCCAGCTCTTCCTCGATCTTCCCCTGCTTCTAGTCCCCAGTGGGATCCACTGTGTTATCCTCCTGAGCATTTCTGTTGGTTTTCTCCTCATTATATGTCCTGCCCATTGTAATCTATTTGCTTTAAAGCATCTTATGATGTTTTCTCCTCCCAACTCATCTCCTATCTCTCTGTTCCTTTTCATCCTTACTTCCCCATCTTCCGTTATATTTGGCCCCAATATTGTCCGCATTATCTTTTTTTAGATCTTCTTCCTCTTTTCGATTTATTGCCATTGTTTCTAAGGCATGAGTGATGACTGGTCTAATCGGCGTTTTATATATTTTTATTTTGCTTTTTTTACTTAGCATTTTGTTTTTCAATAGAAATTTATTTCTACCGTATGCCTGGTTTCCTTTTCCTTACTAACTCCTAGATAATTGAAAGAGGCAACTGCTTCAAAATTGTATCTTTTTGTTTTTAAAAAGTTTTGTGCTTTTACGTCTCCTTTTCCCAGCTTCAAGTATTTTGTCTTTACTTTATTTATTATCATACCGAATTTATGTGCTTTCGAATCTAAACTTTCTATAGCTCTTATCAGATCATGTCTTGTATTTGCTGTTGTTACAACATCGTATGCATATTCTATTAGTTGTATCTGATTGGTCATAATATGTTTCTTGTCTAGTTTTGCTCTTCTTATAACTCTCTCCAGCACTAGATTAAACAATGCTGGCGATATTGGGTCACCTTGTTTCACCTCTTTATTTACCTCGAACCAATCTGTTGTTATTCCCTGGAATCTCACCTTGGCTTTTGTGTTCTTCAAACTAACTTCTAGGATTGTTCTTAGTTTTTTGGTACTTCTAATATTTCTAACTCCTTAAACATTTTTCTTCCTGTTAAGAGTATCGAAAGCACTTTTGAAATCAATGAATATTGCGTATGTTTCTTTGCCATGTTCCCATCTCTTTCGAAAAATTTTCTCCAACGTGTGTATAGCGTAAATCATGGATCTCCTGGTACTACGTACTAATCTGTACAGATCTCTGGCCGGTTGACCGAAGTAATCTTCTTTGTAATCCTATTATGCAGTTTGTAGTTGGGATCTTCCGCTTGATTTCAATTTTCTGCAGTGTCCTTTTAGTGTGCACTGACTTCTTAGGAAACCTGTTATACTGCGAGGATGATTCAGACTAAGCTGCAGCAGTTCTTCACTCTTCCTCTTTGATGGTCTTTAAAAAGGCATCATTCCATGAATTTGTGCGATTGAATATCATCTGCGAAAACATATCAATCTACATACAACCATTGGCATAACTATCGCAACATATGGAACATTATTTAAAAGTGGTGAACATTATTGGGAGCTTGGTTTTGGCATGTTTGGCACAATCCCGAAATTAACTTTGATACACATCATGTGACCATTAGTATGGTGGTAAATTTATAAAAAATATAGCACGAATTTGTAAAAAGTCAGGTTAGAGAAGAAATGTCTAGTAAATGCAGATTTTTGAATTTTTTTACTTGTTTTCTACCTTGCTCGTTCTTCTCATATGCTAAACGTATTTGACCTTTTGTTCAATCCCAACCTTATTTTCTTTGCATAATTCTAGCGTTTACTCTGCAATTCTTGAATCTCTCATTTCTATGAATTAACCCTCTTTATTCCCAAAATTATCGAAAGAAAAATAATAAAATGCTTTGAAAAGTCTTTTTAATATTACCTAAATACTCTTGAGAAAAACGCTTAGTTCTTTGTATTGCAAAGAGAAACCTGGCAAAATAGTTTTCTTTCATACAAAAAAAAAACTTGCTTTTATTACTTTATTCGTAAGTTAATAACAAACTCTTCAAAAACGTCTATAAATAATTCAATAATTGTATAATAAAATATTGACATTAACAAAAACTTTCAATTTCAACAAATATTACTTCATCTGTAAGTATGCTTACCTATTCATTCACGGCCTTGGTTGAAAATGAATATTGGTTTGATTGTCAGCAAACAAGAAACACAAAGAGCGTATGCGATTGATTGTATTAGCAAACATCTACTATGAATAATATTCTTTAAAACCAGGATATTGATTTGTCCCTATTGTAACAATTGCGGATCTTAGTAGCAAGACAAGGTGGTAACCCTGTATCTTAGATTATTTAACTTTCTGTGTTTTGTTTAGGTGCTCACTTCATAAAAATACATTTTTATGAGTGAATATGACATAGTTATAGACCCACTTAATCTGTTTACATATGCACTTGTGAGTAAAACTCTCTGCCTCTCTTAATAGCAGATAAAACTAAAATCCAAGACGATTGATTGATTGATTTAGTTACTGAGTACGAATCAAATCTTCTCATTATCTTCTTAACAGCGCAGTCTTAGACCTATTGTATTATTCTGCACTTATTGTATTTTTCACACAAACAGGCTTACTTTTACTGGATTTAGTAGCCTGTGTGTTAAACATTTTTTTTCCGGCAGATCAGTTATCGGATTAGTTGCTTCCAGCAATAATAGACTCTACCGTTCCAATATAACATCTTCAAAAACAATGTGATGAACCATTCCCTCCTCCTTGCTACTTAGTTTATATATAGCTTCATATTTAAGGGCGTCTATTCATTCATTCATTATCAAAGTTCTAAGCTCGGTTGAGAGCCAGCACATCTCCAGCTAGTTCCCTCATCATCTGTTTGCTGTGTATCTGTCCTTCAACGCTATTTTAATTTTTGCCTCAATGTCACATATTCTTTAGAATCTAGGATTTGCCCATATATACCTGCTCCAGAACCTGTGTTTCTTTCTAACCCATCTACATAGTAGTGACGCCTTTGAGTCCCTGCTTTATGCTTTGCTCTCAGCTCATCACAGTCCGTGATAACCTAGAAAAGTTTGTCAAAGGAGAGTTTGGCAGTCCTCATATCACTGCCCATTTCGAAGATAGGGTTTTGTGGTTTCGATTGTTATTCTGGCACACTCAGAAGTATTCTAATTTCTACCGCATTTCAGACTGCTTCTTCCCATGTTTGCGTCCCATCGAACATAAAAAATATTTAAGGGAGATATCTTTAGCATAATTGTACGAGCTTTTTGCAACTCTAGACCAACCTCTATATCTTTACGGGTCTAATAGTAACCTGCTTCTTCTACATGAGTTCTCAAGTAATGCATACATTTTTTCACCCTATTATGAGTATTGCAATGTCATCTACATACTCCTAGATATAGTAGTCTGGATTATTTACCGTAATAAGCAATTCGTCGATGACAAAATTCCACGGCGGAGGAGACAAAACTTCTCCCTGTGAACAACCACTACTTACCGATACCTCCACTGTTTTACGTGCCAACAATGTTGCAATGAGTCTTTCTTTTGCCACGGCTTCCACCCACTTAGAAATAGTGCTTTTCACCCCACAGTTGCAAGAAGTTCTGATCACTGATTCAAAGGATCAAGTGTCAAATGCTTCTTATATGTCCAAAAATACCACTAGTGCTATTTCTTGATTATTAACAGATACAAGTTGATGTAAGACAATGTAACATGAATTTGTCTGTCTGGTAAGCATGTTAGGGGCCTCTGTTCTAGAGCGGTTTCAATAATATACTTCTTCAGCAGTTTTTCTATAGCCTTCAATATGAATACTGACAGGGTTACAGGTCGGTACGGCTTAACCTCGGCGTACAAGAGTCGCCCAGATTAGGGTGTAAAGATAACCTTTGCTCTATTTTACACTTTTGGTATGTATCTTAGAGTTAAACTAACTCTAATAGTCTACATAGCAATGGTGCTATGTACTCTTCTCCTTATTGTAGTAATACTAGCACTATTTGTATGGTTTGAAAGAGATAGCCCATAATACTCTATTGTATAGCCCCTGTCCACTCTTTCAGGGCAGCTCTTAAGTTTTTGCTGGCCGTCCATACTTTTCGGGTTAACTTTGTCTGATTTTGGAAAGTGTTTCTGAAATAGAACCTCAAGAGTTTGCTTTCCAATCTTTGTAAAATCTCTTTCATTCCATTCTTATGATCCCCAGAGGAGTAATCGGGTCTTTCGCTACAGTTTTGTGAAGTCTTGCTTCTTTTACATCATAGGAACTCCTCCATAATTTCTTCTTAGTTGTCCTTAGACTTCGATTATATTCATTCAGTGCTTTCTTGTAATTCTCCCACTCTTTTTATTTCCATTGCGTTAAACAGTTCCCAGACACTTCAGATTTGAACGTGCATCAATTGAGTAATGGCGGCAATTTTGTTCAAGCCTGTTTTTGAGATTGTTTGTTGGGAATTAATATTTGAAATAGAGAATTCTAGATCACTAAGAAACTATAAGAGATAGATATAGAAAACCTTAATACAATTATTAAGAACAGTTTTTTGATTCGCCCTCTATAGTTTTTGAATATTATATTTATTTTTTGCGCCTCCATTCAGAAACACTCATTTTGCAGTACTTCAAACCTGGGCAGGCAAAAATGTCACTAAAGGTTGGCCACACTAGATTCCTCATGACAGACGTGTAATAAATTGTCATTAAGCTACTGTTCAACCATGCTAAGATGAACTGGTGTCTTCATTGTACTTATTATTAATAAATAGATATTAAACTAGAAATAAAATTACAGAAAAAAGATTTATTATCGAAAACGTCAAAATACTAAGGTATGTAACATGTGTGCCAACTTGTACTGTCAACTCCCTAGTGCCAAAATTTCTTTTCTATTTTCAATTCAAAATTAAGATTTGTCGGCCCAAAAAATATTATGTGTGACGCGGCCAGAAACTCTTTTGCGAGTATTCGTACTTGCAAAACTGTAGTTTCTGGCCTAGTGATACAAATAACTATTATTAATCAAGTGGTAAAAGAATTAATACATTTTGGAATATCTGGCTTGAATATACAAGATAAACAAATCTAAATTTTGGGTTACATTCTAAATAATTGATTATCTCAAAAACATAACAAGTAGCATAACAAATATAAAACTAACCCGCCTTTATTTAGCCTGTACTATCAATATATGCCCCAATATTTGGGGTGCTCCATTTAAATCTTCACACGAATGTTCGTGTATAATTTCCTAGAACTTAATGAAATCACATTCTCAGGATAAATCTTGTAAATATAAATGTGGATTCTTTTAATTTATTTTTGCACCTGTATTATTCAAATAAAAACGTATTATGTGCAAGTTTGACGTATGTTATTCTATTAAAATTATAATTCTCTTTACCTACATTATGCTATTTCAAAAAATTTGAAATTTTGAAATAATTACAAAAGCCTAAATCAATCCCTAAACTTTGAAATTTTGAAGTTGTATTTTAAAGTATGTTTAAAGAAATACATCTTATTGTTTTTTGTTGGCCAAATAATTTACTCTCAGTAGCTTTTTGATTCACTCTTCAATCCGAAATCCGCTCTTTCATCCAGCCTCCGTTTTTGGGTTCAGAATTTGCTCTTCAATATATTTGTTCCTTAATCTGTATTCGTTACTTTTCTTCTGCTTCTCTTCCTCTCTTACTTTCACTTACGTGACTTCTTATATGCATATCCACACGTATTTAAGTTTTAGGTGCTTTCTTAAATCGAGATTTCGAAAAAAAAACGTCTAGTTTGTAAAAAATCAATAAGAATATTTTCTTGTATTAATCATAGGGGATCATCTCCTTAACAATATAGGTACAATCTTACTATCAGTGTGAATCTGTCTATTTTAAATGTGTTAGTTGCCATAATTACAAATGATATTATACAGTGAGAGACTAAAGTTTAAATACACCGCACAAACATCACTTAAAAAGAAAATAAATCATTTTAACACAAATGTAAGCATGTAGTTTAATTATAGTTCAAGAATAAACAGTAACAAAAACTAAACAAATTTATTTTATCGCATAGATAGCGGTAAATGCGGCGGAAATAAAAAAAAATACGTTGGACAAAAGTTTAAATACAAATCGAAAAAAATCTTTTTAGTTATTTTTAATCAAATTGAAAAAAGTAAACTTAAATTAATATTTAGTGGGTCCGCCCCGAGCTTCAATGACTGCCATTAGACGACGTGGCATAGATAAAACTAAATTTTCAGTTTCGGATATCGTGATTTCTGACCAGGCTTTATTAAAGCTTCTGAGGGAAGGGATTCCTTGCTTTTTGAAGCTGCACAATCAATTTTTCGAGCCAATAATTCCCAAACGTGTTCCATCGGCTTTAAGTCTGGTGATTGGGGAGGACTATAGAGTTGACGTGGAACATAATACAATAACGAATTCTTCACCAAACGCGCGGTGTGCTTGGATCATTGTCTTGTTGGAAGATCCAATTTCTTCCCAGACCAAGCTATCCACAGAAGGCAGCAAATGTTCCTCCAATATAGTTTTATACAGGTGCCTGTCCATTATACCATCGATGAAAGCTAAATGCCCTACTCCAGCTGCTGCAATCGCTCTCCAAACCATCACACTACCGCCACCATGCTTAACGGCAGATATTAAATGTTTGGCTTGAAATGCTTGCGCCAAATTTTTTCGCGACCATCGCTGCCAAAAATATTAAATTTAGATTCATCTGTAAAAAAGGACTCTTCTCCAAAAGTCCTCATCCTTATCCTTGTACTTGCTTGCAAACCCTAGACGAAGCCGCCGATTTTTTCAAAAATAAAAGGTTTCTTACGTGGAACGTCTGCTTCGATATCCCTTATCGTGTGCTCTTGTACTGTTTTCCGGTGAACATGTACTGCAGCAATACTATCGGCTAACTTTGGCGCACTTATTCTCGAATTTTTATTCACTTCCTTTAGAATAAGGCTAACATCTCGGCGAGAAAGTTTCTTGGGTCGTCCAGTTCTAAGCTTATTTTCCACTGTTTTATAAGTTTTATATTTTCTTATAATATTTTGCACACTCGCGCATGACAAATTTAAAAGTTTGCCTATATTACGGTAAGATTTGCCTTCTCTAAAATATTTAACTATTAAATTTTTTATACTAGGCTCTATTTACTTTCCTTTACTCATTGTCTTTTTTTAAGTCGACCGACAATGATGAAATCAGGATTAATATTGAATAAAAATGCGTAAGTAACTATATCAGCAAATAGAACTGTGCATTTTTTGGAAAATCCAAAAACAGTTGCAATACAAGTCCTTCTGTGTTGTATTTAAACTTTTGTCCAGCATATTTTTTTTTATTTCTAACGAATTTGCTCTTAAGTATGCGACAAAAACAAATGTTTAGTTTTCGTTGGTGTTTTTGCTTGAACTATAAATAAACTACATACAATATTACACTTGTGTTAAAATGCTTTATTTCCTTTTTAAGTGATATTTGTGTGGTGTATATAAACGTTAGTCTCTCACTGTGCATGTTCGAAACCAAGTTGTGACAATTTTCTTTAAATTTAGGGAATTATAATTTAGAATTTGCTTTTGCTTGCTTCATTTATTATAATTGTAAATTCTTTTATTAAAATTATTGAAAATAAATAGTTATCAGTATCGCATCGTCTTTGCAATAACTAAGAAACTACTTTTGTCTTGTATTTTTTTTAATTTTTCACATTTTCACATCAAAATATCAGAACACTATATATCTAAATAATTTTGAAACGTGCTCCTTATGAATTTATATAACACTTAACAAAAATATTTAGAAAACATTCCATCGTTTTTCGTATATAAACTATGTATGTATGTATGTATGTAGGTGAAGGGTGGTGTTACACTGCGACCTAAAGGATCTATTGTGTCCCCATTCTTGCTGCTTTACAGTTGGCCTCCCAATCCTATTCCTTTAAAAAAGTGTAGGATATCGGAGGGCCCCAGTTTAGTAAGTCTCCCTCTTCGATTTCACATGCTCCCAGGTACAATGCCCTCGGGTTGCACAGTGCTGCGCAGTTTGAGAGGAGGTGGATGGGTGTTTCATCCTGTTCCCCACAAAATCTGCATTCAGGATCTTTTTCCAATCCAAGCTTAGTCAGGTGTCCTTTCAGTCTACAATGGCCTGAGAGTATTCCTGTTAATATGCGAACATTGTTTTTACTCAGGTTGATGCATTCTGTAGACCTCTTCTGGTTATAAGTCCCAGAAGAAATTTTACTCTGCATCATTCCCTGGAGATTTTTCCAGTAACTGGATTTTCTCTGCTCCATTTCTATTTTTAGTTTCTTCAGTATTGTACTGCTACTTAACCCGCAAAAGGGTTCAGGCCCTACGAAAGGCATTCCAGCCCCTTTTTTGCGAGGTTATCCGTTATTTCGTTTCCTTCCACTCCTGTGTGACCCGGAACCCACAGGAGGGTTACTTTATTTCTTTGCCTAGCTCATTTAGTTCCCTAGGCATTCCCGACCATCTTGGAGCTGATTTCATATGAGCTCAGCGCCTTGATGGCTGCTTGACTATCAGACATGATGATAATCTCCTGTTTCCGATAGTTCCTATCCATATTGAACTGAACACATCTCCAATAGCGTGTATTTCCGCCTGAAATATACTTGGGTATTTTCCCAAGCTTTCGGAATATGTAGTTCTAGGCCCGTTATTCCTATTCAGTTCCTTTCTGCCGTTTTGGAGCCATCAGTATACCATTTGATGGCATTTTTATTAAAATTCAAGATGGTGTTTATATCCACACTCGCTTTATTACTTAGCTTTGTGGTGAATTCCTTCACAAAGCTAAATTTCTTTAACATGTCATCCCGGGCATATCCCAGGTTTGATCACCGTCCGGAGATTGAGGCCTATGCCTAATCATTCCTTCCTTGACCATTCTTAGTGCGGTTCTTTTCGCCACGCCTCCACTACAATGTGGAGGGGGCAAGATCCAATACTACTTCAATAGCTGCTGTTGGGCAGGTTCTCATAGCCCCGTTATGCATACACATGCTAATCTTTGCACTTTCGAGAGGTTAATTCTCGCGGTGGCAGATTAGTTCTTTTGCTCCAATGCTACTGATGCATAGGTGATGATCGGTCTCACTATCGCTGTATACATCCAAAGCAGTATTTTTGGGTTGCATCCCCAATTTTTCCCTGCAAAGTTTCTACACACCATCAGAGCTCTTTTGGCCTTGTTGGTTACCTCAAGCTCATGTTTGTTCCATAGAAGTTTGTTGTCTAGGGTGAGGCCTAGATATTTAACTTATATAAACTATAAACCGACACATTATCTCTTTCTGACATATATATTTCGGAATTATATTCGTGAACTCATAGTTACAACCGTTCATGCAATCAAGCGAGAATCAAAATATAGGTAGGCAACCCTGAACGCTTATGAGTCGCTGTAGACTAACTTGATGAAACTTCGGACGAAATAAAGCGGCCTAGCAGTCACGTAGGATAGATCTGTGATGCGTAGCATTCATTCATTCATTTACGAGTTCAATAACTCCAATCGAAATACGAAAGTGTAAATTGTGCGTTAAAATATATTCCTTCTATATATACATACATGTTATGTGCTACATAAACTTGTCTTAATACCAGTTTTATATAAAAAATAATGTTATTTATTCCTTCTTTTATCAAATAAAAAATAAGTAAATAAACAAGTATACAGGGTACATGTTTGTTGTAAATGTTAATATAAAGACATATATTATCTTGTATTAAATTATTTTTCTTAAGGTTTTGTATTGTGAATTAATGTTAAATACTGATGAGTTATGTAAATGCATTTAGGGTTTTTTTACGTTAGTACTATAGTTCTATCGCCGAACAGATGCAGTAGCAACGGCGTATTTACGTCAAGATTAAAAAATCCGATTCACAATGTATAATTTTTACAAATCTGTCAGTTTTTGACATTTGTAGTGAATACATAACCTTTAATATATTTATGAGATTTTTCCAAAAATACAGAGTCCAGCAGGGAGGTTTGATGATTTTAAAACGTGCGGCATCCGCAATGGCGTTGACCGATTGTTTTTAGAATGATTAATACCTATTTGTCGAAAGTCGCTATTTAAATTTAATTCAAAAATGTGGCAAATCGACTTCGCAACATGACTTAGATTCGCAGAAAAGATGTTAGAATTGTTGAGAGATAATCTTGTTGTGATTACGAGTGACAAGGCCCACTTTAATTTATCAGGGATGGTAAACAAACAGAATTTTTTATACTTGTCATCCGATAACCCACGAGAGCTTCTTTGAACTCCGAAAGAGGGCGATATGGTGTATCTCGAACTTATATTTAAAAAAAATAGTCATAATCATTTGGGATCTATGGTGTTGTCTATAACCTACTTCATTCGCTTTTAGATAATAGAAAAGCAATAATATGAACGGGAAATATAACCAGAAGTCGCCATATTTCTGTTATGAATTTGGATTGTGGGATTCCTCAGGGTTCAACACTAGGTCCTAGACTTTTTCTTATATACTGAACGATTTAGGGCAAGCGTTATCTAAATGAACGTCAGCATAATATGCTGACGATACTAGTTGCATTTTAAAGTCATCTTCAAAAATGGCATGAGCAATTGGTACACTGATAACAGCCTAGTAGTGAATGGTGACAAGACATGCATTTTGACGTTCTCGTTAGCAGTCACAGAGGGCGGGAGTAGCTTGTATGTACCTTATGATGGTAGATGCATACTTGAAAGGCAGAATATTGGATTTATAGGCCTGATAGTAGGTAAAAATTTATAATCATTGTTATCATCAATGAACAATGAGGAACAATGTCAATTTAAGTCTGCTCCGACAATATTTTATTTTACACATGTAGAGTCTCGTCTTCTCCCTCAAAAAAAAATTATTCGTTGCATGTTGGGTGTGTGGTCGTGTATCTCTTATCGTCCTCTGTTTGCACAACTTGATGTTCTGCCTTTAGCCTCCTCGTCCATATATGAAATACTATCTATACTTATCTGAATTTAGTTAATAATACAAATTTGTTAATCCATAGCTAACGGAGTTAAAATTAAAAAGTAGATTTTCAAAATGGCACTTGCTCTTTCAAGGGAATATATTTAAGAGAAACAAATAAATAAATTTTCGAAATATTTTTATTATAAACTACATAAAATACATTACCTGTACTTTTGTTTCCATAATATTATATACTTTAGGCCTCGCAAAATTATTGATTAAATGAAAAATATTTAAGTTGGTTTTGAAATCTTCTTAAATGTGGTAACTACCGTCCAATTGCCCTGACATCAAGTTTTTCTAAGCTTTTTGAATATGCCATCCTCAACCGTTTAGATAACTTTATAGAAAAACATAATCTTATATCCCAGTCCCAACATGGATTTAGAGCTGGCAAATCTACAGTTTCTGCATTGCTAGAAATTTATAATTGTGTGTTACTGAACATGGAATCCAAAACATATCCTGTCGCTGTCTTATGCGATCTGTCGAAAGTACTTGATTGTATTAATCATGATCTTCTATGTGAAAAGCTTTACTCTTTAGGCTTACGCGGTAAAGTGTTGGAGTGGATTACCTCATACCTCTCTGACAGAGTACAGTGCGTGGAAATAAATGTCAGTAACGCTAAAACGAGCTACAAGGTGACATCACCCTTATTGCCCAATAATATAGGTGTCCCACAGGGGTCTGTACTTGGCCCATTGCTTTTTGTATTGTTTTTAACCGACATTATTGAATTTCTTTGTGATTTCATGGTTGCATGCTATGCCGATGATATCACCATAATAATTTCGGAAAATGAAAACAATATTGAAGCCCTTACAAATATTATGCTGGACAAAATTTTTGCATGATTTTGTGCTAATATCATTAAATTTTAAAACAACAAAATACATCTTTTCCATGCTTTACAAAAAAAAGGTGGATACACGTTTATTGATACACATTAATAATGAGCAATTGAAATCCTCTGAATCGCTAACCCTTTTGGGTTTAATTCTTAAACCCACCTTAAATTGGGATAGTCATTGCCGATCATTAATATCGACCTTAAATAAATTTATTTTTAAACTTAGATCACTTAAAAATATAGTTGAGCCACATATCTTGAAACAAGTATATTATGTCGAATTTCAATCTCACCTACTCTACGGACTTCTACTTTGGGGATCATGTACCTCTGCAAAAAATGTATTTCTTAAACAAAAAGCAGCGGTAAGATGTCTTGCGCGTGTTCCTCAATTAACGTCATGTAGGCCTTATTTCGTTTCCTTGACAATATTAATACTGTATGAATTATATATATTAGAAAGTAGCTGCTATGTACACAAACACAGAAGCACTTTTATTAACAAGAACACTAACGAACATAAAAATTGAAGAAATCCGCGAATTCATTCTGCCAAGCATCATCTGAAGTCAACAGCTGAAAGTATAGATGTGTTAGCAATTGAAATTTATAACCATCTGCCTAACAATGGAAAACTTTTATTTCTAAAAAATTTAAGCAAACAGTTAAATCATGACTGCATACTGAATGTTTTTACACAGTCACAGAATTTTTGAATTCAATAGCTTTTAGTTTTTTTTTAACTTCTAAGCACATCACACTGTAGTTTATAGTTAACGATTTTTTTTTGTAATTTTTGTGACGCATTTCATACCTTGTCTTGGAAATACAGTTGCATTATTTTATTATTAAATTGGTTTTGGCCTAACGGTAAAAGTATTGTTTGCAATATAGTTTAGATATTTAGAAAAATTTTGGTTCTTTTAGATAGTCTCTTGCGATAGCAAGTGTCATAGTGAAGACTTACTTTTTAGTTCCAACTCTGTCAGTCTGTTTATTTCTAAAAAAATTGAGATTTCCATTTTTTTTTAATGTTTACCAAAATTTGTATTTTAGCCTCAAAATTTAATCGGGAGCAATTTTTTCAAGTAACTTTTATGGCTATCATGTCACCTAACCTCGCTTTTTGAGTCCTTAAATATGCTGAATCTTTGTAGTAAGAACGAAAAATATGAAATTCACATTTTGAACTAAAAAAGTAACAATTCTAAGAAAATTCGTAGCATTGCAAGAAGCTGCAGTTCGCTCTATTTAAGATTTCAAATTTTAATAATTTCTCTTTACGCTATTTATTTGTGATATTCTTGTTGCAGGATAGAAATACATCTCGACAAGCCAGATACTTAAGCAACAATTTAGGAAGAGCAAATGATTGCAACTGTGGTAAGCTTAACATAATTTTTTATCTCTACTCATTCGTTCCTGATTAGCTATTCAGCGTCATATCAGAATTAATCAGATCAAAACACAAACAAAATTTACTTTTCGTGTATATCCTCTACAATAACAAATACCAAACACTTTTTCACTACTATTAGCTGTTAGTTCCACCGCTACACATGATTTCTCTTTTTATTGCTTTTCGCTAGTCTTTTGCGCAATCAACGATTCGCAATTTTTGGAGTTTAAGGTTGAAGTGCCACAGTGTTGGCTGTTATACAACACCAATATCGCGTTTGTAAACATGTAAATATGGTAAATACATTTGTGATGCAACCAACGTGTTTGTTTTGGAAGCTCATTATATTGTACAGATTATTTTGAATTGTGTAGAAATTTATTTATTTGCATTTTTAAATTAAAGATGTAGAAAAGAACTAAAGATTAGAAATTTAATTCACGTGAATGGCTAGCTGCCATGGAGGATTATAGACTTTCTTTGATTTAAGTAGATAAGGATAATACTGTAAGCACATCTTCGCCAATATATGCAAATATGGCGTTGTTAAAAACCATAAATTCCTCTCGAGTAGCATAGCAAATACATCATACTATATCCAACATTTCATGAATACCTTGAGAAATAAGTATAAGACACCGAGGAAAGTTGGTCACAGTTTTCACTTTTGAATTTTTCTAAATTGTGTGTAAATGATTTGGTTGGAACTTTAAGTATTCCTCAAGTATAGCGTTTTGACTGTCTACTTTATTTATAAAAAAATTGTATACAGCAAATCGTTTCACGAAATCATGCCTTAATTTCATATATAATTGTTAATATTTTCCCTTCTAGATATCAGAATCGCATGAAACTTAAGTTGCAAATTAACTGAGTTGGTATCAACCGATCCTACATATTTTCAATTGATTGCCACGTGATAAAATTTTCTGTGTAGTAAATCGTTTCACGAAATCATGCCTTAATTTCATGTATAATTGTTAATATTTTCGCTTCTAGATATTAGAATCGCATGAAACTTAAGCTGCAAGTTAACTGAGTTGGTATCAACCGATCCTACATATTTTCAATCGATTGCCGCGTGATAAAATTTTCCGTGCAGTAAATCGTTCGTTTCGCGAAGAGATCAGTCGATTTACGTATGATTGTTAATATTTTCCCTTCTAGATATTAGAATCGCGTGAAACTTTACGTGCAAGTTAACTGGGTTGGTACCAACCTATTCTACATATTTTCAATCGATTGCCGCGTGATAAAATTTTCCGTGCAGTAAATCGTTCGTTTCGCGAAGAAATCAGTCGATTTACGTATGATTGTTAATATTGTCCCCTCTAGATATTAGAATCGCGTGAAACTTTACGTGCAAGTTAACTAGGTTGGTACCAACCTATCCCACATATTTTCAATCGATTGCCGCGTGATAAAATTTTCCGTGCAGTAAATCCTTTCACGAAATCATAATAAATATTATCATAATATAAATAATTACAAATCATTCCAATCCGGTGATCTACCTAAAAGGTACCACACGAGTCTACCTATTTTAAGTACTATATGGATTCTATAAAAATTGAAATGTTCCTACTTATTGTTAATAACAAAAATATAATACAGTAGGCTCGCGTCCATATGAATACTACAATCTGGGAAGAAGTCTGGTTAGAAGTTGAAACAGAAAAAAAGTAATGACCTAAAAACAAACAAAACAACAGGAGTACATATTCTAATACTTAACAATAACTTAATCCTAATTATTCTAACCAATAGCAATTAAATTAATGATCTATATTTTAAATATTTATTTATATACCCTAACCATGCTAAAACTATAATTTAACACTAATTCCGACCACTAAAGGGCATGAATACTTTCATTCATAAATACTTACTACCCTACTAACTCTAAATATCATGCCGTCACCTATTTAATTCTTTAGCAACATTACTAAAAAAATTCATTATCTCTAATATCTTTCGCTTCGCGACCAAGTTAATCCTTTAGCTAGTGCCCTAACTTTCGTACCCAATCGCCACTCATCAGTAAGTGGACACTCAAATAAAATATACCACGCTGTATCTATCCCACCACATTCACAAACCGAATCATTAACCCTTCCAATTCTACATAAATATGATTTAAAATTACCGTGGCCTGTTGTTTGCTATTTTGGATCACATTTTTGTCTACACTAATATTACTTTAGTTATTATAATCGTTCCACGGCCTACTTTTTATGAATAAATATCTCATTTATGTGATAATTTCTAAGAATGTTGTATTACCTCAGAAAGTATAAGTTTTAGATATGCCCTACCCCTAACAAAAATGAAAGATCATAAAAAAGTGCATATGATGAAATAAAAAAATATAGGGTGTTCAATTTAAAATAACAAAATAAAAGCCGTTTAAATATTACAGAAATTGACTGCTTTTGGAGACCACCCTGTATAATTTTATCAAATAACATTCAATTCATAAGAAAGATCTAAGCTTTCCTAAGTTACTCAGCAAATTTTAGAGTTTAATCGTCAATGATAATGCCGGAAAAAAAAATGTTAAATGAACCCGTGCATTTTGAAAATTTTATGTAAAAAGTTAAATAACTTGGCAACCTTGCATTCGAAATTTGAAACGAACATATTGCTATGTACTGATGGTACCAGCATAAATGCAAAATGAATTTATAAAAAATAAAAAATTAAATTTACTAGCTCAGCGGGTAAATCAAAAGGGCGCAAAAGAACAAATAAAAGAATAAATAAGATCAATACAATTAACAAAATCTTATACAAAAATAAAATATTAATTTCTGAGAGAATTTTCCCGGCACATTGACAAAGATTAATCTCAATAAATAAAATATTACCCGGGATGCCAAACCACAGCACATCTCCCAATTACTACGGGGAAAACGAAAGTTTCAACGAAAATTGAGTGTTTCCGCTTAGAAATTGTCCGCACACGACAACACTTTGTCTCCGCACACAAGGGTGAAAACGTCACTTCCGGGTGCTGAAAACTACCCTGGCTCGTGGTGAAAGTGTTCAACATACCTTCCGGTAGATCCAGTTTCGGACAGCAATCGGTGTGGCATTGGTGGGTCTGCATACTGAGGAACTTCTCCACTCCTTGGATGTACCTCTCGCATGGATTTCCAGAAGGATAGCTCGAAAAACAGAAAGACAGTTTTGAATCATGCTCAAACATGGCTTTGGGACTGGGATTATGCTTAAACTTGACAGGCTTTGACTCGACTTCTTCAAGAGAGTGTTCGTACTCAACAACCATAATGGGGAACTTATTTTCTAATGATACATACTGGTTGGAAACTTCCTTGACTTCAGACTCCAACTTCTCATCGCAGTTGATTTCAATTTCATTAACGACATCTGGGGACTCTCTCTGGGAATTGATTACTTCTTCTGGGGATTCTCCTTGGGAATTGTTTACTTCTTCTTCCTCTAACTCTAACTCACCAATACCTTCTACCTCAATATCCTCTTCGGATCCAACATCACCATTTACTTCATCATCTCCAACAACTTTTCGCAACCTTATCTTTCATTTCTTCAACAACTTTTCCGCCACCTTGTATTTCATACTTAAAACTATCATCACATTTTCCATTTTCTCATCATCAATTTCATCATCCTCTCCCTTTCTCTACCTAAATCATCATCAACTTCATCTTCCCTTTCTTTACTCAAAATCAACATTCTCCTCATTAGAAGTATCTGAACCCAATTGATTTTATCCCCTTCTGTCTGAATATCTTTCTTTTCTACATCAACAACACTATAATCCTTTCTCAACCATCCATCAAGTTTCTCTAAACACCTGTCTTGTTTCTTCTATCATTATTTGAACATTGACATCAGATCATTCACTCTAATAATACTTTCCTTAGTGCTGTTTCCTTCGTCTCCTGAATATCCTTTTCGTCCATCCTTCCCTTTGTTCCTGCCACAACCGACTCCTTCCTGCCGTGAGTTCCTTGGCTCCGCCAACTCTGGTCTCAGGAACGTCCACTTCCTATTCCCTTGTGGTCTTGTCATTAATAATAAGACAATTTCATTCAATTTCAGTTTGCGGTGTCAACAACAGGAACATGCGCGTCCTAGGCGGAAACATCTCTCAAGCTCACGAATTTCCATGGCTCGCTGGATTATACAAAGGAGGAGAATTCTACTGTGGCGCTAGCTTAATCACCAAGAGGCACATCTTAACAGCCGCACACTGCGTCATGGGTAAATCAATCCTCAAACACCACACTCAAACATAATAACGCCTAAATTATTACAGTTTCGACTTGAACTCCATTAGAGTGGTATTGGCAGATCATGATAGAGACGCCCGGAGAGATTATCAACTATACAAGTTAGAAATTTAATCGATATGACACCCCATGAACTTTCGATTCGCAAACCTTCAATAACGACATAGCCATCTTGGAAATGGATTCACCGGTCGAATTTGGAGACATGATCCAACCTGTGTGTCTCCCTATCAACGGTAAGAAGGATTGAGTAGCTTATTATAATGGATTTTTTTCGAAATAATTCCTAAATTTCCAGCTTATAAGGATTATACAGGAGTTCCAGCTGTAGTAGCGGGTTGGGGTAAGATTGGAGAACGCTTAGAGACCTCCAGAATCTTGAGGAAAGTCGTAGTACCAGTTTGGAGCAAAGAAGATTGTTACGCTTCTGCATACGGGGAATCGAAACTATCCGAGAATATGTTCTGTGCTGGACATCCTGATGGAGAAAGAGATGCTTGCCAGGTACGAAAATTTCAAATTTTTTTTAATAAAAAAAAAAATATCACGATATTCCTATTTTAGGGAGACAGCGGTGGTCCTTTACACATGAAAGTCAAAACCGGTTACATGGAACTCATTGGTAATTACTTGTAAACCTCTGCATATCATTTCCTTAATAATATTTACGATTACATTTTTTCAGGCGTGGTTTCTTGGGGTCGCGGATGTGGTCGTCCTAATCTACCAGGAATATACACCAAAATTACCAACTATTTAGACTGGATAACGGAGAATTTGAACGGGGAATGCCTATGTTCTCCGCCAGCTTAAGTCGTTAGCATATTTAAGTCGATCTAGTCAAATTTATCAAAGGAAAAACATGATTCCTAGTTCCATACGGACCATTTTTAAAATCTAGTCATTCCAGCTATTTGTGCCAAAGCTTTTAGATAGTTCCTTTTTTTTGCGTTTATGAAACAATTAGTTTTGTTGTAATGTTAAGTTTAATTTTTTGGTTGTATTATAATATCCACAATTAGTATACAAGTAGGTATGAAATGTATACCAAAGTGAGAAGAAATAAATATTATTTATACAGTTCTTACTATTTTACACAAATGTACAATATATTTCCACTAAACTCCTTGAATTAAATCATTTTTTATCCGATCAGAATTATGACGTAGTTTGTTTTACCGAAACATGGGCACATAATGAGAAAATATACTGGGTGAGTTTTTGACGAGGAACAGACGTGGGCCAAGGTTGGAGCCCTAAGGTATTCCTACTGATATTCATTGTAGAAGACGTACTGCCTTACCTACGCATAATACTCGTTGTTTTGATGTAGTTTAGATACCTTTTGCAAGGTCCAATATACTCAGGCGAGCACCACTTACACACATGGCAATTAATTAATAAATAATTAATTTTGCCAAATTAATCTGCGAAAGCACAGCAGGGCAATCAACATCATTACAAATCAACCGTTCCAAAAAACTAACACTAGCACTTGTCCTTCTGCTCTCCAAAGAAAAGAAACTATGTCTGTTAAGTAGATCAGTATAATCCACTCCACGTGGTGGATAAACACGATCAATTTTAAATGATAAATATTTAAGGAATCTCCTTTGGATTTTTTCAATTGCCAATTTCTGAACGGTGTAGTGTGGCTGAAATGTACATAGTGTTCGAAGATTAAAGAATTTGTGAGACAGAAGTTTATTGATTATTTCGCGTGTTAGTTATCAGTATATCTCACAGTGCTCGATCTACCTTCTATTTAATAGGACGCTAGTTCTTAATATCCGTTGCTGATCCATTTTTATGAAGAGGACACACCCTAGTATATATCTACAATTTTGGGAATGTATTAGCCGTTAATGCCAAGTTACATTCACAATTGTACATTGGCAAAAATAGTTGCCAGAGAAACCACCAATATACTTCTATAGTCTCTAGTCAAGAAACTGAGAAGTCCGCCAGTACCAGCGGACATCCTGTTCTTCAGTTTCCTTATAGGTGCACTCACATCCAACTCTGTCTTATTGGTTGCAGTAATACAAAACACAGATGCATTTTCAGGGAAAGATATGTCACAGTACAGTTCATTGGTGGACACCGAACTAAAGTATAAAGCAAAACCACCTACAATATCTTGCGAAGTAAAATATGTGCTGATGTTGTTACAATTAATTGAACCAGGTATTCGCATTTTCCCTTTTTGGTGTTAATATAATGCCAAAAATTCCTTGAATTATTCAAAATCAATGCTTCTGCATTATATATATGGTTCTTATATGCATCTTTAATTTGATGTTATAGCAAAGCCCTTAAATATTTATATTGTTCTAAAGCATTATGATTCAGTGTTCTTCTATGTTGTTTAAAATAGTATGCTTTCAACTTAATATTTTGTATTATTTCAGATTTATCTGCGTAAAGGTACATAGTATTCAAACAGTACAAACATTTTTTCATAGAACAAATTACATGCTATATTAACACATTTTATATCGTTTAGAAAACATCAGTCAATTGATGTCAAGGAACTATACAAGTTAGGAAAATCTGCTTTGCAAAAATTAAATGGTCTATTATTAGCCTTAGTCTTAAAACTTTTAGGACAGTGATTATTTAGTTTTATATGAATTGATAGCGCAAGGTGGTGAATATCCTCAAAGGGGTAGTTTCCTTGACCACTTCTAATTCACAATTTGATAAAATGAAATCTAGCAAACGTCCATTACAATTTAGAATAGTATGAAATTGGGTTATATTTTACCAACATGAGAAAACTCAATGACCTAGGCGGCATTAGACTGTTTGGGCAGGAGTTACAATTAACCAAGGAAGTAAAGTATCTGGGCGTTACCCTTGACGCAAAACTGAGCTGGAAAAATCATTTAGTTAACACAACGACCAGGGCCACGCAACTATTCTGGCGCTGCAGGAGAGTTGCTGGCAAAACCTGGGGATTAAAGCCGAAGGTGATCCATTGGCTATATACTGCCGTGATAAGACCAGCGATAACATACGGGGCAGTAGTCTGGTGGAGGAGGAGGACAGAAGTGTCCTCCGCAGCGAAGCTGCTGACCGCTGTCCAGAGACATGCATTGCTGGGTATCACTGGTGCAACTAACAGTACAGGGACCGCCTCTTTGGAGACCATTGTGGGCCTCCCCCCCGCTGGAACTCTATGTGAGAGCGGAGGCAATGAATGCGATCCTTAGACTGAAAGCCAACAACCTGTGGCATCCCAACTTCAGGGTGGGAGGACACACTTATACTACGTGCACGTTGCTGGACGGGCCATTGCTACAAATGCCCACGGACAGCATGGTACCCGAAATTATCTTCACTGAAAAGGTAAAAATCTCCATACCGAACAGAGACCAGGCGCGTAGTGAGATCACTGCTAACGAAAACTGGTACACGGATGGATCCAAATCCAGCCAAGGGACAGGAGCCGGTATTTGCGGGCCCAGTCCTAATCAAAGGATATTCATAAGCCTGGGGAAACATACAACAGTCTTCCAGGCAGAGGTATTCGCCCTTGCAGCCTGTGCAGAAATGATTGCAAAAGCGGGCTGCATGAGGAGGAAAATTAACATAATGACTGACAGCCAGGCTGTCATTAAGGCAGTCTCAAACCCTGTAACTAGGTCAAAACTAGTTAGGGACTGCAAACAATCCCTCAATGCACTGGCACGAGACAACAGGGTGTCTCTGATTTGGGTGCCGGGACATGAGGATATAAATGGCAACGTAATCGCCGATGAACTAGCCAAGGAGGGCTCTAAGAGACACTTCATGTGTCCAGAGCCCGTATGTGGGATTACTAAGGATTCCGCAAGAAGGGAGATCTGGACCTGGTTAGATAAAGAAAGTACAAAGAAATGGAGGTCGACTGAAGGTCAACTCCATACCAAAACGCTGATAGGGGATGGGGATGGTAGTTGATAAGTCTGTAGTAGTCTGATAACCTACTCAAGCGCAGTAAGAAAGAAGTTAAAACCATTACTGGGTTGGTAACTGGACACTGCCCTCTGAAAAAGCATCTATACAACACAGGCCGTGTAAGCGAACCGTGGTGTAGAAGATGCGAACTACAGGAGGAAACGAGTTTACATGTAATCTGCACATGTGAGGAACTGAAAGTACTCAGGCAGAAATATTTCGGGAGAGATCTTTTGGAGCCCTCGAAATTCCTCAAGTTTCCACTGGGTAAGATACTGGGCTTTATAGAGAACACCAAGCTGCTCGAGTGGAAATAAGAGAATCAATAGGGATGGTACAATGAGCACCAAGCTCAAGTGCCCGGACATCAAGTGCCCACCCTAACCTGAATGAAATGATGAAATGAATGGGTTATATTTGTGAAATCAACAAAATTTAACATAATATATTTATACGGATCATTAGCATTTACACAATTAAAAGAAGTGAGAATTGAAGCCACCCATGATTAATACATTTTTATAAGTAATTATGATCTATTCGAATAACTCCAAAAACTGTTCAATAGACAGTACAAGTAGCCCAGGTAGTATATAAATTTTATACATCACTAATAAAGAGAAATGGTTCTAGTATTAGAACTGATTCTTTATGGAAAATAGCAAAAGGCCTTTTGTTAATATTCCTTTTAATTTATTATAATTATACCGCAAGCGCAGCTTGTCAATCATCCCGTTTGGCTTTCTATCGTCTGTTTAAAAGGGAAATTGGTGCTAACTCTGTTCGATTATATCGTTATGGCCTAGAAATCTGCGTTATAGCCGCTGAGGCTGGATAGTCTATAAAGAGGAAGATCTGAACGATAAAATCGACAGTGCACGGAATGGAAAGCATGGACGTTCGGAATGCTTACTTCTTTTTGTAAATGTGATGAATATGATCGTTAGTACGGCAAAGGATCTACTTCTACCGGTACATTGAAATATATTTTTGTGTCAATGGGTATACTGCCCAACAAATCTAATCACGCCGAACTGATTACTAAAACAACTCATCGTTCGGACAAGCGAACGATCCGCTGATATCGGCTACTGCAGGTAGAAAGTTTATTGAGGTAGGTATACACAATGTAAAATACTTCGCAATTATGCAAATCAGGTAGTGAAATTATTTAATATCGAAAGGAAATATATTGTAAATGTTATAACTTGAAACCGCTTTAAATTGAAATGTTTGTTTCACAACTTCAAAGAGATTATCACCATGTAATGTGAACGTTTAACAATAATTAAGTGTGTAAATGATATATTAAGGGGGCGTTTACAAACATCTTTCGCGCCAACATAATGGCAGTATAACATGGGTTACTTTGTTCAAGTTATTTTCGCAATATAGGCGGTTTTTCTGGAAAACAAGGGCATTTACACACTCTCCATGAATATGCGGAGTGAAACGATACATTTTCCATTGCATACTTAAAATATATTGTTTAATAACAGAAAGTGAAACATGCATGAATAGGCGATGTAGAAAATTAACAAAAAATTTAAATGTGGAGCTGTAAATGCAGATAAAATTGCATGGCTTCGCTCGGGAATTGTTGTAGAAATAAAATAAACATAAGAGTAGCTAATTAAACAATCTAATAATGATAAACAACTTGAAAAACAAAATTGGGATACACAGAAGAGAAGTTTACAGATATCTGCTACAACAGATATTACTTTAGTTTGGCATTTCTTGACATAGATGGCACACCAAAAAGTATGGTTTTAATGTCATTAATTAGAAATACTTCATGCTTTTTTATGTTTCTGTAGCGCAATTCTCTGACAGAATGTATTCTATTGTAATAGCTTGTTCATTTCTTCTTATAAACTATGCAAAGGATATTAGATATTAGAGGAATTACAGTGTAATATATTATTCAATTAAAATAGAAATTGGAATGTTATTGCAAAAAAAAATGCGGGTTTTTTTTTATTTTTGTAATTTTGCAGTGGAAAAAAACAATATTATGTTAAAAAAGTTTATTTTAAAAATCCTACTATTTCGTCTTGAATCTCAAAGAGTAAAATGTGTATTTCACAGTGTAACAGTAAGGACATAATTGTTGGCACCTTTGATGTTTTGTAGACACGCTTTCGTGACCTACAAATACAAAGTGAACTTAAGGGCATCTTCTAGCGATAGGGAAATAAATAATCTTAAGTATTATATTATATGTATAACATAATAGATATTATTTTATTAATGTGATGTTTGCTTTGACGTTGAAATATTTAAAAGAATCATGACTAGTAGTGGAAGTTATAAGCAAATAGCTTTATAAGTTTTTACAGAGACATAGAAGTTAACTGCATAATGTATTATAAATAAAACAAGAAAAAAGTTTTATTCACTGCTTTAATAATTTAATTTGTTTAATTATACCATTTTACTACTTCTAACAAAATTCTCCGTTCAAATCTTTTTAGGTTTCCAATATCCTAATTGATATGTAATACTTGTTGGTACAAAAAAATCATGGAGAAACATTCATTGTTAAAATATATGGCCTTGTCACATTTGTTTCTTAATAATCTATTAAAGCGTTTAAATTGCAAGTCTTCGGAATGTATTTTCAGAGTATTCGAGCAGTTTTCCATAAATTTGTCTATATAAATATCCTACTGTTTTACATTTCTCTGTCCACTGTAAGAGCACTATAATACAAAATGGAAAATGAATATATTTGATATAGAAAACATATGTAGAGAATTTACCACATTTTATTTATCAGAAAGAAAACAAAACTACATCTTGTTTTTTTAGAATTATTGAAGCATGTTTCCACAGCACAATGTATTGCAGTCTTTGATCACTTTTTATTCATTGTAAGAAGTTATTTTTGCACACTTTAGAGCAAATAAAAGCAAAACTGTATGCTACGATGAAACAATCTAATGTCTTTCGCAATAACTATACACACCACACAGAAATACACACGAACTAGTTATCTAATAAACAGTATACAAAATTAAAAAGATAAAATAATCTGAATAAAACAAATTTCGTTTATTTATAAAACATAAACAATAACATTACGCCATCTTGAAAAGATTTTGTGCACAAAATATTCGATACCACGAAAGTCCGTCAACTGTAACTAGTATAATAATAACAATAAAATCACTAGTATCCCGGCATTTCAATTCAAATGCATAAGAGAAAGTGAATACGCACGCCGCGATGTATTAGGCAAGCGCCCCAAACGTATAATCATAAATCATAATTCAAGGAATTTCCCAAGAATATGTTTACCAGATATTTACGGTCGAAACACGCACCATCTCTTTTCAGAAATACCCATCACTTTCTAAATTGTCACTTAAAACTTTTTCCCAACAATAGTAAGCGAATGGTACTAGTTGCGCCATCTCATGTTCAATATATTCGACAGATAGTTGCATTAGAGTGATTTAGTTCGTGTTACGAAAATAGAGGGATGTGTACACCCCCTTAAGTTGTATTACTTACTTATATTACATAGTAAAATATATGGAAGGATATGATATTAGTAATTAATAAAAATGTGCTCAGATTGTTTTATAACTAAAATGTGCATTTTATATTGGTCTGTCTATAGATACAAAGATTTGATTTATTCACTAGTACTCGAGCTACAGAAAAGAATTTTTTATCAAATCCTTCGAGCACAGGGACGTATTTACAGAGATTATTATACTAAATGTCTATTATAAAAACGTTTATGTTCCATTATAAAATATATTGATATGTATACATATCTACTTACATTAAAAGTAAATACAGTGAGGTCGTAAATGGTCCCCCCCTCCTGATAACTTTTGAATGGTGTGAGATAGAGCAATGAAACAAAAACCAAGTGAAATTAGAGATAATTTGTGATTTTTTGCCTATAGAGATACGCACATGGCTTCTGATGTAAAATAGAGGGCGTAGCTATCTTTAAAATTTTAAATAGGAAGTAATTTCATTTAGAAGCTCATTTGGAAGATATTTCTATTACTTTTATGGCAATGCAAACAGTTTTACGATTTTCGAAATTTTTACCAACTTATCCAAGATTAATAATTGGAGTACTTACGATACTTTTTCTATAGCCCTCGTATAAATATTGTGGTTTTATGTGACTTAGGAAGCGATTGCTGTAAAATATGACATATTTTACAATATGACGTTTTTGCAAAATTTAGCAAAAGTGTCTTATCTGTCAGTGTATGTGTCATGTGTGTGGTTATTTATGTTACAGATTACTGTAATTACAGGTTTCTGTACACTATATCCAAAAAGCGAATACGAGGGCTATCGAAAAAGTAACGTAAGTACTCCAATTATTAATCTTGGATAAGTTGGTAAAAATTTCGAAAATCGTAAAACTGTTTGCATTGCCATAAAAGTAATAGAAATATCTTCCAAATGAGCTTCTAAATGAAATTACTTCCTATTTAAAATTTTAAAGATAGCTACGCCCTCTATTTTACATCAGAAGCCATGTGCGTATCTCTATAGGCAAAAAATCACAAATTATCTCTAATTTCACTTAGTTTTTGTTTCATTGCTCTATCTCATACCATTCAAAAGTTATCAGGAGGGGGGGACCATTTACGACCTCACTGTATATGTTTTACATTAAACTTAACTTAAATACTGGGATTAATACATTCCTAATCACAATTGTACCTTAACGGTTAAAAGTACTGGTCGTTAAAAGTGTTGTATGTATTTTACTTATTCCATCGTCTCCTGGAGCCTTTCCATTCTTACTTTGATTTATTATTTGAAGTACCTCTTCTTTTGTTGGTTTCTTGATTTCTTCTTCATCTACTGCTGGGTGGCTTTCATATGCCGTATTTGCGCTTGGTTCAACCTGAGTTATATGCTGTTCTGTTAGTAATTCTTTAAAATGTTCCATCCATGCTGTTTTCGTCTGCTCGACATTTTCTGTCACAAGGCCCGATTTGGTTTTTATATTATTTACTTTAATCTCATTATTATTTTTCCATTTATTTATCATTTGATAGAACTTTTTTGAGTTCCTATTTCTTCCTTCCTCATCTATTTTTCTCATTTCATTTTCTATCCATTTTCTCTCTCGTGTTTCGTATTAGTTTCTCTCAGCTTCTCGTCTGAGATCGACATATTTTTTCCTTTCCTCTTCTGCTCCATCTTTCAACCACTTCTTCCTCGCCTCGTTTTTCTTTGCTACTGCATCTTCACACTCTTTGTCCCACCATTCTGCCGCCTCGGTCACAGCTTTCCTTATTTGG
This sequence comes from Protaetia brevitarsis, assembly GCA_004143645.1. NCBI lineage: Eukaryota > Metazoa > Arthropoda > Insecta > Coleoptera > Scarabaeidae > Protaetia > Protaetia brevitarsis. Next base: position 84,272 of record RXPK01000436.1, on the reverse strand, counting down.
GTCCAGCACTCCTCTATGTCAAGGTGTTCATCCATTTGGCTTACATATTGCTCTAGCTGCTCTATATATTGCTCCTTTACCTTCCCTTGCGTTAATCTCTCTATGTTGATCTTTCTATTTCCTTCGTATTTCCTTGCTTTTGTCATCTTTTGCTTTATTATTGCTTTTACCATGTAGTGATCTGTGTCTGTACTTGCGTTCCTATCTGTTTTCACGTCCCTTATTGATGTTATTCGTCTTTTCGTTATTAATACGTGGTCTATTTGATTGCCATCATTTCTACCCGGTATTTTCCACGTCACTTTTTCTGCTCGTTTATGTTGAAACTTCGTACACCATACAACCGGCAATATCTTATACTTTATATTCAATTATATTTGCTTACATTTTAGCTAGTAAATACATGACACAACTCTACTCTATATATCCTTCTTGTATATTTGTACCAAATTTAAAGGAAATCCCTACGCAAACAACAGCCGTCTCTGGGTCTTTACACTGACTCTGCATATGTGTACAACATATTTTTAATATTGTATCCAACAGTTATGCATCTCACAAGTATCCTTTCTCCTCAAGGTTACTTTCTTATTCTTGACCCAGTAAAAGCGAGCCATCAACGGCACCGAATTGGACGGCGAAAGCCCCGAGCGCAAGCATTACTTCGCGTCACCGTCGAAAGGGAGACTCCAGTCCGGACGGTCCAAAACGGCGTCGAAGCACCGAGGTTCGAAAATCTCCGAAATTTTCCAATTCTTTCGCGAAAATCCCCAGAAATTCTATTCGAGGTTCCCAGTCGATAGTCCTAGTTGTGTATCAAGCGCGGAAAGTGAAATTTTTCGAGCCACACCGTTAATGAAAATGACAGTGAATGCCTCTGCGGGATCGATCTTCGCTTGTTTGTGTTTGTTTATCTTCTATTTTCGGGTTGGATGTGTTGTAAGTGAGACACAGGTAAGTGTTTTTTTTTGTTTATATTTGAATTTTGATTGAAGTCTATTACACAGATTGAAAATCGACAAAATAAATTTTGTTGTCTAGCTCATTTCCTTTGAAAGGTACAAAAATAGTATTTTGATTATTTATGACATGACTAATGTAGATGACATGATTTGCCACTATTATCTATTAAATGATATATTCGCTGTATTTTGCTGAATTGACACTGTCCCTTTATAGGGCGTTGTTTTACCATGCTCACTAATAATTTGAAAGTGTTATGATTTATGATGATTGCGAGTCTCAAAGTATAATCGTGCAAAACATGCACTTGATCTGGAGTATTACGAATTTTTAACGAAGAATTTAATGATAAAGTTATGCAGAAAGGAAAAAATATATCTTGAAGGAGTGGTTTTTTTTTTCTTTGTATTACGAAATTATTTGTGATATTCAAAATAACGTGATTTTTTCCCAAAAACGAATTTTATTAACATAATAGACATTTCGCCGTTATATACAACGACTTTATCAATATTTTAAATTGAAGTATACTAGATAGTTTTAGTTTTATATAGTTTTTGATCGATCTGAATTTAAATTAGAATAATATTTTAATTTTCTTTTATTTTTTTTTTTTATTTCTATAGTGTGAATGGAGTTATTATATGATGTGCTTGCTTTAAATTTTCTTCTTCTTATTCATTAGCAATATATTAAATTATTATTTCATCCTCATAATTTAACACAAAGTATATTAAAATGTTTGTAAACTACATAATGTAAACTATAAAAGTTATCAATTCATTTTTCTTTAAATTAATGAATCATGAATTTGTTCGGCGGTATTGCAGTGTTCTATTTAATATGTAATAATTATAAATTATAGAAATAAAATATTTGGCTTTAATTTTCCAAGTTAATAGAAATTTTATTCATGTTTAAAATTTGTATTTTTTTAACTTTCATCCGCTCGCACGGACTAGCGTTTCATTCATACAGGGTGTTTTGAAATATCGTTTAAAGATTTTAAAGGCATGTAGTACGATCGAAAATAAGTTGTCCAGACTATAGTCCAACGGCTTTAGATCGGGAGACCTTGGAGGCCAAGCAATGGGACCTACTCGCTCTATCCATCTCCTAGAAATTTCATTGTTAAGATGTTCCCTAACAGCACGCGTAAAGTGCGGTGGAGTTCCATCTTGCATAAACCAGAGGTTCAGTCTTAGATTTATAGGTAAATCTTCCAAAAGTTCAGATAAACTATTTTCCGAGAACTCGAGGTATGCAGGACCTGTTAAGCGTTGTGGCAAAACAGTCGGTCCTAACAACCGTTCCCCTATCATGCCTAACCAGATGTTTAGAGAGAAACGTTGCTGGTGCCTGGCTTCAACGGTAGCATGAGGATTCTCGTCACACCAAACGTGATTGTTGTAGAAATTAAATATTCCATTTTTAGTAAAACCAGCTTCATCAGTGAAAAGGATGTTAGATACTTAGGCAGGAGTACTTCGGGAGAGATCTGTTGGAGCCCTCGAAGGTTCTCAAGTTTCCACTGGGCAAGATACTGGACTTTATAGAGAACACAAAGCTGCTCGAGTGGAAATAAGAGAATCAATAAGGATGGTACAATGGGCACCTTGCTCAAGTGCCCGGACATTAAGTGTTCACCCTAACTTGATTGAATGAATAATGAAAAAAGATGTTATCAGCGAAATTTGGCCGATCAGCAGCTGTTCGCAAAAAGCACTCACAGAAAGCCCTTCTCGCTTGATAATCCGGAGCAGTAAGGGCTTGTACCCATTGGATATGGTAGGGGTATAGGAGTTGTTCGGGAAGAGTTCTCCAAACAAGATTGCTGCTTACACCCACTTGAGTCGAAATTCTTCTCACACTTTTCGGGATTTTCATCAATAATATTCAAAATTCAAACTTCTATCTGTGGAGTACATGCTATTCTCTGCCGTCCAGCATCAGAAGACCGCTTCTCAAACGAACCAGTTTCCCTTAGTCGTTGAAACACCGTCTGAAACATCACATGCGAAGGCAGTTGGCGATCAGGAAACGTTAAACAGCATAGAAGCGAAATGCTTGTAAAGAATTCCCATTAGCACGGCCATACATGAACACCATCGCTCATTTCAGCATTAGAATACGCAACCATTGTAATTGCTACAAATTGCACAAAACGTCAAATTAAACTGTCATAAAACAATAGCTGATAAGCACCTGTTTACTGTTATATGTATGTATGTTATATCCATGTACTACTAGGAACACTCGCTGTTATCTCGTAAACGGTTGATTTGTGGACATATGTTTATTATGACTTTAACCTTATTTTCGATCGTACTACATGCCCTTAAAATCTTTAAACGATATTTCAAAACACCCTGTATATTCAAATCCATTGTTTGGCTCTATGCTGATGACTAAAATGGTATTACAGTAATCCCTCCATTTACGCGGGTAATTGTTTCCATAAAAATAGCGCGTAAAAAAGCCATGAAAGTTGCTATAGGTACACGTGGGTCCTATTCTCAACCGTTACAGAAATATAGCGTTAAACAATATTCCACGACCTTTTTTTCTTTATAACACATTGGTTACGTTTTATAATTTTCAAAAATGCCATCATTTGCTTTTAAACATAAGTCAGCTCTCTCATTAACAGCTATGGTCGCTCTTTTAACACTTGCTGGCCTGTTTTTTATAACTGCTGCTGTATTCATTATACAGCCGTTACCAGTTTGTAGCTATTGTGCTATTCAATATCAAAAGAAGCTGCTACTTTTTGTAGCAGTTTCTTGATATAGTAGACAAGTGCGAATGTTGTGAAACATACATGTATATTCCTAGCAGTTTATATAGCAGTAAAGCAGTGTATAAAATGCAGTGATGTATAAAATTGCTTCTTTACGTTAGCAACTACTCTTCTTTCTGTAAAGCATATTTCTACTTCTTCCCTTTTGGGGTAGTATTTTCAACAATTCTACGAAATGCATAAAAATGCCTTCCTTATTACATTCTTCTTATTTTCCTATGTGGATGCCTCTTTTTTAAACTCAAGTTCCTTTAAATACCCCGAAAAAAACTACATAAAAAAACTATTTTTTTGATAGCTTTGACTTTTAATTATTATTAACTATTATTAATTAAATATAATGGCTGTTCGGCAGGTTATAGTAATAAACAGTGACCATAGCCTACCAGACATCGGCAATACACTTTTTGTTAATCACAGGGAAATGACATTAAATTTCTTTGTATTTTCAAAAAAACGTATTACATCTTTAATATTTTTTGATCTGATACTGAAATATGCTTACCAATTTATGGCTTATTTAGTTATATCGCATTTATATATTAAGTCGACTTGAAAATTAATGGAAAATTCAATGAATTTATTTAAAAATAATTATCTACAATATCCTACATGAGGCGTCACTAATGTTTAGTATGAATTGAAAGGGTTTTACATGAGGGCTAATTTAGCATAAGCAAAGAAATAGGCTCCTATTTAATAGCCGCAAATAAATATCAATATATTTACTTGCCTTGGGCTAAAGTTAAGCAAATGTTCAGATTATAGTGGACAGCTGTATATAATTAGATCGATTTTAATTTCACCGTTGTATCAAGCTAAATATGTATGTATGATACTTCAAATATGAATATCTAAAACAAATGCATATACAAACTAGGCCGCCTTAACTGAGAGTTTGCAGCAGAGCCAGTTTTTACAAAAGCGTAAATAACAATGTTGTTATTATAGATTTACATATATCAGCTTATATAATATGCTGGTATTTTTCTTTACAAAATTTTAAAATGAAACAATATATAGGGTGTTCTATTTAAAATAACAGAGTAAGTATGCGTTTTCTACTTTTAGAACGCCCTGCATACTCAAAAATATGTTTAGGTTATGCAGCATTGAATTCTGTAGACTTTTTGAATAAAACACTTTTTCCTAAAATTAAAAATAGAGCTGTAATCAAAGACCCAGTCTTGGATGGGACACACTGTACATAGAAGCAATAAAGCTTAAACAAAATCTGTACATCTTAAGACTAGTTTGCCTGAAGCCAGCGGAGAAGCAAGTCAAATCAGCAAGTAATTTGCAGCAAGTTATTTGCTTTGTATCCACATGCCTCTCATTTCAGGCAAGGCAAGTACAATACAAGTTGTCGGGCAAGCTAATAAGACAGTCAAGTGAATAGAACCAGGTCCTATTTACTTGCATACTTGACTTTCCCATCTACCAAATTTGCATGCAAGCAAGTATCTTATCTGTTGGTTTGACACGTTGGAACGCGTTTTTGAGAAGACCTACAAGTGTGCAAGTACTGCGAATACCAATACCGTAATAATTGTGCAATATATTTTTTTAAATGTCACCAGTAAGGTGGGATCATAACCTAACTGAACTTACCTCAAACACTTGCCCACTTTTGAACTAGCATCTGTTTTGGCACTTGCTGTTGAAAATTCAAGTCAAGTTACCTTCTGATTTGACTTACTTCTCCACTGGCTTCATGTAAACCAGCCTTTACCGTTAGCGTAAGAATGGGAAATTTCCAATTCTCAAATATTTCATCCAGTCAGAGTGTTTTGCCCCAGAAAAAAAGAAGATTAGTTAATAACAACGGTGTAAATATAGCATTACCTTTTCGACATATTTATAATAAAGCATTGTCTCTTCACCTGTCTTTCATATTTCTAGGAACTGTCCAACGCAATATCACATCAAAGAAACGCTACACACTCAAATAGTGAAAGGACGGCAAAATTTCTTTTCAACGACTTAATCAATTTCGCCACCACCTTCACAGGTATTCCAGCCAATACAGAAGAGGACGACTATAGTGATGATGACTACACCAGGAAGAGGAACTGTACTTGTGGTTCGTAACACGTGACACTTAAGTAACATTGTTTTAGCTATTCTGTTTTATTCTGAAAAGTTGTGTAATCTTCTGTAATTACATTCATGCAGCACAGATGATGGCTATCCAAGTCTCATTACAGAAGTCGAATTTGAGTGTAAAATCTCTTTCATGTACAGTGGGCTTCTTTTCCAATGTCTCCCCCTTACAACCATGGTCTATACTTTCTACCACACGCTCTAAGCCGTGCGTTTAAGTGTAGACCATAATTGTTACAAGATTGTGTTAAAATATCTAAATCAGTAGATAAGATTAGCCGATCCTAGACCAAATCCTCCTCCTCACTACATTTCAGAGTAGCTGTGAAGCGAGAAATGACCCCCACCACTTTCATAGTTCCAACCGCGGCCACCGAGATTGGCGAGAGGGCGCTGGTAGTAGCGCGCGTATACAGGGCATAATACAAATATGTGAAAATATATCATTTTTAAATTTTTCTAAATCGAAATTTAATATTTCTAGCATACAATCTGTATATTCTGAGGTTGTAGTAGCAGGTTCTCCACATAGCAAACCTTCAACATATTCAACGATTTTGTTTTGGTCAACACTATCTTTGTTTTGAGCTATTATATTTATGATGGAGTTATAGTAGAATATAAAGTTCAGTTGTTCTAGTCTCCGCAGCCTATTCGTTACAGCGTTCATCATTTTCATTAGTTGTTGAGCGGCAACTTTATTCAATATTACTTCCACATTATGGTTCACATCAACAGTACATATTCGCATGACAGGCTGCATCTTTGACGAGGAATATTTTGTCTTTATGTAAGAAAATTTCAGTTGGTACAGCTCGGCTACATCAATTACATCGTCTGCAATACAATCATCGCATTGACATCTCTCGCATTTCCACGTCGTAGTTGGCGTTATGTGTTTCTTAATTTTTTCTTGACACTTTAGAAACTCACTCCACTCCCAGGGTGTGAAAGATAGATGATTTTTCACTTTTTCACTAGATATTTTCACCACTGGTAGGAACCCCCTGGCTGAACTTAAACCGGTAGATATGTAATGAGTGCGATTTATTGGATATGTCACCTCATTTATTAATCTATTTTCTTTCTTGATATCTTCATCATATTTTCGTAACATACTGTCCAGTAAATCCTGCGGAAAAGGTGCTGGGGAATTTGCTGTTGGTGTTGGCGATGAAGAAGGTACTACTTTACTACTCATTGTCACAGACACTACATTACAGTTGAAACCTAGTCAATTTTATATTTTGTTTACACGTACCGAATTCAAAACGTGGTTAGAAAATTGTCGTAGAAATGTGGAATGTGTGTCTCTTTTATATTATAGCCAATGTTAATTCGTATTATTGAGCAAGTTGTAACAATATTCCATTCAAATACATGTAAAAGGAAGCACAATATAGTTGCAGCAAATATTCATCACCAGCGCTTCATTCACGCTCTACACTCACACACCCTGTATAAAGTCACACTCTAAACTTACACACTGTATAAAGTCACACTCTAAACTCACACACTGTATAAAGTCACACTCTAAACTCACACCCTGTATAAAGTCACACTCTAAACTCACACCCTGTATAAAGACATAAATATAAAATCACACTCTGTATACAGTTACAATAAAAACTCACACCCTGTACATTACAACGCCCTGTATACGCGCGCTACTACCAGCGCCCTCTCGCCAATCTCGGTGGCCGCGGTTGGAACTATGAAAGTGGTGGGGGTCATTTCTCGCTTCACAGCTACTCTGAAATGTAGTGAGGAGGAGGATTTGGTCTAGGATCGGCTAATCTTATCTACTTAAATCATCTTGGACCGTTTTTTCGTTTTTTTTTTTTTTTAGTTCTGAAAGTTAACTTGTTAAATATCGTAATAGCTTTAATACGAAGGTATTAATTACACTATGTAACAATTTCTATTAATTTTTTTGTCTTTGGGTTGTAACTGTCATTTCCTATTTTCTTATGTCAGAAAAGTATAGAAACAGTCCATTATTTCGCACAAACTTTACTTTTGTGACCAAGACAATGATATTTTAAATTTACAAGCAAACCCAAAATAGAAGTACATATATTATCGTTCGACGTAGAATACGGAACTAAAGGCAATCAGTGACGGAGTGAATTCATTTACGATAGGAATGACAATAAATATGTCTGTCAAATGACAAGTATCTGCATTTTCGGTTTTAGATTTTTTTTTTTTGGAAAACAAAACGAAAATATCACAAGGAAGATGTCTCAACCACTCAACCTGCTTTGATAATTATTGCTATATTGTTCAGGCGCTATTTTAAATTTTGACAGATCCAATGTTCCAACGTCCCTCCATTCAAAACGTGTACACTCCTAAAGCTGATATAATAGACTCGTCCCACGATTTCAGCGCTCAAAACGGTGTGTATATGTACTTCTCATTTCACTATACCTATTTTCTAACTAGATGATCGCTTCCAAGAGGTTCCAAACATGAAGCAGACGCGTTTTGCTATGTTTGTGGTCAGTTTATTAAGACAAGAGGATAGTATAGGGGAGAAAACAGATCCATGAGATTTGAAATTCCAAGCATTTGGCGGGAACCCACTGACCACTCAAGCAACTGCTACTTTTGCATTGTGGACTCTTCCAAACGCCGTACTGGCAAAAATGCACCTGCTGTCATGTATCCGGATCTTCCTTCATCCATGGCCCCAGTATTACAGAGCCCTCAGCTTCCATTACCTACTCCTCCTAAGATAGATCAGGCGTCTTCAATCAGCAACAGCGAATCGGAGTGTGAAGATAATATTGTGGAATCAGATGACGATTTCATATATGGAGATGATGAGAGATGCCCATACTACCCCAACCAAAAAAACATCAACGACTTAGTTAGAGATCTTGGACTCTCCAAGTCCAATGCTGAGATTTTGACCTCTAGGCTGAAGCATTGGAACTTGCTGGATGAGACTGTGCGATCAGAGAAAGCGTCACCAAACTTTTTCTAGCTTTCTCACCTATCTAGATGGGCTCTGCTTGTGACTGGGCTATTTGAGGCAATTGGAATCGCCTATAATCCAAATGAGTGGCGTCTCTTCATTGACAGCTCTCAAGAAGCCTCAAAGCAGTACTGCTGCATAATGGTAATAACTTTCCATCTCTTCTCCTGGATCATTCAGTGCACCTCAAAGAGGATTACTTTAACATCAAGATGTTGCTGAAAGTTTTGAAGTATGACAAGTATGGGTGGGAGGTCATCGGCGACTTCAAAATGGTGTCATTCCTCATGGATCTGCAAGGTGGTTTCACCAAATTCCCATGTTATCTTTGTCTTTGGGACAGCAGGGACAGCAATGCACACTACAACAAGCGCGACTGGCCACAGAGGACAGAGTTTTCTATAGGGGAAAACAATATCAATTGGGAGCCACTGGTAGACCCTCTAAAGGTGCTGATGCCACCACTGCACATAAAGTTGGGGCTTATAAAACAATTTGCGAAAGCTCTAGGTACGGAGTCAGCAGCCATGAAACACCTTGAAAAATTATTTCCTAAGCTATCTGAGGCGATGGTCAAAGCCGGTGTCTTCGTAAGACCTCAAATTAAGAAGATTCTCGACTTCGATGACTTTGCTAAAAAGCTCACCCATAAGGAGAAAATATTGGAAATATACACTGTGTCCACTTAAATATGAGACTAATGGGGCAAAGAAAATATTATTGAATCTATAAAAAAAAATATATAAAATAAAAGGCAGTGCTTCTTTACAAATATATTTTTAGAATTATTAGCAAAAAGTACTTCAAATTCCTAAATACGCCAAAATACCAACTTTCAAGTAAAAATCGAAAAAATACATTTTTACAAAATATATCAACGTTTCCCTCTTAAAGATATTTGCTCGCTTTTCATATTTTATCACAACATCAATCAAATCTGTCTGTTTAACTGAACTCAAAAAAAAATACCTGTTAAAAAGAAAAAATAATCATTTTGAACTAACAATAAGTGAGAAGAAGCTCACCCTCTGAGTCTTTTACAATTGTAAATGTATCTATCTGATTAGTAAAAACTCCGCAATATCTTTGAAAAAAAATCCAATCAGAACACCTTCCAGAATGCGGCCTGCCAAATCAGGAGAATAGAATTGTCGGTGGCAGACCAACAGGTGTCAACAAATATCCATGGATAGCTAGACTAATGTACGACGGGCGTTATCACTGTGGGGCTTCCCTCTTGACCCAAGACTACGTTTTGACAGCCGCTCATTGTATCAGGAGGTAAATTGCGCCATCTGCGCAGAAACAATACAACAATATTTAAAGAATTTTTCAGGTTAAGACGATCAAAAATTCGAATAATCCTTGGCGATCATGATCTTACCACCACAGACGAAACGCCGGCAAAAATGAGAGCCGTATCCGCCATTATAAAGCACAGAAACTTCGACGCGAACACCTATAATCACGACATCGCCCTGCTGAAGCTGAGGAAGTCCGTGGTCTTCAGCAAAAATATAAAACCGATCTGCCTGCCTGAGAGTAAGATTTACGTGATTTCGAATTCCCATTTTCCTCCATTCGTCAAAATTACAGAGTCGATCGATCCGGCCGGTAAGTTAGGAACCGTAATCGGATGGGGAAGGACCTACAGAGGGTGGAATGCTGCCCGGGATCGTGCAAGAAGTTCAGGTTCCCATATTGACGCTAACTCAGTGTCGAGCGATGAAATATAGAGCGTCTAAGATCACTAACTTTATGCTGTGCGCTGGAAAAGGAGCTATGGATTCTTGTCAAGGCGACAGTGGGGGCCCTCTGGTGGTACACAACGGAGATAAATATGAGATTGTCGGTAAGCATAAGAAAATATTTTCATCTTTATAGTACTTTCAATGCACAAGATGTTGATATCAACTTTGTTATTTTTAATGGAGTGATGGATTTTTTATCAGTTTACACTACTGCAACGACACTACTGATAATAATAAGATACAAGAACGGCCGTTTGCACCGCTTGTGATTAAGTTATAATTAAAACTTAATCATAATTAAAGTTTAAATTCCCTTGCACCGATTGCTTAACTAATAATTAAATCCTTAATTCGTGATTATCTTTAATCAGTACCCAAGGTACGAATTAACTCATAATTAAAGTTGGCGCAAGCGTAGTTTCTTTGTTTAAAATCGTGTTTATACGCGATTATAGGTTATGTTATGCGGTTCTTGGTTATAATACAAATATCTGTGACTGTAAATTGAAATAGTTAGCTAATTAAAGTGTTCACTTTGAAGATTAGAACAAGGAATAGCGGCGTGCAAGAAGTGTATATTTGGCAGGGTTTTAGAAAGTCCAAGGTAAATCAAAAATTAATTCCCGAAATAAAAACTAACATAAATGTATTTGAGGATTACTCGTGGTTTCAGGTGGAAATGACCCGGAGGTTTTTCGTAATAGGAAAGGATATCTTTCTATAAATTCACAATTTTTATATGATGCTAATTTAAAAATAATGGATATCGTAGTACGATGGCCAGGAAATACACACTTTAACGATCCATTCTTTTCCCCAAGCGACAGTGGATATGCCTCAAAAACATATTTATTGACCCCACTGTTAAAGTCTGAAACAGTTGCGAAAAATCATTATAATGAAAAGCCATATTACAACACGGAATGTCATTGACAGCATGTTTCTAAGAAGAATGTTTTCCAATACTGGCATATGGTTGTCGTTTAAAGCTGGATACCTTTATGGCAGTAATAGTTAGTACCTCAGTATTGCACAATATAGCCATAAATGTTGGTAAAGACGAAATCAATAAAGAAAAATTAAATCAAGAAATTTTAAATGTACAACTTTATTAGATTAATTATGACGCTGTTTGATGATGTACCTGCTGTGACACAGGCATTACTAATTAATGATGATTTCAACAATTTGTTATTCATTGCTATATAGAAATTAACTTTTGAACATTTTTTTTGTATTTGTTTTCTTTGGCTTTTGTATAAATGAAATATATTTTATTTACTCTTAATGCATTATCACTTTGATTTTTTTAAAAGAAATATTGTGTATGTAATTAACCATTTATTTATTAAATAAAAAGAACAAAATATATAAGGAAATAATGGTAATAAGTAATAGCAGAGGTCAAATAAAGTATCAAAAATTGGAGCATTTGCAGAACAAAGAAATAAAAGAATTGCATAATGAAAAAAAAAACCTGCATTCACATATTAATTTCTATTTTAAAACTACTACTCAACTTTTTTTATTTCAATATCTAATTCTGTAGCAATTTTCTTCAGCTTAAATTCCAATAACTTTGAAATGCCGCTTAAAATCGCGCATTCGCATAGCGGCAATTTTCATTATGATGGAACAGTGTTCCCAATTTTTGACTAAAAACCAAACTTAACGCACTACCAACCTATATTTCTGTCGCAAACTTTTTAATTAACTAATCATATCGAGTTCGGCACCATTCAGTGAGCCCCCTACATTATAACAAATCTTATTAAGATCTTTTTTTGATTTGATGCAGCGTTTTAGAGATATTCCGTTGTCTCAAGACAAAAAAACTCACCCTGTATATTTTCACACATCTTGCGTACTGTGTAAAATAACTCACAAAATAATGTATTTTGCAAGCTTGTAAAATGCAGAGAAGTTTTTCTATTGTTGCTGTTCTATCCTGTTTAAAAAGTAACTCTAAATAATCTATTTTTTACATTTTTTCCAAGATTTAATTTAATGAAAAAATAATTAGTACCGTTTTCAACTAAATTCGGACTACTGTGCACTACTGAGATCTTAGCTTTTTCATCTTATTTTTAGGTATCGTCTCATGGGGCGTCGGCTGCGGAAGACCAGGATATCCCGGAGTATATACCAGAGTATCGAAATATCTAAATTGGCTCAAATACAACCTAGATGATTCCTGCTTGTGCACGTGACATTCCTCAAAATTCCGATCTCTTTAATAATCTATTTATGTACTGTAAACTATATGTGCCAATAAATTATTTCTATTCCGAAAACAAAAACTTATTTATTTATTTAAATTCATTGAGTTGACAGAGCTATAGTAATGTAGTATCTAAAAATAAAGTAATGGATCGGAAAGCAATAAAACCTAGTGAATCTGGAACTGACAGGTATGGCTGCGAAATCAAAATAATAAACTGGGCAACCTGACAGATCCTGGGGTTATTCAACGCTGCACGTGCTAATGTGTTTACTACATGAGCAATAAATATTATGTTTTCATTTGTTGTTTAAAAACTTAAGAAATGAAAAGAGATATTGAAGAGTAATATGAAATATATTTACATTATAGCACAATAAGAAATATCGTGAGATCGAATAAGACTGTCCTGATCCTACTCCAATTTCCACGGCGATTATATCAACATTTAAATCCACTGTTTCGAATGAAGTTAGTTAATAAAACACAGTAACGTGCGGTCATTGTGCGGTTTTTGTCTGTGCGCATGCAACTTAACATACACTAATGTCAGCCCGGACAACAAGTGTAGTGCACCAACATTGCATCTAAGGTTTGAGTCATTCAACTAACTTCCGCACAAAAATAACGTAATAAACATTTTTCAAAACAGTATATTTCTGATAACAAATACAACCAGGTTTAATTAACGGTATAGAAGGTTTAAACAATAGGTACATACTATAAGATTCAAAAAGATTGTCAATTCCGCTCCCATAGATAGTAACAGGGTGTAGGTATATGCCGCGTGTTTACAATGAAGGTTTGAACTAAGCCAGTGTTGGAACACAAGAAAGTAAACGGATCTGTCATAAATAAGGAAAACGACTACGGATTTGTGTTTCTGATTGTAAAAATGAAAATGTAATTTAACTTTACTAAATTATGATTTCACAGTTCAGTACTAACTGGTGTTTAACTAAATTTATTTATTACTTTAAATTATAACATACAATTAGTATAATTATTAAGTGACAAAACTGCATCTCTCAGTTCTTCTATGGTACGCATGCGGTTTCTATAGATCCTATTTTTTAGATAGCCAAACATGAAGTAATCTAATGGGGTTAGATCAGGCGATCTTGGTGACCATCTTTGTGCTCTAACGAACCTGTCAGCAAAAAACTGTTGAAGATATTGGCAGGTTTGTCGAGCAGTATGTGCTGGAGCATTATCGTGCTGAAAATAACCTGCTTCAAGCTCATTTTCTTGTAACTCTGCAATAAACAATTCCAACATCTGCTGGTAACGTTGGGCTGTTACAGTTTCCTCGAAGAAAATTGGCCCTATTATTTGTTGCCTGGACATAGCTAACCAAACTCCAACTTTTACGGGATGCAATTGCGTTCCTTGAAATTCGTGTGAATTTTCTGCAGACCAGATACGATGTGAATTGATATAGGCTGTTAGATAAAACCAGGCTTCATCCGAGAAAAATGATTTGTTTAGCAAGTCATCGTCCCTTAAATTGTTATTAAACCTATGACAATATTTCAATCGCCTATCGTGATCTAATGGTAATAATTCCTGTACCGTAGAAACTTTATAGGGATGAAAATGTAACTTTCTTTTGACAGCTCGTTGCGCTGAAGTGTATGATACGCCTATAAAATTATAAAATGTAATAAACTATTTCACTTAATGCTAATATTGATTTTTTACCTGTTTGTTGAGCTGATTACCACAGATAAATTCCCTTATTTTCTTACAGTATTCAGAAATACTATTGTTGGTGATATTAGATGTATACATAAACGGTTTGAAAAAAATTATAAGATAAATAATCGAAAGATACTACAACACGAACGCTAATGTCGCTAAATGTCAAGAAAATTCATTTAATGCATGATACAAGAAAATAAGGTATGCTCATCTGAAAACCAAAACTCGTCTTTTTCGCGCATTGGCCCTCAGATACGTCATCACTCGGCTGTCGCCATTGTTGTTGATGTATTTACCAAATTACTATATTTATTTTAACAAGTTTCAGTTTATTTTTACATCGATTAGAACACTTTATTTAGTTTTTATTTAATGTTTTGTGTCCTCTTATGCTTGTAGTAGTTTCGATTTACGTGTATAGTGATTTTAGTTACGTGTTATAAATTCGTTTTTGGTTTTGTGTGGATAAACTGTTTATAAACGTTGTAGTGGAAATTCTTGAGTGACTTTCATTCGTTTGAGGGAGTAGAATAAGAAGAATTTGTAAAAAAAGAAAAATAAAACACTGCACTTACAATCATTAATTAATTTTTCTTTTTTTATCTGCATTTTTTTTATTCCAACACTGTCTGCATTAATGTTTGTACCAGACTAATAGATATTTCATTTGCCATTAAAAAAAAATATGAACCACTTACAATTTGTGAATTTTAGTACGTGTAAGTACAAAGTATGAAGGTAAGAGCTGAAGAAGTGTATGTCCAATTAAAGTAAAGCTTGTAACTATTGTAATGCTTTATTTGCTTCATTGCACTAAAATAAGCAAACATAAAATGTTATACAAAAGGGAAAAAATACTTTACATCAACAGAATCGCTCATCACAAAGCAATAACGATTTTACATTCAATTGAAAATTACATTTAAAAATGTGAATTATCTAAAATTTTCTTTCAATGCAAATTTGATTGATGCAAAAAACAGTTTTATTGATTTTAAGAGGATAGATTTAAAAAAAAATGGGAGTTAATTTTCTTTACGTTGGTAATATCTATTAAATTCTTGGATTGGTAGGACCGTATGGCCCTCAAATACGTCACATCTAGATGCGCAAGAGCATACCTTATATTCTTGTATCATGATTTAATGTATGAAATTTGTATGTAGCTAACTTCGCTCATTAAAATGGTAATAAGCATAGATAAATTTTTCCGGAAAACAGTTTTTTTCTTACGACAATCATTTTGAATATCATAGTATTACAAAAATACACATTTATGTCATAGCTTAACTTATATCAGACATTCTTCATAATTTATACGAGGTACTGAATGGACAATAATGGATGGATGCTTTTCATAGCCATACGCTCTACAACGAAAATATAATATAAATTAAAAAAATTGAGAACATGTTTCTTTAACATACCTGCACTGCTTGCATGTTGTGTTCAAAATGAGAACCACCATTATTTATGCAAGCATCTACCCCCTTCTTCATGTTTTCAGAAACATTTATTAATTGCTCTTTTGTAATATTCTCTATTTCAGTTCTTATTGCTTCTTTCAATTGATCCATATTATGTAAGCGGTCCCGATTAATTTTATTTTTTAGATTACCAAATAAAAAAAAACTTAAGCGGTGTAAGATCAGGTGATCTAGGTGGTCAACGTTCAAAGCCAATTATTCTGTTATCAAAAAATTCCTGCAAATACTCTCTTGTTTATCTTGCTGTATGAGTAGTAGCATTGTCATTTTGAAAATAGCCTAGCTGTAATGCATCATCAAATAATTGTTCCACAAATTCATGTAATATAAGTCTATATCTGGCTACTGTTATTATATCCTCAAAGAATATCGGTCCTATTATACGTCTCTGGACATTTCATCCCATATCCCCATTTTTACAGGATGCAATTCCGTTTCCCGAATAACATCAGGATTTTGTGCGGACCAAATCCTAATATTTTGAGAATTTACATCACCATCACTTCGGCAAATTGATTTATAAACTCTTCAGCACAAAGTACAGGTGAATATCTCCACTGCCCATCACCCCCTCACTCACCATTTTGAATGAATGATCCCAAAATAAATTTATCTTGGTCCAATTTAAATAGCGTTTTGCCAAAAAAAAAAACACGTTACGCTCTCAATGCGAAATGAAGGATTGTAGTCTTGAAAAAAACTGGATGTGAAAATTAACAAACAATAATACGAAATGACTAAATAAGCAAAATTCAAACACAAAATTATCGGGAATTTGGTACAGGGTGTTTCGTACCCTTCGTACAACTTTCAACTTCCTTTTTTTAAAATACAATACCCCAGTATTATTGCATTTTTAAAAAACGCCAGTAAATTTTAACAAAACATGTTATAGGGGAATTTCCTGCTGGTGAAGCACCCTGCATACCAATTTCCTTAATTGAGGAGAGATAGCGCGAGATGAGAAACAGAAAATTGCATGCAAGTAAAATAAATTCGATGCCGCATGCAATTGGAACGAAGCTAGATAATAAAAGAAAATGATATCATTTGATTACATTCCGTACAGGTAGAATACGATCTGTAGAACCGGTATTTGAAATTAACAACGAAACACACGCCAATCATGTAGGAACGTATATACTTATGGGGTATAATGAGAAGCCGTCATGTGGAAAGAAAAAAATGTGTGGTCGACGTTCTTTATTTTTATGTTTACAATAACATAGAGCAACCAAACCACCACGAAAAGAAAAAACAAAATCCTGTGCCTACTACCGATTTCTAAATATCTTTTATATACAGCGCAACCTCTCTTCAACGACGGACAGTTATAAGCTTACAAACTCAACGGAATTGCGCATGGTAAAAAAATGTCGGTGAGGTAAACACAAATATTTACTATATAAGCTTGATATAGTATAGATGCCAGTATCAAAATAAGTTTATTAAAATTTGTGTTTAAAACAACGCATCAACAACTGGAAGTTAACTAGAACTGCTATTTAGATCCGTATAATTTTGTATCCAGATTTGCTACCTAAAACTACTGTATTCAACGTCAAAGCAAACATCACATTAATAAAATAATATCTATTATGTTATACATATAATATAATACTTAAGATTATTTATTTCCCTATCGCTAGAAGATTGCCCCTAAGTTCACTTTGTATTTGTAGGTCACCGAAAAGCGTGTCTAAAAACATCAGAGGTGCAAACAATTATGTCCTTACTGTTAGACTGTGAAATACACATTTTACTCTTTCAGATTCAAGACGAAATAAGTAGGATTTTTAAAATAACTTTTTAACATAATATTGTTTTTTTGCACTACAAAAATTACAAAAATTAAAATAAAACCCCGCAATTTTTTTGCAATAAAACTCCAATTTCTATTTTAATTGAATAATATATTACACTGTAATTCCTCTAATATCTAATATCTTTTGCATAGTTTAATAAGAAGAAATGAACAAGCTACTACAATAGAATACATTCCGTCAGAGAATTGCGCTACAGAAACATAATAAAAGCATAAAGTATTTCTAATTATTGGTCGCATTCAGGGAAGCTCAGCGCTGCAGCGCTGAGATGTTAAACTTCCCTGAACGTACAAAAATGACATAATTTTTACAACGCTTTCTTCAAGCGGTCAGCCACTATTGCAGCGTATAATTTATATGCTGCAACAAAGCGCTTGAAGCAAACGTAAACATATACCACAAATACCTAACCTACAAAAGCTCTGTTGTGTATTACCATGCCTATCATCAGGGTATCTATGTCCGCATGACCTGTTCTATGGGATAGATAATATAGGTTTTTTTCTTTTATAAAAAGTAAACATAGGAAAACAGTTATGGCAGGTAACAAAAACGTAAATTCAGTACTAAATCACAGTTCTAATAGAATTTAATATTAAATTTTCTTCAATAAGTATTGTCATTAAAAGCTCTTCCTCTTGGTTATCCATAGGTAATTTATACATAAAATTTAAGATATAATAAACACTTTAGTTAGTAGATATATTTATATGCGAAAAGAAAACACGACTGAACACAATACAAATAACCTCTCCACCTGTCAATTTTTCAAGTTGCGCCCATTAGTATTTTATGCATAGATAAGGTAGTTGGTATAGATGGGTCACTATTAAGAAATTCGTGTAACTGTGCTACTCGCGCCATCTAGCGGTTTGTACCCCCGCTTAACGGACATTTAGGGCGGTTACTTGAAAACTATTTAAATTTACCTCAGAGTATTAAAGAAGACTGTGTTACCATTTTTGGCGCAATTTTCAACATATGGAAATTCATATGTTGAAATTGTGCAAAAGTGGTAACACAGTCTTCCTTAATATTTTATTGTTATAATATGAATAAAACAACCACACATTCTATAATGCACATATATTTTCATCGAAACATTTACAGAAAGCATCTTAACTTATATATGTCTATTTGTATAAATTATAAAGTAAAGTATATTCTTTTACATAACCACATATGATTAGAAAATAAATACCAGAAATTGAGACGTCGCGAAAAAAGCAAATCTAAGTCGACATGTCGGATATCTGACTTTATCGACGTACTACATACAGAACAGAAAAATAAATTCCTGTTGTCAGGGCAATCTTGGTAGGAATAATGATGGAATAGCTGTTTTCCATAAAAACTTCTTCTATCTGAGCAAAATGAATATGATAGATACGATTAATTTTGATAAATTATGTGCAGATCCACACTTCGCAATTTCTCATTACCAGAAGGCTCGATCCATTTATTGAAGCGGTTCCGTATCCTTTTCTGGATTAGGAAACTGTGTCTAGAAGATGTTCGAGTTTAGTGCAACCCATTACTCCACAGGAACGGCCTCTCATGTCTAAAGCAACAATCGTACAGTAAATCACTTTTATCACAACAATTTTCACTTTTTAACTTACTTGGTGCAGAAAGAAGGCTTCGTAAAACAACTTTTCAAGCCGCAAAAATTTTTGATTTGATAACACTTAATACGTTATCAGAATCAAAATGACACAAAAACAACAATGGCGGTAACACATGATTATTGCAGCATACGGCGCCGCCTGGTGTATTGTAACCCACAACAAATCGTGACGTCACGCTGATATAAACAAATCGTATTTAGTGCGCCCCCCTGATTTTATGTCATTCAGGAAACATGCAGCGCTGCAATAAAGCGCTGTTTCTCAGTGCTTAAACGTATTTTTTCCCTGAATGCAACCAATGACATTAAAAGCATACTTTTTAGTGTGCCATCTACGTCACGAATGCCAAACTAAAGTAATATCTGTTGTAGCAGATATCTGTAAACTTCTCTTCTGTGTATCCCAGTTTTATTTTTCAAGTTGTAATTAGATTGTTTAATTAGCTACTCTTATGTTTATTTTATTTCTACAGCAATTTCCGAGGCAAGCCATGCAATTTTATCTACATTTACAGCTCCACATTTAATTTTTTGTTAATTTTCTACATCACCTATTCATGCATGTTTCACCTTCTATTTTTAAAAAATATATTTTAAAAGTATTGTCAATGAAAATTATATTGTTTCGCTCCGCATATTCATGGAGAGTGTGTAAATGTCCTTGTTTTCCAGAAAAACCGCCTATGTTGCGAAAGTAACTTGAACAAAGTAACCCATGTTATACTAGGTTTGTTCGCTGTGCAATCAGAAACTATCCACAACTGAACGACGCATGCGAAATGAACAGCTGTGCGTTCGCAGTGCAACAATCTCGTATTTCGACCGTTGGTAATTTAAAATTTGGGGTTCGCACAGTATACAATTGTAGTCAGTGACAGTTTGTGATTAATCCAGAAAGTTCACGGATTTCTTGTGGATTTTAAATTCGCTCATGCGCACTAAACGAGAGAAATACACTGCGCCGTGTGCTCCGCCGGCTGACATATAAATTCCAATTGCTGGACACAGATGGCAGTAGTGTCGGTTTTGGATGTGTTCGCAGAGCAAATTATGAAATTAATTTCAAACTACAATCCCTTTTTGAATCATGCGCACTGGAAAAACCGAAATAGTTTCCAATTAAGTTCTGATTCGCACAGCGAACAAAGCTATTGCCATTATGTTGGCGCGAAAGAGGTTTGTAAACGCCCCCTTAATAATATCACTCAATATATCAAAAACAAATAAAATAATATTAGTTATATTTTTCGTATTTATTTGTAATAAACATAGAAATTCTTAGTTCTAACATGAGTCTTCTTTTAAATAGGTATCTTTTCGTTCCTAGGTTTTTGACAGCTCTTCAGTAACGTATGCACTCGTCTTACTGTGTTTGGTACCGTGAAAGCAGCCATAACTAATGATCTTATAATACTCTGTCGAAATTTAGTGATAGTCATTCGATACTCCGGAAATATTGAATCGTACAATATCCAAGAATTGACGACTGCAACGCCAAAAATCAATTCTACGGCTACTCTTCGATACCACTTTCCCTTTCTTCGCAGCGGACCTGTATATGTGAATGAAGCCATTTCTTCCCTGAAAGTATTAAATCAAATATTACATCAGGGAAAACTAGATTAAACCATCAAAAAATTTTTTTTTCTATCATATTGTTCCAAGATGTTTAAAAAAAAAATTCTTTATTTTGATGTATATTTCTTGGTAGTAGTGGATAGGAAATAGCAATAATACTACTTTGCTTCAAATTTCAAAAAACAATAAAATAAAACCCCGCAATTTTTTTGCAATAAAACTTCAAAGTATTAAATCAAATATTACATCAGGGAAAACTAGATTAAACCATCAAATTTTTTTTTTCTATCATATTGTTTCAAGATGTTTAAAAAAAAAATTCTTTATTTTGATGTATTTATCTTGGTAGTAGTTGGATAGGAAATAGCATAATACTAACGTTGCTTCAAATTTCAAAAAACAATAAAATAAAACCCCGCAATTTTTTTGCAATAAAACTTCAAAGTATTAAATCAAATATTACATCAGGGAAAACTAGATTAAACCATCAAATTTTTTTTTTCTATCATATTGTTTCAAGATGTTTAAAAAAAAAATTCTTTATTTTGATGTATATTTCTTGGTAGTAGTGGATAGGAAATAGCAATAATACTACTTTGCTTCAAATTTCAAAAAACAAACTTACAATTGTGACGTTTCGGCTGTATATACAATGACCGGCATATGATGGACAGCATGGATTTTTTTTTATTACTGAAATATACTATTTTTATTTATTGTTTACTTTATTAATTACGTTATTATTATAAGAGTTTGAATTATATTAAAAAACAGTGTTTCAGATGTACCTAATTATGTTAAAATTTACGTATAAATATATTGTTGATGAGATCTTTATATCACAAGAGTCACCCGAAACAAATAGATAAAAAAATAAATAATTACCGATAATCGACAGTTTTCCTCGCTATATTATAGTCCAGAACACAATTTGGTTTCAGCTTATAGGATCTCCTCCGCTTCCTTCCTGTTTCATACAATATATCAGAATGGGATTCGCAAGTTGTCAACATAAGCACAGTAGGACTATCATACCATTTTATTAATTTAACATATCCACTTTGTCTTCCTACTAATTCCCCTTTTTTCAATCTATGTTTTATCACTTCGGGACACAGATATTTGCTACTCTTCACTACAGGTCCGCACATTCTTGTTTTAATTGACAACAGATCTTCGGCTAATTTATAACTGGTGTAACCCTCATCACAATAAAGTATGTGATTTTTTCCACATATATTCACTGAGTAAGTCGAGTACAATACTCTCCGCACGAGTTCTGCCATTTGCTTTATAAGCTTTATCAACAGGAAGAATAGAAATTGAGGGTATAACCGGTGCTTGTACAAAGTTTTGGTATTGTAATTGCACGATTTCGTCGTCCATAGCAGATGTCAGTACGATATTTTAATGGTATCGTCGATTCTCCAATTACTAATGATTTGCCAGGAATCATATGTTCTTTGAAATTCAAACGTAATCTATTAATAAGTGGCCGCAACATATACAAAGAATCCGAAGTATTATCAATTGAATCGTCAGCAAAATACCAACACTTAAGCAATTGTAAGAATCTCTCACAAGACATGATCGATGATATAAATCTATTGTGATACAACGGACTCTTCTCCCAATAAAGACTAAGTTCTGGTAATACCACAATTTCCATTCCCATAAGAATAGCAAAGAATTTTAACATTTCATACCTGTGAGTTGGAATCCACTCCTTTAGTCTATTGTCTTCCACGCTGGAATCCTGCAATAGAACTTCAGCGTGTTTATTCGTTTGTACCACAAAGTCATCAATCATTTCATCAGTTACCATCAGCTTAAAAAAATCTATAGGCGACCGAGTTTCCGATTTAACGTTCGGTATTTCTATTTTGCTACATCGAGTACGAAATAATGGTTTAGATGCTCTTATTTGCCCCCAAATAGTATTAATTGGTTTGTTATCATTCCGTCTTCTTTCTGTATCTTCGCTTTCGCTGTCATATTCGGCATCACTATCGGATTCGTCGCTTGAGAAATTATAATCCGAATCAGATCCGTCGGAATCGGTATCGTTGATTAGTAGATTTTCTATAAGACTCGACATTTTTGAATACAAGACAATTCAAGTTCGTAACCAAAACAAAAATTGTGTTGCGTTTTGGTTGCGCAGCGCAGAAAAACTAGAGAAAGAGATTGATAACTCTCGTGCTGGGAAACGAGCTTCAGCGCTTCCGATGCTCATACCTGTAACTAATACGGCAAAAAATTCAAACCTTCAATTCGGGAACTGTTCTTGAATTTAAAATTATTAATATTAAAATTAAATACGAGTTGTGGATACCCCAGTTGGTTAGTCAATGAATTTTACATTAATCCCATTCAGAGTCGTCTACAAACATTTAAAGATAGGGCTACTTAATCTATTTAACAAAATCTATTCCCCTTAACACATTAGTTCCTTATTACATATCCGAAGCAACTAAACAAGTTGTTTTTACGAACTGACCGGGGTTGCGAAAGTACAAAACGATTCGAGTGCGTCATCTTTATTCGAAGGGTGTGATTATGTACCAAAAATTTAATATTTTCCTTTGGATCAGAGTACAACAAGTGAGGGCAACGGATGAGTTATAGGGTTCCAAATTTCTAAGCCTAACAACCAGTGTTCGTATATGAGAGGGAAATTCCCTTTTTAGAGGGATTTTTGAACGTTAGAGGGAAAAAGTTTTGTTTTAGAGGGAATTATTGGATAAAATATTATTATTGCATCAATAAAAATACATTTAAATTTTTATTATTTTTGTATTTTGTTTTTTATTTGCTTTAGTTAAAATGAATCTGTCATTGTATCGGTACATTTATTTTAATTAAGTAAGTAATTTATTAAAAAATAAGTTAATAAGTTTGTATTTGCCGCCAAAAAAAGGAAATTGTAGTATCAAAACGGAAATTTTTCGTGTCGGCGCCGGGAATTGCCGATCAAGGTAGATACAAACACTGATAACAACAGTAAAACACACTAAGGACGAGCTCGCAAAAATCCATTGTTCTTTAGTGGTCCGTTTTGAATGACCTTCAAGCCCAGCTGCCATTTTGTAAAGCTGTTGCCGGGAATTTTCAAACGTATGGAATAATTTATATTTTAAAGGAAGTAGAAAAATAGATTTAAAAAAATATACAAATTTATGCATTTTTTATTCTGATTTTGTTGTAAATATTTCTGAACAGCTTGTAGTAATAAAAAACACGATTCTAGTAAAATAATGTTCGAATAAAAGGTAGGTATGTACATATATTTGTCAAGTGCAGTCGCGATAATTGAGTTCACATTCTTTTCTCTTTGTGAAACAAATCTTTATTTTATATTTTTATAGTGTAAAATATTCTTCCAGGAATAAATATGTTGTGGTTCTTTCTCAAATAAATTAATAAAAATGCAACAGCTTCGGTGGAAGGGACTTTAAAAGTTCTGATACGAATACACAATAACTTTTAATTAGGGTTCAAGAGTTATGACGATATCGTTCTGTGCGATACAAACATTGTTCCTTTTTATTCGACGACTTCATTTCTAACATCCAACCCTGGTTTGTCAACAATAATGTCAAGGGGTGCACAAGTGGATAGAGTTCAAACGTAGACTATATAATTTCGAATTGTCTATAATCTGAATAAATGCTATTAAAATTTATACCAGTATAATGATGCACTTCAAACCAAAATCACATTATTTTAAAAAGTGAACATAAAATGAATTGGGTTAGTTATTGCGATAAATAGCAATCTAGCTTAAAATGTGTATCTAACCAATAAATTGATTTAATGTGACCTAGGAATCTCTGCACAACGACAATAGTTCTTCTTATTCATGTACTTTCTTAATTCTTGTCGTGTCATATATATTAGATTCATTCCGGAAATCTAAGAACAATGTATATATGCGTCACGCTGTGGCATTGAAATATTCCAGGTGATTTACGGGGCGCATGTAGTTTTTATACATGGGTGTTGGTTTCTTACTCGGTCACGAAACACACTAGAGATTATTATGGGGGCAAGATCGGTTTAACTCTTTCACCGACCATCCGTATGTGCGGTGTTCGCTCCGAACGCAGACCCCTTGCGCTTTGGTGATTACAAGCATAGTTATAATCACCGTTTATTCATAGAAAACACGATCACAACACGCGATTTAAAAACCAAACTAAACAATATCTTTATAAGCGGATTCAAGCTGATAAATACTCTAAAACCGATAAAACCGCTTTATCGGCACACAAACTTCAAACAGATCATAATTTTGATTTTGAGAAAACAAAAACTTTAGCAACACAAACAAATCAGAAACGCAGAGAAATTAAAGAAATGATACATATAAAGAAAGAACCATCAGCTATTAACAATCGGAGTGACATCAAAAATTTAGCGCGATCACTATTAATAATTTTAATTATAGTTAATCGATTAATTATTTTTTATACTATTATAATTATTATCAGTTCATCGGATTTAGTCGTACAGTAAAAGATAGCGCTCCAGATATGTTCAAATTTTTCTTGAGCTTAGTGAGTTTATTTGTGTTTGTTTATATCATCGAATCTTTACGATTCCTTTATCTGATCGTGCTGCGAATACTGTGTAGCACTGCAATTGTTTAATTAATCTATCAATTTATTTGAGACTCTTTGGTACGGATTCGATTTCTTTTGTGCGGGACCGTTTTTCGACGGATCGTTTTCCTATAGTTCTTTTATACCGCACCGAACCTCCTTTTCTTGTGCACTGGTCACTTGGATGTAAAGAAATTGTGACTATATAATCGATATACAGTATGTCATCGAAGATGCTGTCGTGCGAGTGCGGCTGTGGAGCTGCGGATGAAGAGCATAAGATGGTTGAGTGCGTGGTATGCAAAAATCCTTTCAGACATACATGTGTGGACCTAAACGCTACGGAAGTTCGAACATTAAAAAACTAAAAAGGCTCTCCTGAACCTGAAATCTTGCATGAGTTGGGAAGTTCCATTAATGAACTAAAGGCTGCCATACTCAGCTTAAAAAAAGAACTTCAGTCTGAAAGAACTGAGCTTATTAATGACTCATTATTTGAGGATATTATATTGGAGTTGGAGGAGAGAAATAAACGCAAGCATAATTTGGTTATATTTAACTGCCCAGAACCGACATCTGGTAAAACTGATGAGCGACGTGAGCAAGATATTTCCATAGCTCGCGAGATTATTCATATGGTTCTATTAATATCGTCTTGACGAACATGGAAGTATTCCGAGTTGGTCGTAATTCGGTGCAGGGATAGTCCGCGACCATTGAAGATTAAATTGCAGGAACTCGGGACCTCCACAAATAATAAAAAGCGCAAATACCATCAAGGAAAATCCGCGCTTCCAGAATATATCCATTTCGCTTGATCGTACCCCTCACCAGACTCAATACTATAAGAAATATAAAATGAACTGCAGCTCGTACTTCTTCAGGAGAAGAAAACTTAAGTTGAAGTACAAGCGAGGTGTACCAACAATTGTCACCGCACCTTTAAACTAATCAGGCCCGACAGTGTAATCAATAACAATGGTAGTGTGGTGCCATTTATTTACCAAATGTTCGTGGACTTAGAACCAAAACTGATTCCTTCTATTCTAACGTTTGTGAACTTGATTTTGACTTTATATGTCTTACCGAAACGTGGCTATCGGAGGATCTACATACGAGCGAGTTGTTCCCTTCTAACTATTCGGTGATTAGACGAGATCGTCAGTTTAATGTTGTTGATAAGTCGCGTGGTGTGGTGTTCTTTTCGCTTATAAGTCTCATTTAAGGTTGCAAAATTTAGATATTATCACATTTCAAATACTATTCCAGAAATTGATGTAGTCCCTGAAAGTATGCTTGGATAACTGTAAAATCTGATGTTCGTTGTTTTAGCTCCACCTATATAAGTATTACCACGTTTGAACTATTTCATGAGCGAGTTGGAGTTACTGAACATAGAGCATGGGGATAAAATACTTATTTTGGGCGATTTTAATGTACCCCAGTATGTTAACAACGACTTTGGAGACAGTAAGACTCAAATCATAAATAGCCTCATGTGTTTTCTTAATTTGCAGCAAATGAATGCCGAGTTAAAACTGTAAAATAGATTACTTGATTTAATATTAACTAATATTGAATCTGTAGTTACTCAAAAACACGAATGCCCACTAGTTGCTGAGGATAAGTTTCATCCGGCTCTAGATATCTCTATCCACTGGCGTTCTGAGCATAGTATACTCCACTGTCACCTAACCGTACCAGGAGAATATACAATTTCAATTCGGCTAATTATGTTGTCTCTAAAGCCCTATTAAGCACCAACTGGTCTTTTCTTTACTCGATAGGAAATGTGAATGATGCGTGTAATGCCTTCTACAGAAAAATTTACAGTCTTTTCGATACTTTTGTACCACTTAAAATTAGTTATTGTTCGCCTTTTCCTGTTTGGTTTACTAAGGACCATATTCACAATATTAAACTTAAGAACAAATATCACGCTAGATATGCCAGATTCAAACATCCCAATGATCTTCACAGATTTAAAGAACTTCGACTGATCGTTAAGAGAGATTCCCACCGACTCTACCACAATTATTTAGATAGAGTCCAGTACGAGGTGAGGGAGAATCCTAAGCAATTTTGGTCCTTTATAGCATCTAAGAAAGCTTCATCCGGAATACCGGATACTATCTCTAATGCGAACGGGGACACAATGTCAACGCAAATGTGATTGTGGAAGGGTTTTCAGAAGTTTTTTGGTTCGGTGTACTCTTCTGACTCCTCTACTGCTCCAACATTGAATTTGTCTCTACATGGTCCAAATATAAACATAACAGCGGTAATTGAATCGGACGTGTATCTCTTCTTGAAGTCTTTAAAAAATACAAATATCATGGGCGACGACAACATACCCAGCTTCCTGGTTCGTGACTGTGCGCAGGTATTTACTACACCTCTGCATTATATATTTAATTTGTCGCTAGCAACATCAACTTTTCGGACTGTTGAAAGATTACGAGAGTAATCCCATTCACAAGAACGGTGACACTTCAGTTATAGAAAATTACAGACCCATTGCTATTATAAATAATTTTGCCAAAGTCTTTGAAAAGTGTTTGTACAAATATATTTATCCACAATTCAAACTTATTCTATCTGACGATCAACAAAGGTTTGTAACATCGTTCCACCGTGACTAACTTAGCCACCTTATCCCACTTTGTATCCGAGCAAATGGATAACAATGAGCAAGTCGATGTCATCTACACTGATTTTGCCAAGGCTTTCGACCGTATAGATCATAAAATTTTACTAACCAAACTGTATAACGTGGGTTTCACTTCGTCACTTGTATCACTTTTCTCGACCTATTTGATTAATAGAAAACAATATGTTTCCTATAAGGGCCATCGATCTCAGTTCTTCATTGCTAAGTAAGGTGTTCCGCAAGGTAGCAACCTTGGTCCTTTGCTATTTTTAATTTTTATTAATGATCTTTGTTCTCATTTAACCGGTAATAAACTTCTTTTTGCGGATGATCTAAAAATGTATGCTAAGATTAGTCATGTAGATGAATGTGTCAATTTACAACAACAAATCAACCTTCTCCAAACTTGGTGCGATGCTAATAACTTACGTGTTAACATCTCTAAATGCAATGTTGTCACTTATACGCGTAAGCTCAACCCAATAACTTATAACTACCATTTCAATGGCGAAACTATTCCACGATGTTCCTCTATTAATGAGTTGGGTGTAACCTTTGACTCCAGATTTACTTTTTCAAATCATATAAATAACATTTCATCAGCTTCTTTCCGAGTACTGGGTTTTATACTAAGAAATGTCAAAAATTTTACAAACATTGAAGCGATTATGCCACTTTATTATGCCTTTGTCCGTTCCAAGTTGGAATATGCATCTGTTATTTGGGCTCCGCTTTATAAATCCCACTCTCATTCACTTGAAAAAATTCAACGTCGATTCCTTAAATTTCTTTATTTTAAATCCTATCACTCTTATCCCACTCAAGGTTTCGACCACAATGCATTACTAACTTTATATCACATTGAGTCTCTCGAACTTCGTCGCAAACGGAATGACGTTAAGTTTCTTTATAATATTATTCATTCACATATTGAGGCGCCTAGTTTATTGCGCGACATCCAATTTCATATACCGCAGCAGGCAACACGCATGCATTCAACTTTCTATTGTCCGACCCCTAAAAGTAATTTATTAATGAGATCCCCAATACATAGAACTTGTCATTATTTTAATACCCACTTTGATAACTCCGTAGATATACATTTTTCTACCTTACCCCGACTGCTAAGCCAGTGTATAACAAACTACACTTACAATTAAATAACATAAATATTAATATATGTACATTCTTTACTTTTTAAAATTATATATTATTATTATAATGTAGTGTAGTCTTAGTGTGTAAGCTATCTATTCTACCATTGTCCTGTAATAAGATTACAATCTGTTGGGCAATAAAGATTATTATTATTATTATTATTAATCTGTTTATATAATTTACATGATCTACATCCCACCGATTAGGTAATTGTGTTCCACTTAGATTAGCAATAGTTTTATACATCACTGTATATCATATATCATTCCACCTTTTTCACGTTACTATATATATATTTGAAAAACACAGGCACACAACACCAACACAAAAACATTCACCACATGTTTTCCTTCAAATCATTTGTATTTTAACTTTCAACGCTTTAACATGTAAATTTTAAATTTATAACGTAGTACTGTAACTTCAAAATTTCAAATTTGCCTAACAATGTTACCTATTCAAGCATAAATTTTAATAACAATAAATTTCAATATAGAGTCATGACATAAGATTAAAATTGCATTTTATAAAAAAAAAAAAATTACCATAATTTCTTCTTGTTTTAGATAAGTAACCTTGTTTGAAATATTTCATTTATATAATTTTATTCCACTGAAAAAGGCGAAAACATGTAACATGTATGGAAATTAGAAATTGGTAATGTAAGAAACATATGGTTTAACAATACCATTGTAATAAAATTGTAAAAATATAATCAAATAATAGTATTGATAATAATTAACAAAGTGGTCATCAGTTAAAATAAGCAAAAGCTAGGCATGAAATTCATCCACAGCATAATAGCACCTATCTAGCAAGTACTTTTTCAAATTTCTTTTAAAGGTCTCCAGGCCACCTGTTCGTCGCAAGTCTGATGGCAAACGATTATAAATTTTAACGCAATTGTAGCGAGGAGACCGCTCAAATAATGTATTATTGCTGGGTATGCTGAGGTCTTCACCACCACGCGCACTGTAAGTAGAATTGTATTGACTATTTGATGCAAAGTCAACCAATTTTTTGCGCGTGTATACTGCTCATTCGTATATATACAAACTAGCCAGTGTTAAAATACCACTACGAATAAAGTGTTCTCTACACGAATCCGTACTCTTAAGACTGAATATTGCACGTACAGCTTTTTTTCTGAACAATAAACCGTCTCTTAAATTTAGTGGATCGACCCCAGAAAATTATGCCGTACCTCAGTTGTGATTCCACACATGCGTTGTAATAAGTTAATTATCAAATCAGTGGTTACATTTTGGTAAGCACCCTGAGTGCAAATATTTAACGAGCGTTACGATTTGCCGACATGGTCTATGTGATGCTCCCAAGATAGATTTTGTCAACTGTGCAACCCAGGAATTTTGACGTGTTACTTTCAGTGACAGATGCATCATTTAGACGAACAAGTACTGAGGCATTGCATCGTCTGTGACAATCACAATGAATGAAGCATGTTTTACTATATACAGTGAGGTCGTAAATGGTCCCCCCCCCCCTGATAACTTTTGAATGGTATGAGATAGAGCGATGAAAACAAAAACCAAGTGAAATTAAGAGAAATTTGTGAATTTTTGCCTATAGAGATACGCACATCGCTTCTGATGTAAAATAGAGGGCGTAGCTATCTTTAAAATTTTAAATAGACATAATATCATTTAGGAAGCTCATTTGGAAGATATTTCTATTACTTTTATGGCAATTGCAAACAGTTTTACGCATTTTCAAATTATTATACCAACTTATCCAAGATTATAATTGGAGTACTTACGTTACTTTTTCTATAGCCCTCGTATTCACTTTTTGGATATAGTGTACAGAAACCTGTAATTACAGTAATCTGTAACATAGACACGCACACACATGACACATACACTGACAGATAAGACACTTTTGCTAAATTTTTGCAAAAACGTAGATTGTAAAATATGTCATATTGACAGCAATCGCTTCCTAAGTCACATAAAACCACAATATTTATACGAGGGCTATAAGAAAAGTCACGTATGTACTCCAATTATTAATCTTGGATAAGTTGGTAAAAATTTCGAAAATCGTAAAACTGTTTGCATTGCCATAAAGTAATAGAAATATCTTCCAAAGAGCTTCTAAAGAAATTACTTCCTATTTAAAATTTTAAAAGATAGCTACGCCTCTATTTTACATCAGAAGCCATGTGCGTATCTCTATAGGCAAAAAGTCACAAATTATCTCCAATTTCACTTGGTTTTGTTTCATTGCTTCTACTCTCATACATTCAAAAAGTTATCAGGGGGGGGGGGGACCATTTACGACCTCACTGTATATATTATTATTATTATCCATTCAAGCATCGTACGTGCACACTCAGTACCATTCCTTGAGAGTTCTGAAAACCCGGCTGCCGCAAAAACTGTCGAAGTGCCATTGGCAGATTGGCACAACTTTCCCGCACTGAATTTAAAATAAAGATTGTTCACAAATATTACAAAGAGCAAAGACCCCAATACTGATCCTTGTAGGACCCCCATATCAGTAATTTTTTTTCTCAGAGAAGACTTTGTTGTGGTCTTGAACTATAACCACACTGTTTGAACGATCTTTTAAATACGAAACAATCCATCCAAGACATGGCTCTCTAATTTCATACTGTTCTAGCTTTTTTTTTATTAAGATTGAGTTATTCATTAAGTCAAATGTCTTAGACAGATCAAACATTAAGGAACCTACTTTTAATTTATTGTCTAAATTATCAAAAACGTCTTGTATAACGAGGAATAACGCTTCATTAATTGACTTTGCCTTCAAATAAGCAAATTGACACTTCGCAAACAATTGGAATTTCTGAAAATAATTGTATAAATTCGTACACATAACTTTTTCAAATACTTTAGAAAACACAGACAAAACAGATACGGGTCGATAGTTTGCAATATCTTGTCGATCACCTTTTTTAGATGGGCATACTTTGGCTAACTTAAAGGTAAAGGAAATGATCCCTGCATAAAGGATAAATTAACCAAGTAAACCAACGGGTGTTTAATGTACTCAGCCACTTATCTAATTATGGCCGCCTGAATTTCATCAATACCAGCTGACATTTTAGTTGGAACACTCATGATAACGCTACGAATTTCGTCAGCGTCCGGTGGAAATAGATAGAAATTAGTACTACTTACTGTACCCAATACCAAATCTCCCTGCTTATGCGTACCAATACTGTTGAAGTAATCGCTAAACAATTTGGCAAGCTCCTCGGAATCACAAACAACCCCATCGCTAGTGTTTAATTTAATAAAAGCTTTATCTTTCTTGGTTTCTGTCGCACTGTTGACTATATTCCAAACACATTTGTTTTCACTTGTAGCATTCAAAATTAAATTTGAGTTATATTTGATTTTAGTTTCCTTAAGTAAATTCTCATAGCATTTTTATACTTTTTGTACTCGTCATACGTGCAGCGTTTATCTTTCACCATTGCATGAAGAAGTTTTAGGTTCTGAGAAGCTTGCAACTCCTCTGGAGTTGCCCAACGCTTTTCACCGTCATTCACTTTTACTTTACGCAATGGAAAACGTGTCAAAATAATAATAAAATACATTGTAAAAAATATTATAACTAACATCTAACGTTGACTCTGAGAACACTTCGTTACAATCCTCTACTTGTAGTGCAGTGATAAATCTTTTAATATTGTCATTGCTGAAAGTTCGTCTAAAACTGAAGTGTTGTCTGCAATTTTTTGTTGTGGTTGAAAATTTAATCAATTGGGCATAATGATCAGAAAAGCCAAGTTTGCGCACCGATGCACTACACGAATCAGTAGCAACATTAACTGCTACATTGTCAAGAATAGACCTAGAATGGCTTGTTATTCTAGTGAAATTATTTATAAGACATGTCATGCCATAAGTTGAAAACATATCAGACAGCGTTTGGGATGCAGGGGAAGACAAGGACGTATCGACATTAAAGTCACCGCATACAAAAACAACATGATTCGATGATAATAATTCGTTAACTATGGCACAGTATAGAAATATATCAGTAATGACAGAACCCCTTTTTATGAATGAAATTCTTCGTCCTATTTTAATGACCTTGATCACATTGATGCTACGGAGTTCACGGCCACGCGCATCCTATGCCTCTACCGGAAAAATGTATGAACATTTAAAAATTTGATCTCTATGCTTTATAGCGGAGGTTATGTCAGAGTTATATCATATATTTATTATTGAATGGGTCGAAATTTAGTAGATGCAAGAGAAAGAGTCGGTGTAAGAATATTAGCTGTGAATTATAAACATGCAATGTGCATATAACCAATTTTTTTTGTAGAAATGTTTTAATAAATTGACATTTCGTTATTATTGATACTATAACCTATAATAATAACGCAACTGTAAGTAAACAAAGTGTAGAAGTGAATTTATTTACCTGATCGCAAAATTTCCTATATATTCAAAATTATAAAATTGCATAAAATAAGCCACTTTATTTATAGTGGCATTTTTGATTTGAAATTTAGTGATATACCTAGTTGATAGCACTTAATCTATTGAAAAATACCGATCTGTTAAATTTTCTATTGCTGTAATTTAATTATAATTAAATTAATTATATATAATTAACTAAAAGAAATTACCTATCATATGGAAACGTCGTTCTCCAATATTTTTACAAAATAATGTGAATTTTATTGTCTGGCTTCTCAGAAAAAATATGCATTGTCTGGATTAGAAAGCTTTTATTATAACAGCAATCCATACACGATATACTGGATATTTTTGATTGGGCTTTTGCCAGTTAATTTCCAGGTAAGAGTAAACAGGTTAATATTGAAAGACATAAGTAGTGAATAGTTTATATTTGCTATGCCTACAATATAGACAATGAAAAATATTACAAACAGAAAGTTTTCATTAGAGATTACATACAAATGGATTGGTCGGCAATTTATTCCAGCAACGAAAGGTAGCAAGTCGAAAGTTATTTACATATTGATATAATTGACAACTTTATGAAGTTATATGGCTTTGTCACTCCATTTTGTCAAGCTTTTTTCTGCGATTTCACACGTGCTTCTATTTAATGTTTATGTGTACCCTGAAACCAACATCTTTGAAATTAGAAACTTCAATGTGTAAAATAATCGCATTCTTGACATGGATGTTTCAAAATTAATAGAACTGAACTGTGCTATGAATTTTTCCAAACACTTCAGTTGTGGTGACACTAATTCAAAATTATTAAAATATTTTCTCTCATATTATGACATAAAAGAAAGGTGTTTTTAATTTTCCAAATTTCTGCTTATTCGCATGTTCACATGCCTTTAAATGGCAAAATAACGTTGAATCATCTAACTGATCGTGTTGCTGGGAAAACCCTTCAGAAACATCACAATTGTGAACATTTAAACATTTCCATATTAAATATCCACAAACGTATCGCAACGAATTTTGCGAAAACACTTAGATTGTAATTATTTCTCGCACTATTCTTGCAGTTGGGAGTATGCCAACGATTGTAACCAATGCAGGTAGTTGATCCAAATTCCTCTGGTTCCATCATCAAGCATCACTAATGAGTGCTATGATGTATTGCTTACAACAACTTTAATAAAAACAAAAATTAAATGTTGATCTCTCGGGTACTTTTACTGTAAACATTGAAGTGCACTTCATACTTTAAAACACCTTTTCATAGTATGTGGTGTTATTAGTCCCATAGTTGTGAGTATTTTTGACATTTAAGTGTACAATTGATTATATTAAAATACTTATGAATGATCACTTAAAACTGAACACAAAAAACGTATGTAAAACTGTCTATGAAAAAAATAATAATAAAATGTGTGGCTAATACACCGTACACGTAAACCAAGATTCACAAATAAGAGATCAAGAGAACAAACGAAATCTAAAAATAAAATGGGGGTGAACATCACAGCGACATAACCTAAGTGTCTAAACGTGGTATTTAATTTATCGTGATTGATACATACACATACAATACGTGCTGCTATAAACACTAGCACCCCGCCAAAATTTTCTTGAATGAATGCACGATCGTACACGATTCACGTGCTGCGCAATACGATTTATTTATGACCGGCCACGCTCATTTTACTACGATTCGAAAAACGGACGAGAGCGGGAAGCCAATCTGTCTCTACTGTTATCTTTCTATACTGTGACTATGGTATCCAGCTTTTCCAAGAAAACGTCAATATCACCTGTAGGAGACCTGTATACTGTCACAACAATTATTTTACAATTATTTTTTATTTATTTATTTGCTTGCTTGGTTCCATTGTTTACAAAAAATTGTATGGAAAGCGTCAATAGCAGTTTAAAAAATGTAAAATAGTATAAGAAAAAGAACAAAAATGTACACAGTACATCGTCAAAATAGACAGATAAAAAACAAACAATATACACAAATAAATATGTAGCTACAAGATCAAAAGTTAAAGTTAATTGAAGAGAAATTCTCATAATTGTACAAGGCACTCAGCGCGATAACCTGTTTGAGTTTTTTCTTGAAAACATTTGTTGGTAGACACTTCATACTTTCAGGAATGTGATTATAAACTCGTATAATATTATGTTTCACACTTTTTTTAACTCTTGAAAGCTTCGCTTTCGGTGCGTTTAGTAATGCAGTTTCAGTTCCTCTGGTTTGATAATTGTGTGCAAGTTCATACTGTTCAAAGAACTCCTTGCAATGGCGCTTAGCGAACACTGCACATTCGAAAACGATCAAATCAAACACCGTAAGTAGTAGATTCTGCTTAAAAATTATCCTCCACGTATCTCGGGGTTTCAGGTTAAAGATATACTGATCTCAGTCATACAACATTCAAAATCTTTCTCTATTGCTGGATTTCTAAATGTTTTAGAAATGGCATCGACACCATCTCTAACAAATATCGCAACACCCCCATGCTTATACTTAGATCTCGTGTAACTACTAGCCCAGATAACACGTAAGCTTACGACAAGCTTGTCACTTGCTTAACTTTACCTTGTCCAGACAAGCTTAACAGTAAAAAGTTAATGCTGGGGTTAATGCAAGGTTGCGACAAAGTTATTATATCATGGTACGGTGACTTCGTGTATTTCCGGAGTGATTCGTCGTCAATCGTTTATCGAGTATTGATTTTTTTTTGGTTTAACCGCCATTCCGCTATTCTGTCATTGACCGCCATTGTTTGTTGTGTCCAGTTGTGTCGTACGCGTTTGAGCTGTTTCATCAGTGTATAATAGTTTAAATTTAAAACATCATTTATGCAAAAGTAAGTATTACCTAATTTTATATCTTCTACTAGATATGCGTTGTTGCTTCAAGAATATCAATAGTTTATAATTCTAACCGATGAATCGAACTGTGTCTGTACAGAGAAACCAAATGGAGATGTACGTGGCCAGACTCGGTATAATATTTTCTACTAATTTCCATTTGATTTACTACTGTACCGTATATATATACCGTTCCTGCGAATACCGTAGTAAACGACACTTAC
Source organism: Protaetia brevitarsis (assembly GCA_004143645.1). NCBI lineage: Eukaryota > Metazoa > Arthropoda > Insecta > Coleoptera > Scarabaeidae > Protaetia > Protaetia brevitarsis. The sequence goes on along the minus strand of RXPK01000436.1, from coordinate 47,304 downwards.
AATAAAAAAAAAAGAACATGTATTAAATTGCCCCAACTATTGCATATAATTCTAACCTAATTTTCTACACCATAAGCGCATAAGCCAATGCAAGTGCAGTTTAAAAAGTTATAGTTTATATTTGCTAGCTAGATAGCTTGTAGTATAATTTGATTTTATATAATTCAGAAATTATTAATAATTAAATGCTTGAGGTTTTTTTTCAGTTTTAATGACAGTGTAATAGGATTTTTCAATAAATTCAAAAATATACATTCAGTGTTATAATTAATAAGAATATTATATATATTGTATCTCTTATTTCAAGAAATCATTCTAATGTTATACAAATATTTTTTAGGAACCGATTACAGTATGAGCGTCACCAAATTAAATTAAACCAAGCGTAATGTGAAAGGTCTTAGAAGATTTTTCTTCCATAGCAGAGTGTTTAGAAACTAAAATAGATACGGTTTTAGGTTTGGCCCAACAGACTGCCGCAATACAACATGCATTATATAGTAACTAATAGGGAACTAATAAGGATTAAGAGGAGAATCAATTTCATAACTTATGAAATTCTTTTTTCAGCGAATATAGAAGCTTCTTACATTAGTAACCATCAAATAGTTGAAACTCTTCTTGGAGAAAAAAAGTTGGTGAGTAATTGATATTATTTAAATTATTACCTGTTTTTTTAAGTCCGAAACCATGTTCATTTATTGAATTAATTCCAACAAAAATTTTACAGATTCGATATTTGATATCAACCCATGGAAGGAACGTTGAGAGTTTGACATCAAACATCCTAAAAAAGCCACTAGAGGACAATACTTGCGGCAAATCATTCTCTAACAGGGAAAAGCTTAAAAAACCCTTTCCAGAAGACTGAAATGCTTAAAATTATTTTTGGTGATTTTTTTATTTAATAACCACTAAGTATAGTAAAAATAAGTTTGTATTTTGTAGTAACGGGGGAAACAGTTACTTTTCATAATATCCACGACGACTTGTCGACTCTTAGGAAACTGAGCTGTTTCCCTTGTCTTCCCCATCTCTGGTATTGTTTAATTTTTTAATAGTTGTCCTTTTTTTATTACAGAGAGTCGCGGCAACACGATGGCAACGGAAAATAGATTATAGTGTTGTTTCTATATAAATATAAAAACGCAATCTAAATATGTATATATAAATATGTAGAAGTTTGTTTTTTTTTTTTTATTAAATACTGAAATTCTAATTTTATTTGAATGAATTTTACTTGACAACAAACAGATGTGATTTTGAAAACAATTAAATTTTGCCGTCCATCGTCTCGGACGGCATGCGAAAATAATAAAAAAGAACACAAATTATATCTAATTTACTAAAATTCTCTCCGAGTTTTGTTTAGTAATAATTTTGTAAAAAAACATTTTTGGAAACACTTGGAAGTTACATAAAGTTTATTTGTACGAAATTTATTTTGGTTTTAGTTTGCTGGTTATATCTTTCCTTAAAATATTTTAGTAATTTTCAAAGTCACATGAAGAAGAGGTCATATACCCAACTCCTTTTCTTGACTATAGCCAAGCTTTAGAGAAAGCTTATACAAACCTTGATAAAAGCTTACAACAATCAAAACAAAATAGGTATTGCATATTAATTTCTTCATTTTCTTGGTTTTTAGGTCAAAAATATGGAAATGTACATTAATAAGGACGTTTCGCTTTGATTTCAAAAGCTTTTTCAAGTATATATATAAAAATATAAATTGTAAATGGTGTAAATTATAAGTAAATTGTTTAATAAATGATAAAATCATAATTCAAAATTCATAGTAAACAATGCTTTGTTTATTAAATAAAAAAAAATGTATACCATTTATAATTTATATTTTTACATATATCTTGAAAAAGCTCTTGAAATTAAAACGAAACGTCCTTAATGTACATTTCTATATTTTTATGAGAAACCAAGAAAAAGAAGAAATTAATATCCAATTCCTATTTTGTTTTGATTGTTACAAACTTTTATCAAGGTTTGTACAGGCTTTCTCTAAAGCTTGGCTCATCATTGTCATTCCAACCTTGTCATATGCTTTTACAGACAAGCTTATGGGAACCTTGCCATGGTAACCTTGTCACATGCTTTTACAAACAAGCTTAACCTGTAACCTTGCTTTGGAAAAACCTTGTCCTGTGTCAACTAGCAAGCTTGTCATAACCTGGCAGCAAGCTTGCACCCTTGCCATAACAAGCATGTTGACAAGCTTTTTCCCTTGTCGGAACAACCTTTAAAAAGGCTTGTATAAACCTTAAATTGTTATCTGGGTAGTCAACTTATAATTATCCAATTGGAGGCACTTGAGCTCATCCTCAGTTAGCCAATGCTCGCTAACACAAAATATATCAGCTTTATTTTCATATAGAAATATATTTAACTTATCTATTTTGTTTCTTATGCACTGAACGTTGAAGTGGATCAAGTTCAGTACACGATCCTCAGTTTCATGCTTGCTTAGTATAAAAAAATGGCTCTGGTGAGTTCTGTTTTTGTGTTTTAAGATAGTTTTGGCACAGATCAGGTAAATTCAATACAACATCCCGAAAGCAAACATTTGCTTTAAAAAGTGTTTCGACTTGGTATCTCCCATCTATCAAGGATCTCAAATAGTCGGCCGCTGACCTGCCATGGCTATCCGTTAAAACAAAAATTTTGTGTAGAGGTTTACTTCCGTTGGCTTGAAAGAGCTTCCATTTGTAGCATGGTATTCCATGTTCGCTGCAGTCGACAAACTAGCGCCCTCAAGCATCGTCCCACCCGATCTTGCTATACCATCAACTTTCAAATCTCCAGAATCCGAGAGAGATACCAGGTCCGAATTTTGTGACAGTACATGACAGTCTGTTTGTACGTACGATGAAGTACAATTTATAACGTAGGTTTCAGTTGGTACATCTACTGTCCGAATACCTTTTATTCTACTAGAAAGCTCACTGACAGTTTTCTGTAGATTTTCAGTTATTATAACTTGATTTTCATATTTTCCCCTATAATATTCAGCTAATTTATCTTTATTGGCAATTTGTTCATACAGTTCTTCTAAAGTATAATTTGTCGCAGCTAGCTTGTTCCTTAATTCGGCAAGCAACCTACTTTCTTCATGCTTCTCTTTTTTATTGTTACTAACTATTGCAATGTAGCTAGTATTTGGTGAACCTAGTTTATGCTTTAGTACTGGTTTCATTTTCTGAGATCGTGTATTTACGCCAGCCATTATTGTTATATTTATAGGAAAAGGACTATAAGAGGTGTACTAGGACAAAGACAATGGACACGCTTCTGCACCAGCGCACAGTGGGCCCGCTTGCATTCGCAGCGCGAAACAATTGTAATTTACCAAGTTGCAAGAATATTTTGTAAATTGCATAATTTGCATACTATGTATGTTGAAGTATAACTATCAACTCAATTTTTTTGGGAATATCAAGCCTCTGTGGCTTATTTGCTAGTAGAAGTCAATGTACTTGAATTAGACGTTTGAGTTGTGTTCTAAAATAGAGGCTAATAGTTGCAGATATTTGTATTTTACCGAATTTGTTAAATATGGTAGACTTTTTCAAAAGTAAACACGTAATTTTATTCGTCATTTATTGAAATACCTTGAGGTTGTACCACAGCTCACAAAAACTGTTTGTTCGATGTGGCTTATAAAAAATTACAGACGTTTGCAGATGTTGATATTTTATTTTAAAATTGTTCATAGTTCAGTTATGGTGTGTACCTAATATAAAGTGCGTCCGAGTGCGACCGTAAGCGTTATAATTTTTTTTAGATGAAATGTCAATTGCAGTTAAACATAGCGTTTTGTTTTCGGAGTAGCACAAACACAAAAATTTAAAAAGATCCACGCTAGCACATACGTTTAAATAGTGTATTTACGAAAGAAACTATAAATGAACAAGAAACTGATAAGTTATTAACTAACGTTATAAGAAAAAGATAGAATTTCCTTGGAAACAAAGTTCTCGCAACATAAAAGAATTTATAGCAAGAAATAAAGAGATGGTTAGATCAGAAAGCAGAACTTGCTGGTGCTACTGTTGGTAGTACAGTCCAAAAAAAGTCCATTTACTAAAAAACAATTTGGTTATTTGGTAGGCCACAAAAAGCATTTGATGATCAAAAGACATCAATACCAACTAATACAAAAGTAGTACAAAAGAATTTGTTTCAAATCTCTTATCTTTTATACAGGGTGTAACAGCGGTAACGCCGTGGTCTCTGGTGCTCAAATAGTAACAATTTTTGAAATATTGTATACTAAGATATATGTAGGTGGATTAGATCTACAATTTAAAAATAATATGCAATATACAGGGTGTTCCAAAACTTAGCTATACATCAAAGTTATGTTTTTCTTAATGGAACGCCCTGTATTTTAACTAAAAAGTAGAACAATTTTACTTAAGGTTCCCTATACCTAATTTTTATAGTTTATAAGATATTTCAATTTGTTTAAAAATGCAATCTTGCAAAAAAAGTCAAGTATCTCGAAAATGAATAAATTTAGAGAAGTGAAATGAAAACCGTAAATAGCAGATCCCTTGGCTGATTGAATGCGACATTCAACGTTGCCCAGTATTCTACAGGATGTTCAAGTACCTAAGTCAAACTTCGTGAATTTTATTCGTACATAACTTTGTTATTTTAAATGGAACACCCAGTATATTTTTACGTTGATAGATAGGAATTTTTATTTTCTTTAAACCAGTATTAGGAGTCCTTATACCCATTTCCACTAGTTTTTAAGTTATTTGGGTTTTTTTAGGTGGTCTAAGTAAATTGTCATTACCTTACCTTAATTTAATCTAGGTAGCTGGACATTTTTTTGAATGTGTCAATTTGACGTGCATCCCGTCAGCACCATGAAAGCGTATTCGTTGCAAGAAAGAACTGATATGATTTTAGTTATTGGTGAGTGTCAGGAAAATTGCTTCCTTCCGTCTCGGGTGTATGCGCAGAAGTACCCTAATCGAAAACATCCGGATAAAAGGGTATTTGAAAAACTGTTGGACAGATTTTGTACCACAGACAACGACCTACACAACATAAAGCAAATACTTTGTATTTTCAGTGTTGTCTTATTTAATATGAATAAAAATCAATGGTTAATATGTTGTCCCTGAGTAAATGTCAATAAGCATTATTATTAATATTATTACCTGTACAATAGTACTATCACAACTGCGAAGATTATTAATATGTAAATGTGGACTAGATTTAGACATAAACCGCAATTATTTCGCGCTACGCACGCAATCGGGACCACTGTGCAGCGGGGTCCGTCGCTGTGACCCAAATACAAACAAGACTGGACCAATGGAATTGAATAAAATAAAAAGACTAAAAATACACAAAACATAGACGAGCCCAAAAACAAACGACGAAAAAACAATAGACCGATCTGTCGGTGAAATGTGTATGCCAGTTATTATAATCTAATTTTCTAACAAATAGCACTTTGGTAAAGTACAGGATACACACCAATGGATCCGTTACGTCAAGCTCTCCAGAAAGGTGCAAAAATCACCTTTCGTTTCTGACTTCGTGTTGATTTATGATTATATCAAAACAGAGAAGAACACTCACGTGTACACACCAATACACCAAAAAATCATTACTTCAAACTTTTAACAAAAAATCGCTCATATCTCAGAATCTATGAAAGATAGGTATAGGGAATGCTGATATGATGGGGATGATGTTTACTTCCTAATTTCGAATTAAAATACAGGGTGTTCTATTTTAGGAAATGGACTTTTCAATTTTCAATCGAATTGACCGGTTTTCCGACCGATTAATCGGCGTGACCGGTTAACCGGTTATCTGGGTAAAATGCACAGCACTAGTAAAAATGGTAATTACATATATGTCAAAAAAATAATTACTCAATTTGAATATAAATGCATCACATTGAATAATAACATAACTTCCTATATAAGCAAGAAGATGATGTATTTATATTGAGAATAAAATTTGTTCAGTTATCCAAACCCGTGAATTTGTTAGACGAAACAATTTTTTAGTTAAAATGTAATTAATATACTAAAGTCATTATGAACATATAATACATATTTTCACCACAAAAATAATTATTTTAGATTTGAGTATATAGATTTTCTCAAATGGAAACTATCATATTTATGCCTTAATAATTTATGTACATTTGATAGAAGTATATAAAAGTATTATTTGAAGTATTGCCATTATTTGCTTCCAAGTAAGTATATTGACCTGATAATATTTCCCTGCTTAATCTAAGCATTTATACTATTCAAGGGTAATAATTACCTACTAATTTTGTGTCTGCAACACCAAAAAACCTCGGTAGGGGAAAATTAATAAATAAAGAAATATTATGTAATTAAATAAATTTATTGCCATACTTTATAGTTTTACAATATTTTGGGAGAAGGTAGCATATCGGGGGTACTCCAGGAGTGCGCACGGGATATTGATGCGTAGATGTATAGATGTTATGCGTAGCCTTCGTTGCGACCGGTGTTCTCGGGATACTTCCCACTCAATGCCTGGGCCTAGTATCTAGTTGGCGTTGGTTACTGATATAATTTCAATCAGTATAAGAATTTGCTGGTATTACGTACTGAAAACTAATAACTAGTAAATACCTACATATGTTTGTTAATGTACACACCTACCATGTTCATATATTATCGACACAATGGCGCTGACTGAGTATTATTTTAAAGTTTTTTAAACCAGTAATCCTTTAGTATTTTAATGGTAGCATCTGTGCATCAGCCCTATTCCACCCCATTTAGACTTACTTCCTATCCATTTAGATTTACTTACTACTACACTCACAACCAACAATATTGTTCGCTGGTCAATCAAAAAGTGACGCCAAGTAAAGCGTATCTATGTATATGCAAAACCCCCTAAACCCACTTAAAAAAGAGAGAACCAATGACAGATAAGTTTTAGTGCAATAAATGGTGGGGCAAAATTCGTTTCAAATGTTTCAATATTATGGTAATTTCAATTTGATATTTCATGTTTTCAGTACAAAACATTTAATAATTTTATATAGTAATTCATTATACCAAACGCATAAGAGATTTTATTTTGAATCTATAGACTTTCTCACTATGATTGCATGGATTTATTCCTTACAACAATAACAATATTCATTTGGAGGAAGTATACTTCAATGCAAATATTTATACTAATTGTTCTAAGAGTATATTGTGTTTCCAGAGAATTTACTCTTATGTTCTAACCAACAAGATTTATTTCATTTAAAAATATATTAGGTTTCGATTTCTGAATAAATAAAAGTATTCAGATTGATAATAGATTTTTTTGTGCGTAACTTATCTATGGTTTCGTCCTTATTTGTAAATGTTCACGGGCAGATATGGTGTATGAAAGATAAGTTTACTCTCCTATGGAAACATATCTTTGACGTAAGTAAAGTCCAATTTTCGTTTCAATGCCACTTACAATTAGATTAGATTATAGATTAGAAAAAATTGGTCCGAATTATAAATAAGGGCGTGTCGATTAGATGATATACTAGTGCGGTATGTGGCTGCTAGTGTAGTGCTCGTTTATATGCAGAAGTTGTGCATACTATAAATTGGCGTTGTAGGGTTAATATAGTAATGGATTCCCCTGGAACAATAAATAAACAAGCTGACAAAACCTTGAACCAAATGATAGTGAACGACGAAGATGTAAACATATTGCTATTAGGTGAAACTGGTGTAGGAAAATAACGTTTATAAATTCATTCGCTAATTACTTGGAATATGAGCAGTTTGAAGTTGCTGAAAAAGAAGAGATTCGTTGCTTAATACCAGGAAAATTTACAGTGAGAGATCAATATTTCAAAGAAAAAATAATACAATTTGGAAAACCGACGATGCGAATAAGTTAACTACTCTAGAAACAAAGTCATATTTGTTTCCGATTGCAAAACGAGGAATGAAAAGATTACGCTTAATAGACACACCTAGTATTGGAGATACAAGAGGCATAAATGACGATAATGAAAATTTAGAAAATATTTTGTCGTATATTAATTATCTGGAAAACCTACACGCAATATGTTTCCTATTAAAACCTTATGAGAGCATCAAGTTGTCACAAATATTTGAACATTATTTCAAGGAACTACTTTCAAGATTAGCGAAGAGTGCAAGTAGAAATATTATATTTTTATTCACAAATACCAGAAATATCTTTAATCAGCCATCAAATGGCACAGCGATGGCACTTACAACTATATTGCCCAATGCAAATATAAATTTAACGAAAACAATGTCTTCTGTTTTGATAATGCAGCGCTTCGGTACTTAGTCGCTGCAAAGAATGGTATACAATTATTGGATGACAAAGAAACATTCATTGATAGCTGGAATCATTCAGTGAGTGAATGCTGGAGGTTAGTAATTCATTTCGCTACAGTTTTTTTTTTTTACTTAATATATCAGGCCTCTATAACTTCTTAGGTAATTGCGAAGAAGAGAAATCAAATTTGAGAATAAAGCATAATGCATAAGTTCACATTTTTTGACCTAATCACTAACTTTTTGTCACCCCTAGTTTAACCAAAAGTGATCAAGATAATCGATTTTCTAATGTGATCACATATATACGTATTTTTTGATATTTTATTTGAACATGTAGAGAAACAAAATGTTAAATGTGCAATAAGTTTTCAATGTTAATTGAACGCGCACATACATCTCATTACGCACTCCACTCAGAAGAGTACACTGAGAAAAAATTGTGTTTCGTTTAATAATTTAATTTAATAATTCATTTAATACCTGAATTGTAATTTTAGCAACTTTTTTCTCAGTGTACTTGCATTGAGCTAACCAAAATTTAGTTAATTTAACAATACTGTTTTTTTTTTGTTAATACAACAAATTTATATTGTTATGGCAACTCTTGCAAAGGCTCAATCGAACCCTTTGAAACGCATTATAGGAAAACTGATATTTTGTTAACACAACTCTCTCTGTATACGAAAAAAAAACGATTTGATTGCGTCAACGAAAATGTTACTTTATCCATAGTCATTGATGGGTTGATCGCAAAGATCGCTCCGCCACCGTAGTATGCGGCTAAAGGAGAAGTCGCCTTTTCAACGATCTCCTGTTAGATATTTATCTGGTAGGTATACCAGATTAATAATATCTTCTGTTAAAAATATTCTGCTACTGGAGTGAAATACGAAAAGCGCCATCTACGGGACAATTTCTGTACTATATGTAAGTATTTACCATATTTGCTGTATTATGTAGGGAGAAAACTGCTACGAAGTAGACGTACTACTATTGTACTTCAATTCGTCAGTTTCCACAACCCGTAAAAACGTAATTTGATTTAATGCTTCAGATTTGTCTATGTAACCGTATTTTTAGAATGGAAAAAAAGTGTTAACTTTCTAGTAATATTAAAGGAACCATTTTCATAGTTAATTAGAACAAGTTGAAACTTTAATTTAACCAAACAGATTCAAGCTAAATTCTTTCTTTACAGAATCCGAGAAATTGTTTTCGTTTAACTCAAATTTTGGTCATAATAACCAAAAAAAAAAAGACAACAAAGAGTGTTCGGAAAAGAGAGGCACAATATTCTTGTAAATACCTGATTAGTATTTCTAGTATTTAAGATAATCCTTTTATGTTACATTTGATAGCCCTCGTCCGGTTTAACCACTTTCTCCGGGTTTTCCGAATTACCGAGGGACTGACGTTCACAGCGTAATTTCCCGTGACGTATGTTTACATCCCTTAGTTTGCTTGTTACCTCCCGTCTTCGGGAGAGTTTCTAGCCGTTGAAAAGGCAGAAACTGTCCGAAGGAAAGGCAGTTGCAAATATGTAGTCACGAGTCACGGTCCGAATAGTTATATCCGAGCAGCTCAATTCAACTATCACAACGAGCATCAACTTTCGTGCAAAACCAATGTAACCTTACTCGTTTTTATTTCTTTAATTTAAACAAATATAGTAGTAAGTAAGAACCACGACGTGTTTTTATTTACATCGAAAAGGTGCAAAACGCCACGTAATCACAAAACAAAGAGCATTTTGTTAATTAAATACAGTAACTTTTCTGATTGTGAGTGTATCATTATTAATTCGCGCATAGCTCAACGTGAGCTTGATCGAAAGTTGATCCCTATTCAATGAACACTAGAAATATAGCAAAGAGAATCAAGCTTTATATATTATTTACGCTGAAGCTATTTTCTATAAGAATGTTGACCACTGTAATTGAAGGGTTTACCAAAAAAACCACATGCGCAACTGTTTGCAAAATTGATACTTTAAGTTTAATCTCGTCAAAGAAAAACGGTTTCTCCGGACAGGCCACTTCCGTAATTTAAAAACTGTCTCAATAATAGATGAATGAGACTAGAGAATGATAATGTGCATAGTAGAACATTCGCAAAAAACTCTGAACTTATAGCTGACTTAAGTCTCAATAAGAGAAAACAGATTCTACTCAATCTCCCAGAGAGGTCATCGATATGATTCTTCCAATCGCATCGGAAGTCGATAATAACGCGAGGAACCTAGTAGATTCTACCTGTGGCACCGAAGTATTTGCCACCTTAATATCCTGCGAACGGTCTCGATCAACTTCAATAAAAACATTTTTTTTGACGTTTAGATGCAAACTATTGTTCAAAAAATAGTTACTTAGAGACGTCATTAGTATTAAATTCAACACGAGTTTGAATATCATTACTCATCCGCATACATTACCGAATTTTCCTTAGTGGAAAATCATTTACATAAATTGTATATAAAAACGGACCAAGGACGCTGCCTTACGGAACACCCTGGATTGTTTTTAAATTTTCAGATTGCCAGCCATCCACGTTCACGAAGTGTGATCTATCGTTCGGATAGCTGGAAAACCATTGAAGTAGCGTGCCTATGAAACCGTAACGCTCCCACTTTTCAAGTAAAATGTCATGACTTACCAAACCAAAGGCTTTACTCATATCTAAGAAGCAGCCCATACACGACTCGCCCTCGTCAATCTTATTATATAAAACATCAAGGAAACTAAGTAGCATTTTTAATAACGTTTCTGTATATATGCTTATATTTTCGATAATGTTCAATGCTATGATTGTCCCCATTTAAAGTTAATTTGTACAATTCCTTCAATTTACATGAAGAAATACGGATTCCTTGTGTAATCCAATTGGATTTATTAATACGAGAATGTTTGTTTGCTTTAAAAAATGATATGTCAAAGTTATTATTTATGATCTTTATGAAATTTTCATATTGCATGTTGACGCAATCATTCATCAGAACACTTTCCCAGTTTTCAGCGGATAACAATTCCTTAAAACTCTGCATCGACTGTGAACTAATTACATGATAATTCAGAAATTTATGGTAACGTCAGTTTTTGAGCCGTGTGGTTTGAGATGCCGTTGTAAACAACTCTACTGTTATAATTATCCAAGATTCCACTAATACATACATTATCTAAACAACGCTTTAGACGAGTGGGAGGGGGGTACTGTCACCACTGCTATGGAGCGTGGTTGTGGATGATCTCATCAGGTCATTCAACGACAAAGGAATAGGGACGCAGGGGTACGCTGATGATATTATCATTGTAGCTAAAGGCAAGTTTCTGGGCGTGGCAAGCATCATGCGTAATGCACTGGGAATGGCAGAGGAATGCTACCTTTCACAAGGGCTTTCACTTAAGCCACAACAAACAAAGTTGGTTGCCTTCACCAACACGAGGAAACTCGATGACATTGGGCAGGAGTTACAATTAACCGAGGAAGTAAAGTATCTGGGTATTACTCTCGATGCGATACTGAGCTGGAAAAATCACTTAGTTAAAACAACGACCAGGGCTACGCAACTGTTTTTGCGCTGCAGGAGAGTTGGTGATAAAACCTCAGGACTAAAGCCGAGGGTGCTCCATTGACTATTTACTGCCGTGATAAGACCAGCGGTAGCATACGGGGCAGTCGTCTGGTGGCGGAGGACACAAGTGTCCTCCCCAGTGAAACTGCTAACAGCTGCCCAGAGACAGGCATTGCTGAGAATCGCTGGTGCAATTAACAGTACAAGGACCGCTTCCTTGGAGACCATTGTGGGCCTCCCCCACAGGAACTTTATGTGAAAGCGGAGGCAATGAATGCGATCCTTAGACTGAAAGCCAATAACCTGCGGCATCCCAACTTTAGGGTGGGACGGCACACTTACACTACGGATACGATGCTGGACGGGCCATTGCTGCAAATGCCAACGGACAGCATGGCACCCGAAATTATCTTCACTGAAAATGTGAAAATCTCCATACCGAACAGAGATCAAACACGTAGTGAGATCACTGCTATTGATAACTGGTTCACGGACGGTTCCAAATCCAGTCAGGGCACAGCAGCCGGTATTTGTAGGTTCAGCCCTAATCAAAGGATATCCCTAGGTCTGGGGAAGCATACAACGGTCTTCCAGGCAGAGGTATTCGCCTTTGCAGCCTGTGCAGAAATAATTGCAAGAGGGGGCTGCATGAGGAGGAAAATTAATATATTGACTGACAGCCAGGCTGGCATCAAGGGAGTCTCGAACTCCGTCAAAACTAGTTAGAGACTGCAAACAACCCTTCAATACACTGACACGAGACTACGGTGTCTCTGATTTGGGTGCCCGGACATGAGGATAGAAAGGGCAATGTCAAGCAATGTCAGCAAGCCGACGAACTAGTCAAGGAGGGCTCTAAAAGACATTTCATGGGTCTAGAACTCGTATGTGGGATTACTAAGGATTCCGCAAGAAGGGATATCTGGACCTGGTTAGATAAAGAACGTACAAAGAAATGGAGGTCGACTGAAGGTTAACTTCATACTAAAGCGCTCATAGAGGATGGGGATGCCAGATTCTCTGATAACCTACTTAGGCGCAGCAAGAAGTAAACTAAAACAATTACGGGGCTGGTAACTGGACACTGACCCCTGAAAAAGCATCTATACTACACAGGCCGAGTAAGCGAACCGTGGTGCAGAAGATGCGAACTACAGGAGGAAACGAGTTTACATGTGATCTGCACATGTGAGGAATTGAAGGTACTCAGGCAGAAATATTTCGGGAGAGATCTATTGGAGCCCTTGAAGGTTCTCAAGTTTCTACTGGGCAAGATACTGGGCTTTATAGAGAACACCAAGCTGCTCGAGTGGAAATAAGAGAATCAGTAGGGATGGTACAATGAGCACCTAGCTCAAGTGCCTGGACTTTAGGTGCTCACCCTAACTTAATGAATGAATAAATGAATGAAAATACTGTAGATGAAAAGAAAAAAAGGTATATTGTTATAGCAAACAACAACAAAGTTTTCATTTTCATACTCAGAATGTTATCTTGAATCAAAATATTAAAAAATATGCAGATGGTCTCATTTAATTCCCAAATTTCGATTTGTAGTAATTGCAATTTGCAAGAAGTTTTAGAGGTGAGCCATCTTTCTAAAGCACTCACTATTGCAAAATGCAAGATTAATTTACAATTATTATTGTTATAAATAAGATTTTGTATTTTTTTCTAGAATGCTGAATTTCATAACCGGCCGACGTAAGTCATTCATCAAAATCACTCCACATAAAGTGAAGGATACCATGAATGTAAATGAAACCCGTCGAGTTATAATACAGTTTACTCAGCTTCTAACGGATATCGCTGAAAATATTAACAACAAAATCAGAGTATTACAAGGATATCTAAACACAGATCCCGGTATGCAGATCAAAGGCCCATTAATGATGAGTGATAAGTTCAAGTTATCTCATAAATTAGGTACGAAAATATCAACACTCAAAGAAGAAAAAGACTCCATTATGAAAACGATAGCAAAGTGTGCCCACCTTCTACAATGGAATGGCATCACGTCAAATAGGGATCCTTATGGAGCCTATATTGAATACTTGATCGATAGGTAGTTATATTTTATTTTGAAGCATTATTTTCTTATCTTTATACTTTTAGAGAAATATCACTTAAAAAGAAATGTGACATGGAAATGATGAAAAATTTGAGCGAGCTTTATATGAGTTACGAAGAAAAGAAATCAAGTTTACACCATGCAATGATCCAGGAAAGGGAATTTCCCAAGAATGTAGGAGTCACTGATATTTTTGATGCTATAAAACCCTTGTGTAACTTACCCCATTCCGGTAAGAAAATTAGACAAATGCTAAACCAGACGGTTAAGAGTGAAACTGTTGAACACGGGACTGAAAAAGCAGTGCCGGAAGAAGGAACTCGACGAGCAACTTCACAAAATGAATCAAAATCTATTTGCCCGAAATATTCCACATCAATGAACAAATGCGTAATTTGCAATGAATGCAAAAGCACATACCATCTCAGCTGCATTTCGAAAATTTCAGGCAATTTTGGTTGTAAAAGCGTAATGCTAATAGAGCAAGAGCTACAAGAAAAAGAAAGAATCATAAATGAATTGAAGGAACAAATTGATGAAATAAATAAATCTCACGATGAGACAAAGAGACTTATTGAGAACCTGACGGATAAAAGTCAAAAAGAGCAAGCAAGTAAAATCGATTCAAAAGTTACTCGCAAAATAATAGGGAAAGGAATGGAAAACATAACATTTGTAAAAACAACGAGAAAGTGGTTGTATTCAGGTCGTTATAAACCTGAGTTTACTGCAGAAAAACTGTCTGCCATGCTGATAAAAAATTTTGACACAAAAGATATCGCCATTGATGAGATTATTAAACAAGACAGTTACACGAAAGAAATTATAAAGCATTTAAAATAGGTTTTCCCAGTGCAATAGCGGACGAAGATTTGTTCAATCCACTACATTGGCCGAATGATAGCCAAGTTAAAATTTTTTTGGAACGAACGGCAGAATGTTGGTTAAGTGAAGAACAAACATTATTTCCATCACGGCCTAGCAGAGGAGGAAGAAAATACAGGCAATATTAAAATGTTCTATATGCACACACACTACAATATAATAATAGATTTATAGATAGCATTATATAACAAAATAAATAAAATACAATACAGAAAGCATTTCGAGCAAAAATAGTGTATTTTAAATTTAAATATGAAAGATCTTTATTGTAGACCGCAAGCAAATATGTTGTTTGTAATTGGTTAAGGACTCAAACCTCGTTCAAATACGAGGTTTGAGTACATTTTTCTCCAGCTAGCCCAATTTTGACATAACGTTTAAAATAATAAATTCATTTTCACATATGCGCGCGAAAATATATTTCTCGTTGGATCTTGTTAAGGGCTAAAGACATACAGTGTGTATCACGGTGAACTTCCATTAAAAATATATCGAGAAATACATACCTAAGTGTGAGATTTAAAATTGTTTGGTAGTAACCGATAACAATTTAAGGTTTACACAAACTTTATTTAAGTTGTACCGTCAAAGGTGCAAGCTTGTCATTGACGAGGGTGTAAGCTTGTTGCAAGGTTATGTCAAGGTTTCTAGTTGACACAGCACAAGGTTTTCATAAGCTTGTCTGTAAAAGCATATGACAACGTTAGAATGACAAGGTTTTTCTAAGCTTGTACAAACCTTGATAAAAGCTTGCGACAATCAAAAGAAAATATAAAATTGGTCTATATAAAGGCCGCATCTGGAAATAAGTAAAAATGTATGAAAATTTCAGTATTTAATAAACATATTTAGATTGTGTTTTTATATTTATACAGAAAAACACTATAATCGAATTTATTTTCCATTGCCATTGTGTTGTCGCGATTCTCTGTAATAGAAAAAAAGACAATTATTACAAAATTAAACAATACCAGAGAAGGGAAGACAAGGGAAACAGTTTCCTAAAAGTCGACAAATTTTCGTGGATGTAATCGCTATGAAAAGTAACTGTTTACTCCATTACTATAAAAAAAAAACACGTAGACTACTGAGATATCATAACATAAAAAGAAAATAGAATATATTTTATAGTACTTTCGTGGATTTCCATATTTTTTATTTTTATTCTGTACATGTAAGCCAATATATTCTATTCGACAAAATTGTTAGTGGAAGTTTTGGCTAAATGAAAGACTTTTTTTCTTAGTTTAGCGAAGTTTCAACATTATTTAATGTCTTTTTCAAGCTATATACGATAAGTGTATATTGATTACATAATAGTTGGACTGACTTTTCTTTTTTACATACGCGCCAATCCCGTAATGCCACAAGTTCATAATTGTACATTGTTAATATTTTCTGCACGAAGTGATATGTTAACTCTTTAAATGTGTCTGATGTAAATTTTAAAACGTTGCCGTGCCGTGTACTGTCATTGCTTTGTCTTTTGCAACTTGTGCATTTTGAATTGCACAAATCAGTACTTGCACAACATAATGTCTGTATGATATCATCTTAAATATAACATTAAGGTCTTCTAAACAAATGTGCAATATCAAGTAGGCAAACATTACACTTTTATTAGTCAACAACTAAGAAAAACTAAGATGTTAGGGACTAAAAGAGCAGTTCTTTAATAGGAACACAATTTGGAAGATGGGGCTTCTGAAGCAACAAAGTGAAAATTAAGATAATAGGCGCTTTTATCCGCCATAGTATTTTTCTTCCTGCTTGGCTTTGCCTTGGAAATTTCGAACCTCCTCCGCCATAGTCTGACACATTTCATTTGACAACTACAAAATACCTTATTTATTAGTAGTTATTAATATAGTAAAAATCACCAGCATGTTTAAACTCATTTCAGTCTTCTGAAAAGGGTTTTTTAATTTTTTCCCTGTTAGAGCATAACTCGCCGCAATATTGTCCTCTAGTAGTTTTCTTAGGCTGTCTGATGCAAACCCTTAATCTCCCTTACATGGGTTGATGTTAAAGATCTATCTGGGAATTTTTTTGTTGGAATTAGTTTTAAAGTGAACATGGTTTGGGACTTAGGAACATAGTAGGTAGTATTAAATAATATCATTTACTCACCAATTTTTTTTTCTCAAGAAGAAGTTTTCAATATTTGATGGTTTATATTCGCTGAAAAAGAATTTCATAAGTTATGAAATTGATTCTTCTCTTCATCCTTATTGGTTATAATACACTGCCTGTTGTATTGCGGCGATCTGTTCGGCCAAACCTAAAACCGTATCCATTTTGGTTTCTGAACGCTCTGCTATGGAAGAAAAATCTTCTAAGACCTTCCACATTACGCCTTGCTTTAATTTAATTTGGTGACGATCATTACTGTTATCGGTTCTTAAAAAATGTTTGATAACATTAGAGTGATTTCTTGAAATAAGGGTGATACAAATGTTCTCTTGTAGTACTTCCAAAAACATATTATAATAATAAACATTTAATTTCATGATTATGCTTGATGTGGCAACATATACCTACATAAGCATAAATGCAAATGTTTTCGTAGTGCTGCCTACAAGTGGAATGACTAATAATTGCATAGTGTTTTTCAGTATGATAATAATAGCAAACAATCTAAACATAACCTTTTTAAACTAATGCATTTGACTTATGTTCACTTTGTCAACTTTTAGTGAGAAAAATTAAGTTAGAATTATATGCAATTATTGGGGCAATTTAATACATGTTCTTTTTTATTTATTGTAAGTGTTCATTAGAGTATTCGCAGGAACATTTTACATACGGTACAACTAGTAAATCAAATGGAAAGTAGTCAAAAAAATATTATACCGATACCCGCAGTGGCTATTTTTGGGGGCCCCTTTTTTTTTTCCCTCCCCATTCTTTTGATTTTCTTTTCTTTTACAAATTTTCGTTGATATAAACTATTGATATTCTTGAAGCAACAACGCATATCTACTAAAAGATATAATATAGATAGTACTTACTTTTGCACGAAAGAGTCACACGAAATCACCGTAATTGATATAATAACCTTGTCACAATGTTTTCATTGAGGAGGTTCTGTAAACTTTGTTGCCGAAAATGCTACGGCAACCTTATCTCAAGGTTCATACTGTTACGCTTGTCCCCGTAAATGTTACTATAACGTTGTCGTAACCTTTTACTGTCAAGCATGTCGTCGACGATGTAAAGTTAAGCAAGTGAAAAGCTTATCGTAAGCTTACATGTTATTTGGGAAGTTTTTGGGTGTAGGCAAGTTTAACTAAATATTTTTTATTAATTTATAGAAGAAAAGAATAAAGTATATTGTCTTTCTTCATTTAGTTTATTGTTACAATTATCTAGACTACATGTTTCGGCCTAGCTAGTAAGCCATCTTCAGGTCTATGTGCCGGAAGAAAATACAAAATGAAAATTGTCGTAGGTTGGTGTACAGTTGAAATTGTAATTTTTAAAATTTAATTTTAATTTTAGATAATAAAATTAAATAAGAAATTTTGACGTGGTTTTGACAAACATGGAGAAAATTATTCGAATGCATATAACGTCTTATAAATTTTAACAATAAAATCCATAGTTTTAAATATTTATAAATATGGTTTAAAGATATTCGTCGACAAAAAAGGCCTTTGCAACTGACAAAAAAATGTTTTCGTTTTAGGTAAAGTACCTTTTCCGTTGGCAGTATACCAAAATGTTACTAAGAAATGTTGTTCAGAATGAAAAGTTATACCAGTGTGCAAATTTTCAACAGCCTACCTTGATAAAATCCTTTGTCAATTTCGTTTCAGGTAAGGTACTACCCACACAGCACACTTCGTCCGACAGATATTCACTGGACGTGCCAATCACCAAAAGATGTCCATATCCATTACAGAGGTTGAATATACCTATATCCATGGGACATTCGTTTTGGATTTATTACAATTGTTTATAAAATTAATAGAAATATATTTATTGCAATTTTAAGGTAAACATGAAAGTAAAATAGGCACAATTTGCCTGTTTGGATAAGTAGGTACATAAACTTTGTGGCAGATATCTTGTGGAGATCTATCCGATGTTACAGATTTTACAGTAATGTAAAATTTCAGATTCGTTATAAAATTTACGTTATTTCTAAAAAAGACGGTTGGATTTATTACTGGTATGAATATTAAGTAAAATTGAATAACTGTACTAAGCATGTGCTGAAAGTACTTATATATATAATCAACTTTAGGTCGACACAATAAGGTCGAAAATCGTCAAATCGCTAATGAGATCAACCAATCCCGAATTTGCTTGTTTACGTGCGCTGTGTTTATTTACCATGTTTATGCTCAATCGTACATGTGACGTCGAGAATTGGTAAACAAGTTAAAAAGGGCCGTTGCGCTGCATGTATTTGCAGTTACGTTGGTGTACGGAACAGATAGGCTTCACCACGGCTTTGTACTACAGTACGTAAAGTCTTGTTTAGTTTGTGTAAATTTTAAAAGCATTGCTGAACCTCTAATATTGATTATTAAAATCTAAGCCCACATTTCTAATCTTAATTATCCACATTACTGGATTACTTAGGAACAGGTACTTGCAAGAAAATTTAAAAAAATAAATGTGTTTTAATTATAGTTTGTATCTTAACATAATTGATTATTTTTATATTACTTTAAGATTACCACGTTAGTAGGTATATCTAGCTGTCAATGGTTTCTTTTTCTTTACAGGAAGTCAAGAGAAGGAACAGGAGTTAAGTAGATTAACAAGAATAATTTGTTATTTATAAACTTGTTAAAACATATACCTTCACTTATGAACCATTTATTCTACTATTATACCTGTTTTCTTTTCTTTAAAAATCGGAGCTCTCTGGAAGACGTGTTTTACCAGTGAATGCACTGTGGCTTGAATAGTATTTTTACGCTAAACATACACTGTGTATCTAAGGCCAAATGGAATAAATTCGATAATAAATAAATGGGTGCGTGTTCGAAGAACAGTCGCACAGTGGGACCGATCAGATATTTAACTGGACAAAAGTCCAAAAAGTGTGGAAAATCCAAGCTAAACACATTCCATGGTTTGTTATGAGTTCGTTCCGGATATCGAAGACCCGTCATTATGCATAAAACAACCATGGCTTCGGAGCGGTGTCTAAAGTTAAGAAGTGCCTATTCCTTAGTCACAGATAGAAAGATAACAGTTAGAGAAATATGGCTTCCGCTCTGTCGTTTTTCAAAATCGTAGTAAAATGACTGCCGCGTCATAAATAAATGTATGCGCAGCACTGAATCGTTACGATCGGATTTCATTCAAGAAAATTTGCGGGGTGCTAGTGTTTTATAGCAGCACGTATGTGTGTGTATGTATCAATCACGATAATTAAATACCACGTTTAGGCACTTATGTTATGTCGCTATGATGTTCACCCCCATTTATTTTTAACATTTCGTTTGTTCTCTGATCTCTTATTTTGTGATTCTTGGTTTACGTGTACGGTTGTATTAGCCACATTTTATAATTATTTTTTTTTCATAGACAGTTTTACATACGTTTTTTGTGTTCAGTTTTAAGTGATCATTCATAAGTATATTAATGTAATCAATTGTAGCACTTAAATGTCAAAAATACTTACACTACGGGACTAATAACACCACATCTATGAAAAAGGTGCTTTAAAGTATGAGAAGCATTTAATGTTTACAGTAAAAGTACCCGAGAGATCAACATTTAATTTTTTGTTTTTATTAAGGTTGTAATGTAAGCAATACATCATAGCAATCATTGGGTGATGCTTGATGATGGAACAGAGAATTTTGGATCAACTACCTGCATTGGTTACAATCGTTGGCATATCTCCTACTGCAAGAATAGTGCGAGAAATAATTACAATTTAGTTTTTTCGCAAAATTCGTTGCGATAACATTTTGTGGATATTTGATATGGAAATGTCTAAATGTTTACAATTGTGATGTTGTGAAGGGTTTCCCAGCAACACGATCAGTTAGACGATTCAACGTTATTTGGCCATTTAAAGGCATGTGAAATGCGAATAAGCAGAAATTTGGAAAATTAAAAACAACTTTATATTTATGTTATAAATATTAAAGAGAAATATATTTTTAATATTTTTTAATTAGTGTCACACAACTGAAGTGTCTTGGAAAAATTCATAGCACGTTCAGTTCTAATTAATTTTGAACATCATGTCAAGAAAGCGATTATTTTACACATTGAAGTTTTTGATTTCAAAAGTTGGGTTTCAGGTACACATTAAATAGAAGCACGTGTGAAAATTGGCAGAAAAAGCTTGACAAAATGAAGTGACAAACAATATAACTTCATAAAGTTGTCATTATATCAATATGTAAATAAACTTTCGACTTGCTACCTTTCGTTGCTAGATAATTGTTGACCAGTACATTTGTATGTAATCTCTAATGAAACTTTCTGTTTGTAATATTTTTCATTGTCTATATTGTAAGCATAGCAAATATAAACTATTCTACTTTATGTCTTTCAATATTAACCTGTTTACTCTTACTGGAAATTAACTGCAAAAGCCAATCAAAAATATCCAGTATAATCGTGTATGCATTGCTGTTATAATGAAAGCTTCTAATCCAGACAAATGCATATTTTTTTTCTGAGAAGCCAGACTTAATAAATTCACATTATATTTGTAAAATATTGGAGAAGACGTTTCCATGTGATAGGTAATTTCTTTTAGTTAATTATATATTAAATTACAGCAATAGAAAATTTAACAGATCGGTATTTTTCAATAGATTAAGTGCTATTAAGCTAGGTATATCACAAAATTTCAAATCAAAATGCCATTATAAAATAAGTGGCTTATTTTATGGAATTTTATAATTTTGAATATACAGGAAATTTTGCGATCAGGTAAATAATTCACTTCTACACTTTTATAATGTTTATTACAGTTGCGTTATTATTATAGGTTATAGTATCATATAACGAAATGTCAATTTATTAAAACATTTCTACAAAAAAAATTGGTTATATGCACATTGCATGTTTATAATTCACAGCTAATATTCTTACAGCGACTCTTTTTCTTGCATCTACTAAATTTCGACCAATTCAATAATAAATATATGATATAACTTTGAATAACCTCCGCTATAAAGCATAGAGATCAAATTTTTAAATGTTCCTACATTTTTTCCGGTAGACGCCATAGGATGCGCGTGGCCGTGCACTCCGTAGCATCAATGTGATCAGGTCATTAAATAGGAGAAGAATTTCATTCATAAAAAGGGGTTCTGTCATTACTAATATATTTCTATACTGTGCTTCAGTTTACGCATAGAAATCACGTCGTATGTAAGTATGGGTGAAATTTAAAAAAATGAACGATGTACCAGAGGCAAATTATATTGCCAATATAATGATAACCATTTTTCAGAATTCGTAGAAAAAAACGTGTATTTTTCTTGAAAATTTTGAAACAAGTTTTTGTAGATAAACAAGCAATCTGCAAAGAACATGCGGAAAGAATAACAAAAGCATCCTTTAGCATTTCCCAGTAAGATGGCGCTTTTGATTTGGGAGTAATCACTACTCAAATATCAAGTTAAATCCATAATATTACATTTTACCAGAAAACAGGGATATAAAAGTAGCAATGCATAAAAAAATGTGTCAAGTAACGAGTCCTTTCAATTAATTTTTTTATAAAATTACTTCCAGATATACAGATGTGTGTAACGGGTTATCTAGCTAGACGGATTATAAGTGATAGAATCATATATATACCTATATAACATTATATAAACGAGGGTATATAGTATATAGTCTATGGATATAAACAGCATTTATTTTACTTGGAGTGCTGAGGATTCTTAGAAAAGGCGCGAGTCAGAAGAGGTTGAAACTTTTAAGGCTGCGCTTGCGGTGGTGGGGAGAGGTTGTCAAATATTACTTTTAGGCAGCACCAGGATGTGCTGGCCTCTATAAACTGGTAGGGACAATATTGCTTCAAGTATTATTATCGCACTAAAGATGGTACCAGAAGCGTTCCTGATTAGTGTGTTGCCTATTCCACCCCAAAGGCGAGAATCTGACTTTGAAAGCATCTTGTAAGCATAAACATATTATGTAGATAAATTTCCCATATTTTGGAACTCGATTCGTATTTGTTAGTCTGCGGACTCTGTAAGGAAATTGATGCTAGACCCGGTAAAGGTCGGTCAAGTTCGAAAAATATCAACTTATGAATTGTTTGGCGCTAAAAAAATATATAAAATGACTATTTGTCA
Source organism: Protaetia brevitarsis (assembly GCA_004143645.1). Lineage (NCBI taxonomy): Eukaryota > Metazoa > Arthropoda > Insecta > Coleoptera > Scarabaeidae > Protaetia > Protaetia brevitarsis. The sequence goes on along the minus strand of RXPK01000436.1, from coordinate 24,147 downwards.
TTTACTATAAACATATTAACGAATATTGAATTAAAAACTTATATGAAATAAGTAAAAAAAAAATATTAGGTGTGCTTACCAGATATTATCATTTTTACTATTTTATACTATCAAACACGTACCCTAAAATAATTACTAGTAATAATGAAGCTGATTAGCATCGGACGGGATGATTATATTGTGTTGTTGCGCTTTCTACACTGTAAAATGGCGAACAAAATTTACATTACTTGTTTTAACAACAACAGTCGCTTCCAGCTTCCAGTGTAATATGCAAAATTACAATAAAAATTAAGTATTTTTACTATACAGTAACGTAACGACATAAAAGAAAACCAGAAGTGTACGGAAACATGAAATTAATTATTAATTTCATGTTTCAAAAAAATAAGAATTAAAAATGCGAGTACTTTAGAAATTAGTGACAAGAAGAATAAGAAATATGTTAAATTACCATTTTGTCCAAGTTACACGAAAGGTCTACAAAAAATTTTCTCTAAATTCAATCTTGACGTAGTTACTACTTCAAATAATAGTCTTAAAAACATTTTAGGTGACCCTAAAGATCAAGTAGATAATTTGACAAATCAGGTATTATAAAATATCTTGTAAAGATTGTGATCATGTATATATTGGGCAAACTAAAAGATCAATTAAAACGCGTTACAAGGAGCATTTAGCTCATCTTAAATTTAGAAGGTTTGACAAATCTAGTGTAGCCCTACAAATGCTTGAACAAAACCATAAAGTTGACAATATAAAGTTAGTTAAAAACGTAAATAACTATGTGCAATTAAATTGTTATGAGGGTATGGAAATATATAAAAACGAACATATTTTAATGAATTCAGATTTAGGACCATTAAATTCTTGTCTTTACGGTTTATTAAGTAGCTATTTGCCGAAGTTAGGATTAGTGACTAGTTAAGCATGACGGCAGTCAGCCATGACCGTGATCATTGTACCATGACCTTTTTTAGCTATAAATTAGGGTAGTTTTAGTGTAGTTATTTAGTTCAGTGTTTCTGCTGATGATGATAGCTTTGCTATCGAAACGTACGTCCAGTTTAGTGCAGTTTGTGGTGAGGGGTTTAGGAGAAGTTTACAGAACCATCTCTAAATATAATGATTTTTATTTCTAATTTAAAATTATTGTGTAGTATGTTTTAGAAAATCACATAGCTGATATACCTACGTTTTTTGTATAAAGCAAGTATAAACAATAACATAGACGCAGTCTCAACACAAGAATCGTATTTAACCCTGCGGTTGTCGCACTCTTTATAAATTATTACACGTAAATATTTTTGTAATGGGATCTCACAGACTAGGCGGTTAAAAGAAAAATAAAAATTATGTGAGCAGAAATGTAAAAAAGGCCACAAAGGCCAATCCTCATCCAAATCCCTATTTCTTACGACCCCAAGATGATGTAATGATGTCATGCAGTTGTCTTTATTTCAACGCCCCTCGATCATGGTCACATTCCGGTATCAGGTTACAGTTATTTACTATTTATTTTTCATCGCCTCGATCTCTCTGGCGTGTCTTTGGTTGCCTGCTTCTCAAAAAATTTACTAAAAATAACCCCGTGTAATATTTGTTATTCTTCCAATAAAATTAGTTAGTTTCTTCATTTAGTGTTTAAAATTTTTTTTTCATTATGTTCTAAATAAAATCATTCATCGCCAGATTCTTAATTCAGAACAAAAAAGAAATAACTTTCGGCGTCATCTTTCGGGTTGATGCCAAAGGTTTTTGCCTGCTTCAAGGGTTGTTTCATCTGTAAAATTGCAGATTATTTTTGGAAGTGTTGGGACAAGGTTTTGCGAAAATGACAACGGTTTTCGAAATTTTGTTAAAATGACTATAAAGTACGAATTTAGCTTGATTGTAGCTTGGGTTGCGTTTCCCTTTTTACATTTTTTAGCTTTACATGATACAATAATTTTTATAAACACCAAGATATAAAACAACATAAAATGTACTATTACTTCATCTTTTCAGTTTTTATTAATTCGTGCTACAAACGACAAAACCTTTTCCTAACAAATGTTACCGACTTTTGCGCTCTACTTTATCCTTGTGCGCAGCCTTAACATAAACATATTGTAACGTTTTTCGGTTCTTAAAAACGTTGTCGGGGTTGTAGAAAAACACACAGGCGATATATTTAAATTCACTTATTCTATTAACACTATTACGGTAATTAAAATCTATTAAAAATACTTATTAACTATATCACTTAACCACTAATGTCTTTTTTTATGTAAACGATATTTATATTACATGTACTAATTCAAACGCGACCGCACTATCGAACTCGTATCGATTGACTGCCTCCTGGCCACCCGACGCGTTATTTATAGCTGGCGCGAACGTCCGATTGTTCGAGGCTTCTAGAACGTCCTCGAAGATTCTGGAGAATATTCTCGAATCTTCGACCCGGTGCTGCCTCTGTTATTCGTCGTAGGTAGTTCTCTTCCGCTATGCAGCGCCATCTAGGCGCCTATCGGAACCGCCAGTTGAAAAGTTGGCGCTCGTTACACTGCTCCTCTTAGATCTGTTCCGTCCGGAACAGGAACTATCACCTCCATGAAGATAGAACAGTTCTCTCCATTCTTACACGACGAGGTCCGGAAGAAATAGCACGCTACCGTTCGTCGCCTCCCTTCTGCTGACCGCGGGTTGTAGCTGCATACTAGGAACTCTATTCCAGTATATCGGAAAATTTCTTCGAGCATGTTCCTTACGACCCTCCAGTCCAAGCCATCCAATCCACAGCTATTTTGGCACCCTGATCTTATTGATCTCCAGCTCCAACAGCTGCTCTCTTAAACTTATCAGGCTGTCCCACATCGTCCGTAGGTTGGCTTGCAACTGAGGCTTCTTTGGTCACCAAGTAGAATAAGGCCATTTCTTTCCTGGCAAGTGCAGAGCCTTGCCCACCTCAGGGTTCTGGCTTCGGAGATCTTGGACACCACAAATTTCTTCTTGAAGACGGTAGCTACCCCTTGCCCATTCTTAAATCTTGGGCAACACAATGTGCTAACGCGCACCTTCAGGAGCCAAAAACAAATCCTCCTGAATCTCCGTTGTTACACCATGACGCACTTTGCGGCCATTCCCATACTTGTCCAGAACTCCTCATAGCTGAGTTCTTCTTCGGGGAGTCTACAAACTCGGACCATCTGCTCGTCTCTTGATTGTCCCAAGATAAGGAGCTAGGCGATTAAAATGCACACTCTTGCTTTACCATTGGGTTTCTTTCTGATGCGATAGATGACGTCATTAATTCGCTTTATCACTTCGTAAGGCCCGTCCACGATCGTTGCAGCTTAGGTGAGAAGCCTCGACGTCGCTGAGGATTGAACAGCCAGACCAGGTCTCCAGGCTGATATCCTTCTCATTCGCTCTGATGTCGTAGTGTTCTTTCATGCGGTCACTTGCTTCATGGATATTCGCCTCACCCGATCGTGAATATCATCCATTCGCCTCCGCAAGTTCGAAACTAGTCATCTCCAACTACTTCTTCATTTGGTTTAAAGCCGAATTAAGATCGCATGGTAAGCGCAGTTCTCGTCCAAAAAGCACACTAGATGGACTTTGGCCAGTGGTTTCGTGGACCGATGCTCTATACGCCAGCAAGAATAGATGTAGCTGCTGGTCCAATCTCGCTGGTGGTCTGCGACAACTTTTGACAGATACTTGATAACTGTCCTGTTCATGCGCTCCACCATGCCATCTGATTGCGGGTGCAAGGCAGTTGTTCGGTCTTGCGAATACCCAATATTTTGCACACCTCTTGAAACACTGCTGATTCAAAATTCCGTCCTGGTCGGAGTGAAGTTCAAGCGGCACACCAAACCGACTGAAAAGTTCTTTAACTAAAGTCTCAGCCACTGTAACAGCTTCCTGATTTGGTAATGCGTAAGCTTCCACCCATTTGCTGAAGTAGTCTACTGCAACCAAGATGTATTTATTTCCAAATTCCGTCGTGGGAATGGCCCGGCAATATCAATCGCAATCCTTTCAAAAGGACTGCAACGTTGTATTTCCTCATAGGGGCCCTCTTCCTTTGGGAAGGTCCATTGGCAGCGGCGCAAGTTGTACATCTCCGGCACCCAGTCTTTCACGTCATTCTTGCAATTAACCAATAGAATCGCTCTCTGACCTTCTCTATAGTCTTCCGGACTCCAAGATGCCCTCCCGATGTCCATCATGAAGAAGTTTTAAAACTTCGGGAATTCTTGCCTTCGAACCACAATCTGAAGTCTGCTATTGGTCCAGCTTCGTCTTCTAACACTCGTCTGAGAAGACCATTTTCCATTACCAAAGAGCCCACTGAGCCAATACGATTTAGCTCTCGCGAATACGGTGCTACCGTTTCCCAGTTAGGCCGCGCTCTTGCATCTTCCACTCCATCACACGCTTCAAAACTTCGTCAGACTCCTGGTCATCTCGGATTTGGTCTTCAGTCCATCTATCATCTATGACAGTAGTCCTCAAGCAGGTTGCTTCATTTTTCTCTTCGGCACGACAGCAGTGCGTACAATCCTTGGAACAGGGTCTCCTCGATAGTGCGTCAGCGTTTCGATGACTGGTTCCAGGCCGATGTTCCGAATCAAAGTCATACTCTTCAAGACGCTCTATCCATCTGGCAACCTGCCCTTCCGGATTCTTGAAGCGTAGCAACCACATCAATGCCGCATGGTCGGTTCTTAATAAGAACTTCCTGCCATAGAGATATTTATGAAAGTGCTCTATAGACTTAACTACGGCCAACAGCTCTCTCCTGGTCACACAATAGTTGCGTTCCGTTTCGACAGCACTTTGCTGAAGTAACCGAGCACTTTTTCGTGGCCATCTTGAACTTGGGACAACACGCCTCCGATGCCCACGTTGCTGGCATCAGTATCCAAAATGAATTTTCCTTCAGCCTGTGGATAGCTCAAAATGGCGCAGTGGTCAGCGTCTGTTTCAATTCTTCAAAGGCATCCTGGCACTCTTCTCCAGACGTAGTCTCTGCCTCTTCAGTTAGTCTCGTGAGAGGCTTGGCGATGTTAGCAAATCCAGGAACGAATCGTCGTAATAGAGTGCATAGCCAAGAAAACTTCTTATTTCATGCTGTCCTTCGGAACCGGCAAGACTTGACCGCTTCTATCTTCCCTGGGTCAACCGACACTCCATCCTCTGATACTACGTGGCCGAGGTAGTGCACTTGCTTCTGGAACAGGTTGCACTTTTTGGGGTTAAGCTTCAAATTCGCTCTTTTCAATCGCTGAAATACTTGCTCCAAGTTCTTCAATTGGTCTTCAAAAGATTTTCCTAAGACAATTATATCGTCGAGGTATACCAAGCAAGTTTCCCAGGATAGTCCTCTCAGTACGTTTTCCATCAATCTTTCAAACGTCGCGGGAGCATTACATAACCCAAATGGCATGACGTTAAATTGCCACAATCCTGTCCCGATCGTAAACGCCGTCTTCTCCTTATCCTTTGCCTCTACTTCGACTTGCCAATAACCACTCTTCAGATCGAGGGTCGAAAATACCTTACACCCACCTAGGGTATCTAATGTGTCATCGATTCTGGGCAAAGGATAACTGTCCTTCTTGGTTACATTATTTAGTTGTCGATAATCCACGCAGAACCTAGTTGAACCATCCTTCTTCTTCACCAGTACACTGGAGAAGCCATGGACTATTCGATGGTTCAATTACGCCATCCTGCTCCATATCCTGTATAATTTGTTCTGCTTCGGCTCGTTTCGCCAATGGCAATCTTCTGGGGGCTTGGCGAATCGGCTGGGCATCTCTAGTGTCTATTCGATGTCGTACAACATTAGTCCTGCCCTCGTGTTCCGGTCTTCTGCTTGGAAAAGATCTTGGTAGCGTCCAAGCAGCTGTTTCACGTATGGCGTGTTGTGTTGTCAAATCCTTGCAGACAAGTCAATGAAGTTATTCAACATCTAGGAAGCGGATCTGGAGTTGTTGTTACGCCATCCTCTTTGTTGACAATCGACGACACACTAGCACAACTTCCCAAGGTACGCCCTTCCTCAGCTTTACTGGATAACTATTGACGTTCATCAGTCGGACGGGCATTTTTCTCCAGCTTGTATCACTGCCTTAGCAACCAGTATTCACGACCTTGACCGCTAATCGCTCCCGGTTCTCAGCATTAAAACTTGCCTTGGGAATATCTCCATCGGTGCTCGCTTTCCACAATGGTTTCACTGCGGTCGCCACAGTTACTTCTTCTGCCAACACTATGCAGGCCGACATATTCTTGCTATGGTAGAATAACTTCTTCTTTGCCAACTTCAACACTCCTGCTTGCAAGTCCAGTTTAAAACCAAATTCTTTCATTATGTCCATTCCGAGGATTACGTCTTGTTTCTATATCTGCAATACTACACGATACTGGCATGCAGTATCACCAATACGGAAGTGGGCTATCGTCTCCCCAACACGTTGACTGATTGCCCAGTTGCCGTACGTAGCGTCCACTGGTTGGATGTTCCGGTTCTTCTTTTCCACTGCTTCCGGCCGAAGATTGTCATTGTTGCACCAGTATCTAGCAGTAAATCTCTCGGTTTCCATTTACATGCCCATACACGACGAGGCTGCTAGGTCTACATCCCACTGAAGCAACAATCACTGGTGTTACTGGGGCATCAGCTACATAGGTCGACGATCGCCCTTCCCGTCGGCCCATTTAGTTTTCCGTCGGCTTTGGTTTTCGTGGATCGGGACACCGACTACGTACGTGCCCCATCCTTCACAATTCAGCATCGTCTTCCTGGTTGCTAGTTTGCACGGATTCCTTTTCGTCATCAATTCCGTCATCTTTTTCGTAATCATTTCATCTAATTTCGCCATAATTCCTTCTAATGGCTCTTCTTCTCGTGACTCCTAGAACACGGACGCGAGCAGGTCCTTTGACCGATTGCTTCACGGCTTCAAAATCTAGTGCTTGAGCTAAAGCCTGGTTCAACGTTTGCGGCCGAGCGAGCTTTACTGCCTGTTGAGTATCCTTATCGAGCAGGCCATCCAGGAATTTTTCCACAGCGAGACTCTCGCACACATCTTCCGGTACCGTTGGGTACGCACTCTTAATTAGACGAACGACGTCAGCTTCATACTCCTGTAGAGTCTCGTTCGACCTCTGACAGCGATTTTTCAACTGCGAGCGATATACTTGCTGCAGATGTTTGTTACCGAAACGCATCTCCAATTGATTAAGTAGCGTTTGGTAATTTTGTCGCTCCGTCGAAGGAATAACCTGGAGTACCTTCAAAGCATCGCCGCGCAGAGCTACTGATAACATGGCTGCTTTGGTAGCTTCCGTCCAGCCATATACCGTAGCTGTGGTATCCAGCAGCGTCAAATAGTCTTCCAAGGGAGTCTTCCCGTCGAATGTAGGCAGGTCACATTTATTTTGAACCGTACAGATGGGTACTGAATTTCTTGGTTCCATCTGAGTGCTTTCCGTATTGGTAGAATTTCCAGTTTCTTCCGTGTTTCGTATGGTTCCAGAATGAATTTGTTCTTCTAGAACCTTCATGCGATCGTCCAATTCTTCAATCATTCTAGATTTTTCGTCGATTCTGTTCATTAATTCGTGTTTTACATTATTAGAACTTTCTATAACTTTCTCTTCTATGTTTTCAATCTTTTTTTCTAATTTTCTAGAATTTTCTATATTTTTCTCGTCCATGTTTTCAATTTTTTCTAGAACTTTCTCTTCTAAATTGCGAGAATTTTCCATAACTTTCTCTTCCAGTTTTCTAGAATTTTCTGTAAGTTCTTTTAGAAGTTCGCCATTACCACCAGACACTTCAAACAAATATGTCTCAGGATCTTCACCAGCTGCTTCTATTGCTCTTCGTAATCTCGACTGAAGCTCGGCCTTCCTTCCACTCGTATCTTCATCCCTTTCTTCTAATTCCCGTTTGAGATCTACCACTTTCAAGTCCACTAATTTACAGTATTTCGCCGCCATTGTTTCTAATTAAACACTATTAGTCACTAATATATCGCCAAATACCCCACACCTGACACCAATTGTAACGTTTTCGGTTCTTAAAAACGTTGTCGGGGTTGTAGAAAAACACACAGGCGATATATTTAAATTCACTTATTCTATTAACACTATTACGGTAATTAAAATCTATTAAAAATACTTATTAACTATATCACTTAACCACTAATGTCTTTTTTTATGTAAACGATATTTATTATTCATGGTCTAATTTAAACCGGAACGCACTATCGAACCTGGATCGATTGACTGCCTCCTGGCCAAACCGACGCGTTATTTATAGCTGGCGCGAACGTCCAGATTGTTCGAGGGCCTTCTAGAACGTCCTCGAAGATTCTGGAGAATATTCTCGAATCTTCGACCCGGTGCTGCCCTCTGTTATTCGTCGTAGGTAGTTCTTCTTCCGCTATGCCAGCGCCATCTAGGGACGCCTATCGGAACCGCCAGTTGAAAAGTTGGCGCTCGTTACAATATGTATATGGCAGGTCGAAATTAGGTGTTAGACATTGTTCCCGAGAATATAAATTTGTTGTTGACTATAGTAAAGTGCTATTACTAATGAACACGTAAAATAGGTAGCGTTTTGAAAAATATACAAGTTGATATGTTTATTCTTCTACAATTATTCCAGCAAATGACCTCTTATACGCTATCCACGTACCTTACATTACTCGTTATATTGGCTGCGTTGGCTAGTTATATACATGTTACAGTATTGTGGAAAACAGCACAAAAATGCTCGAATCTACATTAAAAAAATTACGTTTAATAAATCTAAAATATTTTCCATTGTGACACTTAATTCTTGGGAGGTTGGAAATTAACAATTAAAGAAGACCAACTTGAACATAATAATATATTCTTTGTTAAAGTTTTGCATGAATATTTATCACTATTCAGGTGTATTTTTTCTATACCTGTTTTAAATTGTATGTAAATGTAAAGTTAAATAAGTTTTTGGCATTTATGGGCTAGATATTACTGTATCATTCATCGTTTAGTGGAATTTAAGTATCATAATAATAATGGTAGTGTTTGTTATTTATCAAATTAGAATATAACGTTGTGTTGGCTACGTATGCGTATACCAAGCAGATAAACCTAAAACTTAAATTCAAATTTTCTAACTTTTTAAAATACGAATACGTTTTAAGTAAATACAGAACTTTACATAAGATCAATATTCCATCTCTGGGTAAGAATATCTCGCCCTCGTAAATCTATTAACACATCTGTTAGATAAGTATGAGAGAGTGTAAAACGACAAAGGTAGGTGTATTTTGGGTGAATATGAGTACGCGACAGGCCTCATGCCCTTCGTTGAATGTATAAATATGAAACCTGATATCTTTCTGTCGAAGACAAGACGGTAATAAGAAATCGAAGATCTAGTCCATGTAAATAGACAACCCAACTGACTATATCTGGTTTTAAAATTTCGAACCATTACTAGATAAGCCATTGAAACGTAGATGGCCGCACAATGCAGCGACGTCGTAGCCATTTTGATCTTACGAATCCCCACCATCTAAAGCGCACCCTTAAGTGTGGGTTGTGTTATTACGGTGAATTTGTTTTGAGATACACGTTAAGGTATGTATATGTAGTTTCTGTAATTATACTATAAATGTTTGACATATTTGATTTTTTTTTTTACTTCTTAATGAAGGCAGAAATCTAATATAATTTTTGAATTTGTTGGATATGAAAAAAAAAAGTAGAGCATAGTAGAGGTTTAAATTTGTGACCAACTTGTAGCTTGAAGTGTTGTCTATTACCACTCTGAATTTTATGTACACCAATTCACGGCAACGCTAATTATTATCACTTTTAGTTTATAAAACTCGTTATTTAAAATTATTCACTTAGAGTCAAAAACCATGGCTTATACCCACTTTGCAAGTAATGTTGCAGATATCCCAGTAATATTACATTATATACTAGACAGCGATGTTAAACAAAAACATGTTACTGAAATTTTGCAGCAACATTAAATAATGATAGAAATATTGCAGACCATTACAGTAACATTTCAATCAAAAATATTTTAAAACAATGTTGCAAAACCAAAGACTTTGTTGTCAGAAATGTTGAGGTAATATTTAGTTGTAACATTGCCATATTTACAAGGTGAATCGTTACAAGGAATGTTACAACATTTGCGCTTGTAACATTAACATATTTACATTTTATAAAGTGTAAGATAGGTACGTATATATGTTTCTGCAAATTTAGAATTTTGAAAACACAAAACTAATGGAGCAAATTTTCTCTATAAAGTAAATAATGGTGAAATTTTTTAACATTTTTTGTAGCCTATAATAATCATGTTAGTGGGGTTGTGGTTGCGCACTGCGCCCTTATAAAAGTTAGTATCGCTTGCCATCACAAGTTTTTTCGTACCGCGCATACACGAGTTGGCGTGAACCTGTGAACCGCCTCTTTCACAATATACGGTAATCGTGACTGAACGGGGCGTGGATAGGACCATCTTGGGATTGTACGTCGCAATTATTTTGATGAGAAAAAAACCCGTCTATAATGAATCAAGATTATCAGGTAGTTTTTATTTATAACGCTAAAGTAGGTATGTCGATCCTTTCAAATTCATCGAAGATCTTTAAAGACAGATATGTATTATGTATATCATAAACCTATATAGGTTATAGTAAAACCTACCTGTTGTGCTATAAGGATGAGCAATGTCACGTAATGTCATTCTTAGAATTGATAGTAATTCTTGATCAAATACAAATTTTACAATATTATAAACAGTGTTATATATATAAATATGCAGCTTATCCTCAATTTTCATATAAATAAAATAGTTTTTCTGATCTCTATTTTTGATGGTGTCTTTTTTTTTATTTCAGAGAGAATTAGAAGAAATACTGTACTCACAGATACAGAATACGAAATAACTGTCATGGAATGGTTTCGTTATGCAAAACAAAGATTTGATAGAAAAACAGCAAAATGTTCAAAGGAATAAAATGCATTCGGAGCGTGTTTTCTTATGTGTTGTGAGCTTTTGTTTAGATTCTATTCATGTTTAATTTATGTGCCCATAATCTGTTTCCATACTGAAGTTTATTAAAATGGAATTTAATGTATTTTTTTTTAATCAATAAATGCCTTTATTGTCTTCTGTAAGCAGCATTTTACTTTTTAAAGTATTTATTAATGTATTTCGTTTACTTAAATAGCTATTTATAATATTATTCATAGTATTACTATTTAGTTTTTACATAGAACTATATGATATATGATTGACCATTTTAATGTATCTGCAAAAATAACTACAAAAAAAAGACTTATAATGTTATATTATAAAAGTCTTATCCATTATATTTTCTGGCAATTAATGTTTATTGTTAATATTGTAATTTTAGTAAGTGAAGATAAATTCGTATAAACAGAGGGGCCCGATCTATCGAGGGTAACATGAAGTTATAATATTAACATTGAATTTCAATAAGACTGATTGAGATTCCGTTTTATATTAATTAATATAACCTCTATATCATGTTTCTTGTATAATACAGCAAGAACTTTTGGAGTAAATAAAAGATCCTAATAGAAACATTAGCGTAGATATATTTATAGAAACATTTAATTGCCACACTGTAACAATATTTCTGTTTAACATATGAGAAATGTTACGGAAGAGCTATACTTCAACATTAATCGTCATGTTAAAGTAATGTTACTCGAAGACCTCGTATTAACATTACTGGGAAATATTGTTTCGTAACACCGCTTAGGCGGACATTAAACAGTCGTAGAAATGTTACTGCATGTGGCACATTGTATATATTTTTGTAACACTTCGCGTTACAAGATAACATTTAGACGATGTTATAGTCATGTTATTTTGCCAAGTGGGATCTTGCTGAAACCATATCATATTGCTGGAACTTGTGGGTTTGCTGGATCAGGATATAAGTTTGTCAAAGTTGACACGATTTTATTTTGGAGTAGTGCTAAATAATTATCGCCATTCAAATTGCCATCAATGAAAAAGGGACCTATGATATGATCCCAACAATTCCTTCCCAAACATTAACCTTTACAGGGTATTGCGTATGTTCTTCTCTCATCCAGTGTGGATTTTCCCTCGACCAATAGCGGCAATTTTGACGATGTATACATAACCGTGTAATGTAAGGGTGGACTCATCAGAAAACAAACCATGTTCTAATTGGATCATATTGTTATGTAACATAGCCATCATTTGTTCACAAAAATACGTTCTCCTATCAAAATCGTCTTCCATGAGCTCATGAGTTGGTATCATTTTATAGGGATGCATTTTATTTTCTTTTAATGTTCGAATAATCGATGACTGGCTAACATCGAAGATTGTGACTGCTTGTCGACTAGAAGTATGTTGGTTTTCCTCAAACTCAAGCAAAATATACAATTTGTTATCATCACTTATAGCATTGGCAGCAGCTTTTTTTATCTGCCTTACATGTCCAAGCTCGAGAAACTGCTTTTCTGTTTTACTAACTGTCTCTTGGGATATAGGCGGCAAATTTGGAATTTTTTCATGAAATAAGATAGCAACTTCCATTTGTACCCGTGTGTTATCTCCATAACCAATCATCTGTAGCATTGTTATTTTGTGCATTTCTGTTAAATGAACCATTTTTCTGATATGCAGTTAACGAAATTCAAACAACTATAACACTGACAACTAAACTGTCATGCAGGCAGACAACAATTTGCTAAGGCCAGGTGTTTTAAACAAAAGTAGGTATGTACACTTTTTATTTATTTCATATCGGTAAAAAGGAATGGTTATTTTTTTTTTTTACAATATCAAGAAATAAACAGATTACTTATTAGTTTTTGAGTGTGGTGTAGCGAATTTCTGTAATAAAGTAACTTTCTTTCTTTAATGTTATTTTTTGCAAAAAAACTGAGTACACTTAATATTTCCTAAACAGTTGAAGATAGGTATAAGAAATTGTACATGAAATATGTCTAGAATTTTCTAAAGAATCCCAAAATTGAATAATATATAGGGTGTAGCATTTAAAATAAAAAAGTTGGTATTGGCCACTGTTACATGACACACCATGTATGAAAGGTTTCTGTTGAAAAAAATGCACAACTAAAAATACCAATCGACATGTCCGAGTGTTTCTTCGAACATGCACCCATTTACTTATTATTGAATTTACTCCATTTGCATAATGAATGAACGCAGCATAATGTTGCCACTGCTCTATCAGATGATTACCACCAGCCCGAGCAAAACGTTCATAACTCTAAAGTTATTACATCTTAAGCTAGAGATTCCAAGGAACGCGGAGCAAGTTGACATTTATTCGGCGTGCATCGAAGACTGAGTTTCGATTGCAAGCATTGTAGTCGGTTGACTGCTGGTTGCGAAAATGGAACTTACAGTTAAAGTGATGGTAGCTAGTTTATTAGAAGAGAAATCAGACGCAGAATATTCTATGGTAGTGGCTAATAAATACAGATATTCAACCAATAACTTATTTTTAAGTAGAAATAGGAAAGGGCATATCTATATTTACATGTATATAGCAAGTGATTAGAAAGTCGAGTCGAAAGTATCTATGTTTATGACCAAAACTTTTTGAAAATGTCTTTCCATCTATTAATCAGAATATCAAGAAAACACCTTGTAATAGGTACAGATGGCTTCTTCACGAAAAAAAAGCATGACGTTGAGGTAACTTGAGATAAACAATATTACAGGTAAGAATATATTGGAATAAGTATGATCAGAATGTTACAGTTACAACTACAACAAGCATTTGGAAAAACTTGGCAAGCGCGAGTTCTTCTTTGGTTGTAACATTTCCAAAATGTTTTAAGTAATGTTGTTCAATTTTCAATTCGATTTTCTTTATTTCGTTGAGAATTTGTCGTCGCTCAACTCCTTTTCAAAATTATAGCTCTCTGCTGTCATATTGATGCAACATCTAAAGTAATCTCTCTCTTTTCAATATAGTAAATATAATAGTGAATCGAACTGAATAGTAATGAATAAAAAATGAAAAATCATCTAGATTGAGATTATATGCAGGGTTGAACAAAAATTGATTTTTATTAAAAAAAAAATAAAAAAAGCTCGTTTTTAAACTTGTAGAAACTAATTTAAACTATTGCAAGAAAATACAATTTCCATTCAAAGGAATGGAAGGTGGAAATAAATGGTAATGTAATTTTTCTTAAGATCACAAAGAGATGAGCTGGAAATTGCAAAACAGCTGCCAATAATAAAACAGTTTTTATATGCAACTGCTCTGTCAGCGTCAGTGAACGTATTGCTGTGAACTGATGGTACCAGCATATATGAAAAGTGAAAACAAAAATGAAAATTAAATCAACTAGCTCAGCGGATAAAAATTTAAAAGGGCGCAAAAGTAACTATTTATCTCACTAGGGTTATTCTCACAATTAAACTAATCATGAACAATAAAATGTGGGCGTTTGAAAATTTGACTTTCTTTAAAATCCCCAAAGATTGAAATGGTTGATTCAAAAATAAAAGAACGGGAATTTGGAATGAATTTAACAATCATTAATTTTATTGTTTAAAAAAAAAAAAACATTTAATTACAATTTGCAGAAAAGTTAACCTTGGACTGAAAGTCCTGGACGAAAACAAAAACTGCATAAGACTCTACAATTACAAGAGGACAATTCAAAATCCTCCAAACAAAAAAAATGGTAGATTTGTTCTAGAAGAAAATCCTATTTCACAAAAAAATTCACGTGGTCTCAAAATTTAAACCAAACTAAAATTAAATTAAACGTGGAGAATAATAATGAAATTTAAATTCAAGCTCAAAGCTTCATTTCACCTAACCCGAGGTGATTAAATAACAATTAAATTGAAAACTAGAAGACGAAAAAAAACTTAACTCTTTAAAACTTATACTCCCTTCTAAAACAAATCAAAATAACAACGGGCCTTACATATAAATTGTGCACAACAATATAACACCTATTATTATAATACAGAGTTCCCTGATTGATGATAAATATATCAAATTAAACGGAAAAAATCAAAATGAGCTATCAAAACGGCAGCAATAAAATATAGCATGTACTTACGACTATCTTTCAAGGAACTGCCCTTCAGGGGCCAAACATCGGCATACATATAACAAACAGATGCGTGCACACGCAGCGCACAAAATGCAAAGATCATAGAAGAATAATTCTTCTAGGAAGGACATGAACAAATAAAAATATATTACAGAGTGAAATTAATTTAAACTAACTGAACATTTAAATAAACAAATTAAACAATCAAATCAATTCAATTAGAAAAATCTAACTTAAAAATAAAACATTAACTTCTGTGAGAATTTGCCCGGCACACCGACAACAACAGATTTCTCTGTGAAAATGAAAACAAAGAGTTAAAAAAAAACGGGGAGCAAGGCCATAGCAGTATGTTCAGCTCTTTTGGTTTTGTTCACTCGGATGTTAGGGTGGGTGTAGGAAGAAAGAGAAGGAAAACTAGTATTTTTGTTCAAGCTATATAACGAAAAAGAAAATAAATAAACTGAAACAAAGTTTATATTATGTAACTTCCTTTTTATTTTTTAAAAGTGTTGCGTTCCACTTTTAATTTTAGAGAATAATTATGTTGTATTGCCCTGAATAAAAAAAAATAGTTTCAGTTAATCCATTATTTGAATTTTAAAAATCAAGTAATTTAAATTATGATTTTGATCGTGATTTCAATCAGTTGATATAAATCAGCCCAATCCTGTTTATATGTATAGAAGTTCTGCAGAAATCTTCAACTCATTATTTTAGCGACATAATCTTTATAGCTTTTGTATCTTGCCATACACCACAGTCTAAAACAATTATTTGTTCCTTCCCTGTATTATTAACTTTTCGATTCATCTTTTACAATCAATTTTTTCCTACAAACTCAGTACATATCATTTCAATGTTTACGAGGCACTATTTTTATTATAGCGCCGCGCCGCGTTCCGTCCGCCCAAATGTTGTACATCGGACCGATAGCGACCGACAACGAAGACCGACAAATTTCGTCAGTCGATCGTCCGTTGCGACTAACGGACTCTTGGAATCCAAGGTTATTTAAATTTATAGAGCAGATTTGAGCTATCCCTAGTTTAAACATTTACATCATTATATTTTGCGCCTGGCATAATTCTACACTGATTTTCAACATACAATACAATCACATCACACGTCACAATGTATGCAGTATATCATTAGTTACAAAGAAGTATATAAAAATTAATAAATTTGTGGATATCTTGTGTAATTATCTATATCACCTCTGTATATAGTATTTGATTACAAACAAAGCGATTATAACAAGTCAAATAAGCACAACATATGTCGTGCTATGCTTATTGTAACATCCTGTATATAGATAGCTATACCAGTCGAATGGGCTGCATAAATTTCCACTGTTCTTATATGCTTTATCCACACTTATCATTTTAAATTATAGATAAGAAAACAATGGTCCGATTATGAAAGCAATAAAAGCTTGTCGAGTGGTTGATATGCGATATGTGCTGGGGGTCTATTCTTGAATGTATGCGATCGACTTTTTCGTGCGATATGTCAAAGTTTTATGCGGTTTTATGAAAGTTCTAATTCTTGAAGCAGTAGCCGAGTCGCGTACTCGAATGCCATGAAATTAGCGACAGCTGCGGGTTAGGATGACAAAGTATTGTGTTTTTATTTTTCATCAACTTCATACACGTTTCATGTGTCCACGGACGGTTATCTATCAATGTCCTTATTTAATATTTTATTTATTACTTCTGAATATGGCAAACTTGGATGAGCTAGTAACACATTCATTGATGAATATTAGAAATGTTGAGGGGCATGTAAGATTTCATGCAAGAAGGGATGCATTCCTACTAAGCGATAGGGGATTCAAGAACGACTATCGGTTAACAAAAGAAATGGTTAGACAATTAATTAATCAGTTAGACCCAATTTTTAGGCAACAAACAAGGAGGAGTTCACTGGATAGTAGAACAAAGGTGCATGAAATTATTCATACATCAAGCAATTAACGTTTGTATTTTTATAATGCTAGGTACTGGTGGCCCTAAATTTTCTAGCAAAGGAAGTTACCAACAAAATATTGGCAGAAATATGTATGCTGCAGTTTTTCCAGCCTTCGGTTAGCAGAAGCCTTGTAGAGTTTGTGAATGCGTTAAATACAAGAGAAATTTTTGATACACATGTGAATTTCTGCAAATTTGCGGAATTACAAGAAGTGCAGATAGGGTAGACAATAAGAGAAAAATGTATTAAATATACATAGTACTACTAACTTGTAAGATTTCCGTAAAGAGACGCTGATTTGGTGATTTATATGCATATAACGGAAACAGCATGTGTTTCCTGAGTGTAAAATAGCTATTCATTATTTGAGCAAATGGAAAGAAGTATTAAAAACAGTGTTCGAAAAGTGCTATTTCGAGGTTATGTGCGAGCTTTTTTGACGGATTAACATAAGTAGTACATAGAGTGGCACTAATATGGAAGGAAAAGGTTACTAAAATGGCCAATTTTAGATAAAACAGGCGCCAAATCAAACTTATTTGTTAAGTTAATGGGATCAATTGTAAATTAAAGTAATAACTAAGCAGCGGTTCGATACAATAGCCTGAAATTTGTTTGTTTTAAAGTATTTGTTTATTTTTAACACTACAATTGTAAGAATTATTATAGTTGTCACATTCCTCATTATGGTTTCTTATATTGGTTGGTGTATCGGATAGAAATAACTCATATTTCATATAGATGATTCATAGGAAGTTACATATAACTGTTTTATAGTTGAAAGTTATAATTATAACAGAATTATTTTATTAAAAGCAATTTATTTGATTACATCGTAAGTAAGCATTAATAAAAAGATGAAGGACTTGTTTAATAAATGAATTTGTCAATGTAACAAGGTGTGGAGTTCTTTCTCCTTTCTTAGTGCTCTAAAACAATATATATGCAAAATAACTAAGTATCCCATATTTTAATTTAATATATAATAAATTTGCTTTGTTTCACATTTAAAACCGAATTATAAAAAGACGATATAGAAAACAAACTGCTTTATTCAATTTTATTAAATAAAATCCTTAAATCACATTATGTAATGAATTTGTTTGATTTTAAACATTTAATTTGAATACATATACATACATAAAAGTCTTTGTTATTGGTCACATTACCTATATTTATTTTTATGGCGTTTTAAGATCCATGATATAATTGGTGTTATATCATCCTAAAGTACTCTGAATCGTTTTATGAGCCTAGTATCCAGTGATTTTGTTGTGACTCTGACGATCACAGTTTCGCTCCTTCAGCAACACTCACTTGAATATCGCAATAACAATCACCATACAACTTCTATTCCAATTCATTTTCCCGTAAGAAGATTTCCCATTTCCTACTCGAAGGCTTCTTTCCTTGCAATAATGTGTGTACATTGAAACTTGAGTAGACACTGAAATGGGATCATTAAATCGAATATGCACTATCTTTTATGTACACTTACCCAAGTAGTGCCATCGATGCATTACAGTATGCTCTTCTCCATCAACATTTCCTGGACGGATGTAGATGTCAGAATTAGATCTTCACGTTAAAGATAACAGAAACTATTTCATTTATTTTTTATTTCGGCGGCACTAACAGGCAAATATCTCACAAATAGGTCTACGCACATAAAGAGAGAAGGATTTAGAGAAAAATTAATTGCAATGGCTAAAATGACAACTTCAGTCACAATTCAATCTAGTTCGTTTGAACTTTGCGCCTGTTTTGTCAATTTTAGTAACTTTTCTTTCCACGTCTTGACCACACGTTATATCTGTCAAAAACGCTTCGCACATAACCTCGAAATAGCACTTTTCGAACACTGTTTTTAGTACTTTGTTTTCATTTGCTCAAAAATGAATAGTCATTTGACACTCAGGACACATGCTATTTCCGTTATATGCATAGAATCGCAAATCAGTGGTTCTTTCGCAGTTATATGCATAATAATTGTTGCAGATTTTATGAAAATAATAGATTGCAGACCATTGTGGGATGTATAGATTTACCCAGCTTTTCGTATACACCTTGATCGGGCAATTCCCGGCGCGACACGAAAATTCCCTTTTGCCACTGCAATTCCCTTTTTTTGGCGAATACAACTTATTAACTTTTTTTATAAAGTTACTTACGAATTAAAATAAATGTACGATACAGTAACAGATTCATTTTAACTAAAGGAAATGAATAACAAAATACAAAATAATAAAATTTATTTTATTTTTATCGATGCAATAGTAATATTTGTCCATAATTCCTCTAAAACAAAACTTTTCCCTCTAACGTTCAAAAATTCCTCTAAAAAGGGAATTTCCCTCCCATTACGAAACTGATTGTACCCATGTTGCATAAAAGCACCACCCTTGAATGATCATCGTAACCGGAAATATATATGTTAATCGAAAGGATACATTCTATCAATGTACAATTGGTATGTGGGAATGAATAGCTAAGTATACTAACAATAAGGAGTGTCGATTTTATAGATATGTGATGTTAATACAAAGATATTAAACGTGTGTGCTCAATATCCAGGTAGCACACATGATGCCTATATCTGCAGATAGCGAGGTAAACACTTTACTTCAGCAGTTACATAACGTGGACATGCCGTACATTTACTAGGTAGTTTTCTACGGCAATATTATTGTTCACTATTGATAGAATTTAATTGTAGGAGATTCAGGCTTCCCTCTACGACCCTGGTTATTAACACCCGTACTAAATGCCATACCCGTTCCCCAGAAGAAAGATATAACATATCACCAACGTATAGATCAACCATCGAAAGATGTAATGGAATTTTAAAACCAGGTTCAGGTGCCTCCTTAACATCGGTGTTGCATTACCATCCTGAAAGAGCTGCCAAAACATTAATGCTTGTGTTATGTCCATAACTTTTGCATTGAGCATCAGTTCCACATCCAGAGTTGGTAGCAGATGATGATCTAGGACTTGAACATATACTGTTGGAGTTCATGAAGAACGACAACAAATAATGATTATTTGGTGGTAGAAGGGTACAAGAAAGATTAATACGCTGTTTTTAATAATATTTGCCCATCCCAACTGGATTATAATTAATTAATGAATTATATAATTAGTTACTTTGTTAACCAATGTTTTGAATTTTTTCTCTTTTAATACATGCACTACTTGCACGATAGTTTCCTTAAATTTCAACATTTTGAATATTATTTTACTATGAATTTATATTTGTTACCTCATATGGAACTGATTAATGTATGCATTTACGTATTTCACATAGAAAGAAAAACTAGCCTAATAAAATAAATATATTTCACAAATAAACTATATAAAGTACTCTACTTATCACAAAATAAATATATTCTAACAGTCTTGTGTTTTTTTAAATAATAAATATATTGTAAAAAAAATAATTTACTTAGCACAATAAATATTTCGTGTGAATTTGCTAGTTGCATTAGAGCATCTGCAATTCTGCGTTTTCATTAATATCTTCTTGTAGAGTTGTAATTTTTTTCATAATATTTTCTTTATTTCCATCTTCTTGTCTAACTGTTGGACAAACACAGTAGGGACCTTCGTAGTACGCTCTTAACTGTGATTGTTTTTTTGAATTGGTTTTGTCAACTCATCTGTTACTTGTGTGGGATGTTGATGGGAAATTGATGGTATGTGCAAGTAATCATGGTTTGTTACTGGTGTTTGTACTATAGTAGGTTCATCGAATTAAATGTAAACGATGAGTTTATGGTTGTGGTTGACCAAACACGGGAACCTGTCCTACCAACTGAGGGTTTTTTCCTCTAGGGCAGTTAGAGGTAACAACTCACATGCCTTCGCTGTTGCATGTTGGTTTTGTTTGTTTTCGCGCGCCTTAATTTTCACCTTCTGTTGAGGTCTTGCCAAGTCTATTAATTAATTAATATAAATTCTAATTTGCCAACACACTTATTTTACATACCTTTCGCCACTGATTCCAGTCTTTTGTGCAGGACCAACAGCATTCAAAACAAGACTTGCTTCTTCCACATATTTTGAGCTGTCTTTATATGTGAAATTTGAGGTAAACCTTCCACTTTTTAGTTGTGGATTCTTCTCTAAATAATCGATTAGAATTTTTTTTTGTTCTTCGCTAATTTTATACGTCTTCCCGCTCAATTATTTTCTATTGGAAATCTGTTTCATATCGATCACCTTCCATGTTTGGGAATTCCCGACAACTGACGATGAATTTGTTTTGAAAAACAGGCTGTTGACTAATAAATATCAAAATTCTGTATGTTTGTTTTGTTATTTTTATTATCTTCATTTGGACCTCTTCATTTGCGTGTTGACAAATAGTACTGTACGTTATAACGAAATTTTTGTATGGCATGGTGTTCAAGAATACGAAGATTCGGCCGTATGCGATATAATCTATGCGAAATGAAATGTGATCGACTTTAGTCGCACAAATTCAAGAATAGATCCCCAGGCATGGTCTACGGTCTGTAGTAAGTGCTGTGTTTATTTGCAGATATTGGGCATGCCACAAATATAATTGGGGAGTAATTTCCAAATACGTTTTCAGACCGATATAGTAACGGTTGAATTTGGAACAATTGATGAGCTAGTTTATAAAAACTACCTACAGGAAATGACTGAAGACGTCAACATATTGCTGTTAGGTGAAACTGGTGTTGGAAAATCGACATTTATAAATTCGTTCCCTAATTATTTGGAATATATGGACTTTCGAAGTGCTAAAACAGAAAGATATTTTGTGTAATACCAACAAAGTTCAAAGTAACAGGAGAAAATGTTGAAGAAAGAATAATACAAATTGAAATAGACCATTGTAATAAGTATACAATAACTCAGTCAGCTACATCAGATATAAGATCATATTTGTTTTCTCCGATTGCAACAAATGGAGTAAACAGCATACGTTTAATAGACGCGCCTAGTATTGGTGACACACATAGCATAGATCAAGACGATAAAAATTTGGAAAATATTCTGTCGTATATTAGCTGTTTGGAAAACCTACACGCAATATGTTTCTTATTAAAACCTAATAACGGCCGTTTAACAGCATTATTTCACTATTATTTTAAGCAATTGCTTTCAAGATTAGAAAAGAGTGCAAGTAGAAATATTATATTTTTATTCACCAACACCAGAGATACTTTTTACAAACCTGGTGATACAACGACAGCACTTGAAGCTATGTTGATGGAAATAAAAAGCGAATCACCGCATGCAGATATAAATTTTACCGAAGATAATGTCTTCTGTTTGGATAATGAATCATTTCAATATTTAGTTTTTGCAAATAATGGTATAAAATTGAACAACGAAGAAAGTTTTATTAGCAGTTGGAATCAGTCAGTGAGTGAATGCTGGCGGTGAGTAATTTATTATGCGAAGTTTTTTTTTTTACTTAACATATCAGCATTGGTAAATTGATGAACCATTCAACTTTCATACCGATATTGGACTCTTATAGCCTACTATAGCTCCACACGCTGTATAACACCTAGAAAGCCTATCGGTTTAGAAATCAGGTCTCCACTTGTTTGTTCCGTCCCATTGAAATGTTATCTTATTTACAATTTACGTTAACACGTTACGTTAATAACACTTTTATCTATATTTTGTCTTTATATATTTGACCCACTTGACTACTACAGTGTGGCTTATGGGCCTTATGGCAACAAATATCAGCTTCAAGCTTAAATCTCCCTTTCTTTCGTATAGTCCGCCCATAGATATAACTATTTGACTTTTTACATCGCACTCAAATTTCACAAAAGGAATATCACACCAAACCTGTATAAACCCGTTCGTGCACTACTTGTTGTGACGTAATGATCTACAAGTTTTTCCTAAATGATATTAATATTTTTCTTAACACCGGCAGCTGTCAAATTCCGATTTCCAATGTTTTACAGACTGAAGATACCATGGTAGAAAGCACAAGCAATTTTTTTGTTCTGCCGGAAACGCCTAATTAGGGGGTCCCAAGGGCGCGCATTTTTGATTGTTTTGAAATGTTCGGAATTATCAGATATTAAAACTGCTTTTAAAATAGCATTTGGCAGCAGATACAATATAACCTATTTTCGTCGCCAAATATAAGTAGGAGAGGGGTACCGGTCGGCCCATGCTCGCAATTCTTTTAATAATTTCTTTTCTTTTTTATAACGCAAAAAGGAATCTTCACAAAACCGATGGCGTTAGTAATATAATTAAAATAATAATATACTGCTGTTCTGAATACCAGATATATGAAAGTGAAAATAAATGAAAAAAATTTAAATCAACAGTCAGCGGAATAAAAATTTAAAGGGGCAAAAAGAACAAATAACCTCAAGGTTATTCTCACCAATTAAAAAATCACAGACGAATAAAATGTTGGGCGTTTGAAAAAAATTACTTTCTTTACAAACCCCAAGATGTGAAATGGTTGATTCAAAAAAAAAGAACTATTTAAAAATGATATTTACAACATAAAATTTATTGTTCAAAAAGAAAAAAAGAAAAAAAACTTTTAATTCAAAATTAACAGGCAAAATTAAAACCTTGGACCTGAAAGTCCTGAGGCTGGCTAAAACAAACCTGCCTAATTTACAATTAAAAGGACAAATGGCAAATCCTTAGCAAAACAAAATGGTAGATTTTTTCTAGAAGGAAATCTTATTTCACAAAAATCCACGCGGTCACAATTTAAACCAAATTAAACAACTTTAACCGTGGAGAAACAAGTTAAAATTAAAAAATGAATTAATCCAAGCTCAAAGCTTCTTTCACCCAACCGAGGTGATTAAACATACAATTAAATCAGTAAACTACAAAAAAAACGGAAATTTAAACTCTTTACACAAATACCTGTCTAGGAACAAAATATAATAACGGATCTTTACATCTAAATGTGTACAACAATAATTATAATGCCAATTATTATTTAACGAGTTCCTTGAAGGATGAAAAAATATACAATTAAACTAACAAAGCTTTTAAAAATTAAGG